>PDGT01000007.1:5343855-5457505 GCA_003671415.1 Megathymus violae
AAAAAAAAAAAAAAAAAAAAAAAAAAAAAAAAAAAAAAAAAAAAAAAAAAAAAAAAAAAAAAACTACTGACCCGGCAACGCATTGATCATTCAAATGGTGTGAGTGACCACTGACCATCAGGTTTATCATCGTTTTATCAACTATTGGCATAAAAATAATAATGGTTATAATTAAACATTCCACATACATTTGCCAACGGGTTTTGCAATGGGTCATCCATTGCTTATCTTCTATGACATCTTGCAAAATTTGCAAATTACGTATTCGTTGTGCGTCGCCTCGCACATCAGGAAGGGTGGAACCCCAATGAGTTGACAGGATGTGCTAATTCGTTTGCGTCGTTTCATCAATATTTTGAAACTAAAGCGTACCTCACAAGTTGAAGTGGTTTGTGATGGATTGTTGTGTAAGTAGTTTCGGGTTCGATCTGTAGCTGGAACAGATATTAAAATATGGCAACAGACAACGGTTTGGTTAGCTTATGCACTTGGTTTATCATATAGTAAATAATAATTGTCCACCGCTATTGAGCAGATTTCAGTAAAACATCCCGAATAGAATACATAGATATCTATACCCGTTTACAAAACTATGTTGAACGGAACCAATTTTGGTTGGTCTTCTCCCCTAGTTCACTTTTCTCGTATGTATAACGATATTGTGAATGACAAACCAGATCTTGATATTCACTTGAACAGCCTTAGTTTCTTAATGAATCTCATAAAACCTGATGTATACTAATTAGATTTCTTGAGTTTATTATTATCCTTGGCGCTTAATAATTGTCAGTTTGCTTTTATTTTTAATTTTTGTTTTTATTAGGTCCGTAATTTGTGTGCTAATTTCTTTTTAAAAATTTTAGTTACACTATTTAGTACATAACAACAACAAAAAATAACAACAAGTAACAAATTATCCAGTAGGCATGCTGTGGTTACATATTATTATAACAATAGTTATGTATTACCGTGAAAACAGTTTTTATTTTAGAATTTCTGTGCTGTTATTATTGTTGATGTTCTTATGTTGGCAATCCTATGAATAATAAATATATATGTTTCCGAAGATGAATGACAGATGATTACCTCCGACTGATATTTATTCATCTTTATAATGTAATATTTCAAGCGTCTGTTAGAGGTCGTGTACCTTCTGAAAGACTACAGACTGAGTTAAAAAGTTCACAGGTAAAATAGAATAGTGTAGGCGACGCTATGACCGAATAAGGTTATGTTGATTATCTACTAAACACCATCACGCCTATTAATTATGAATTTCACAAATTCCTCGCAGCACCCTTAAGTTTGTATGTAAAGTATATTGGAGCTACACGGTTGACTCTTTTGTTTCGGTCTCCGGAAACTTAATGACTTCAAAACTCGACGACGCAACGTGACGTGATCGTGACGACTCGATGTTACTGAAATGGTGTAATTTGACCATTAGAATCCAATTAAATTGGCTCGTGTAACAATTTATTAGAGTGAAAAATTTTATTCGCAAATTTCTCATAATTGTGTAATTCACACTAAGTTAGTAGGTATAGGCATACGAGACGCTGATTGTACGTGAATCGCTTATCATCGATTACACGACACATCGGGAACCGCACGTTGTCGCAATAAATCAGCGAGGGTCGGCTCGAGCCAATACGTTACGCCTCGGGCGACCTCTGTCACGCCTCTTGGTTTCCTAAAACTGCATGTTTTTGTTCTTAACCTAAAATATTTAAGTGAAGATGGAATTGTTGATTTTTCTTTTAAAGTGTTATTAATGGGAATTTCTTGAAGAATTCCTCATCATCGTCATTAGCATAATCCACTATGTCCTCTCAAGTGTCAAATATGCTGGCTAAATGTGAATTAACAGACTTTACAAGCATTGGATAACATTATAGAAAACTTGGTGATATTTTCTATAACATGCGATAATTAGTTTGTGATACCCTATGTGCTTTTGAAAAATTAGAGGTCCCAGCCAGTGATCCTGTGTTCTGTGACATACTATCGATATTAAAAACTTTAAATTAATTTGCCTTTTACTCTCTTAGTTTTATTATCTTTGGCTACCCTGTCGCTTACTTGGAAATGGCTGTGTCTCACGAATGAAGGGCCTCGATACAATTCCCGGCTAAGGCTGACATTTATTCGAGATATTTATGTTTGCTTTCGGATCTCGGTGTTTATGGTGTTAAGTAAGTCGACATACAACACGATAAATCTTAATGTGAGAGTAAATGTTTAAATGACTGTCCAGTTTCAGCTAAGTTATATCTTGACTTCAATCTAAGTAATGTAATAAAATTTAAATGATAGTTGAGATGAGATGAAATAAATGCTGAGTTTCTTGTTGGTAATTCTTAACAAAAAGACATTGTGGATCGGTGGAATTTTGATATATACTGATATATTTGTTAATAAATTAAAATAACTTTAATAAGTCTATTTGAAAAACGAAGAATATATAAAATTGATCAAGAAATCCAAAGGAACAAATTAAAATCTTATGCACTAGTGCCGTCGGGATTAAACTAGATAATACGAATTCCTGCGACCATCAATAAGAAGAATCTGGTGATTACCTCGTACATTGTTCAACAGGGCGCATTACGAGGGATAAGGCATTGTTATAATGATCATAAATATTTGTTTTGATTTCAAGTGATCAAAGATTATTCCAAATCAATATTACTTTTGCCTTTGGTTGATTGTTTCATTTCCTTGTTTTTATGATTTCTATTACAGTCGTATTTATTAAGTAGTGCAGTGGTTTCTAAGTGGGACTCTTATTGAACTTACCTAAATTTGAATACTGTTTACACTTTCTAGTATTTACATTTGTAAACATTATGAGGAAATGCATACAGGTAGCTAAAAGTTCTTCATTCCGTTTCTTTTCTTGATAAACTTATTTTATTTATTACTTTAAGGAACTGGAGAAGATAGTGTAGTGGATAAAGCTTTTCTATTGTTGTAATTTGTATCGTCGAGAATTGTAATTAATCCTTAAAAGATCTGAACATAAGCTCAAGAGCTAAATGTCTCACAAAGATACGAGCAGTGAATAGCTAATAACCTGATTAGATCCCCCCATGCTCTGTATACTCGTATTGTGGATTTGTCCACGACGCGTAAATCAGAGAGGGCTTCACGAGCCGGCTGTACCTCACCGCCTCAGGGCGACCGCTGTCACTACCACACCAAATTTTCTCTTTTCTATCCCGTTGGAACAAGATTTTCTTGTGCCATAACTCCATTAAATTCATAGATTGATAAGAGGGAAAACATTTGTATGCCATTCGTAGACGGCGTATGCACCTGTAAGTGATTACCTGAGTTAAACAAAGACGCATTTGGGATTTGAAGGATGATCGTTAGTTGCAAAAACAACTAGAAGCATTCCCGTCCTCAGTAACAGCAATATATCGATCGACGTCGAGTGGATCGCTTGTTTTGCTAAAGAATTTTTAATAGTCAACAAACTGGCAGACGGACACTCTGATCATTAGAGTTCAACGATGTTTTCTACCGTCCATATCATCAGGGATACTTCCGACAACTGAGAACATGTTCACGCTAAAAAAATTTACCTATTTGGAACCGATGGTTATATTTAGTAAAGACTTAATAAAAATATGTAATATGGGATCTCCGCTTACAATATTAGGGGTAAAAGCTATAGTCCAATACGCTGACCGACATCCGATTGGCAGACTTCACTCATCTTTGAGTACATTGTGACTTTTGAGTACTCTGAGGTCATATATAGGCCTGATTAGGAGGATAAGTATGGGTCCGCATGCTTGAAATTGAAAATACTATTCTTTAGCCAGGTCAAAAAGAAAGATGCTTTAAAATCAACATTTGTCGTGAGAAATGGAGCCGTCAATCGCGCTCATCGTCTACCGCATCCGTTTAACGGTACAAAGCCGTACGCCCCTAGTATTCTACACTCGCGTTGATAACCAGTATTAGACCTTCCGCCCCGCTCGCATAATATCAGATAATAATAGATAAAGGGGTGGTTGAAAGGATAATCGTGGTTCTACTTGAATTGGTCTTGTTTACCTGAATTGCTTGTAAACCATGTTTAGAACGTGGAAACAACGATTCTGGAATGGATTAAGCGTAGTTATATAGTAAACTTTGAGATTGATTTATTTTTGGCTTTAAATTTATAATCAAAGCGGACATTATATAATTTTAAATCGTATCGTGTACTCACGATTTTTTAATTTTTGACCGATATTTAATTGGGTCAAAATATAAATGAAAGCTGTATATTTGTAAGGTTATAGTAAAAATGTGTTTTCCATGAGCACTCTTGAAAAGGACAATCAACTTTCAACTCTGTAACATCTTTTTTCTTAAATTATAGAATCATTACGCTAATAAATTATTTTGGAAAGCGCGTTCATTAATTATTAGAACTTTTAATTTCCTTATGTCAATGAATACCACAGTATATCAATCGTTTGCACTGAAATCGCGATCGAAAATTATGAAACGTTAAAAGCGATTAAAGAAAGAATAACTTAAATAAATCAAATGGTTTTAATCGAAGTCCATTCTATCTTCTTTAGCCGAATGATTTATTTGCATTTGAGAGACGGGAGCTGTCACCGGGCACAGTTTATGCAGGACTGACCCATGTATATAATAACTATGCAAATTATTCCGATACCGTCCCCCAATCGACCCAGCTTGGTAAATTGAATTTGTAACTCTGATTAAAACCGTCCTTTGATATGCCGATTTGTGAAAAGCATGGCCGCCGGATTTTTAATAAACATACGCCCAATACGTTGACGATTCTGAGATCAATTTGCATAAAAATGGGCACGAGTAAATTAAGAATATGAAATATTAATTGCAAAATAGACTGCCGGAATATATAAATTTGTAATTTTAAAATTATAGTTTTAGATCGGTACGTCTAGATATATTTTAGGTTTATATACCACTCGTAGTCAAAACAGCTGACGAACCACGTGATTGTAAATCATTACGACCGCTCATATAGAGCAGCCATACCTGGTATATCTGCTGTACCAACGCGGTAAAAACTGAAAAAATTCTAAATACATAACTTTAATTGATTAATACATTTATGCTCGTAAATTTTCTTTTAAAATATTTAACTAGCGTCGTTCTTCTTTTATTTGTAATGATTATTACCGAATAGTTGAAGTCTCATTATTAATATTGGGTTAAGTAATTTGAATTTTACTAAATACGCAAAAACATGAGTGTGGAAGTTTTTTCTTAAGACACTACATTATGGTGACTTGGTAATTCTTTTGAAAAAGTATCTCACATGCTCAAGTTGTCGTGTAAGAAGGATACTTGTTAACTACCTGTCTTATCTATTAACAAAAACGCTTTAAAATATTTCATGGTTGAATTTTAGAAGATGCATGGAAAGCAACACTATGTGAAATAAGACTGTATAAAAGCCAGTGACCTAACGAGAACCTCACCTCTTGTATATTGTTCAGGAGGGCAAACCCCCAAAAAGGGACGTATTCTTGAAGTTAACTTCACCCTGAAATCTCCTTTCATGCAAAGTTCTATTTATAGATATGATGCATATATAATTATAAGATTATAATTATGTTGTTGTCATACGAATATCTTCTGTAGTGTGTAGTTGTGTTATAATATATTAAATATTGATTATTAAATGAAAGGTGTCAGAATATATCACTAAATGGTGCAATAAGGAAAAGTAAAGGTGTTACGTTACACGTTATACTGAGCACGAAGGGTATGTTAGTGATTAGTTCATGGTCTATTACTCTGGGTAGGGCATTTAATGTAGGAACAAGATTTTATTCGGTAAATATCTTACAAAACCTGATGGATTCCTTGAATTGAGTATATAATTACGAATATTAATTTAGAACAGGGATTCCCAAAGTGGTCGATATAGAGTCGAAATAGGTTTCCTAGGGTTTGACATAAACAAAAACTAATTTTGGTTATAATTGGGTATCTACAAATATGTAGCTTCCAAAAATAGCCTTGTTGCAAAACATCGCTTATTTAGTACCTATGTACTGAATTCTAGAAGCAGACTGGTGCATTAATGAAAGATGCGTTTTATACACATACAAACATAGTTTTTAATTTCGGAGTGTATGACTTGTTCCCCTATTTAGGGCGATAGAAGTTATAATCAACAATGTGCCACCCTCTATTTTTGATACACACGGGATTTACTTTCAATAACATTTTGTGTACTTTTAGTGTATATGAATATTTAATGAATGATTTACTAAAGTAACATAAAATCCCATTGATAGGCTGTGTAGACTTCAGTTAAAATAGTAGGTGTGATTTTTTTTATTATACTATTAAACTTTAGCGATATAATGTCGGACAATAGTGAGCACCCCTATTATAGGACGAGAAATGAATTTGTCACCTCCATGATCCATGCCACTCGGTTGAAATATATCATATTTGAATCGATCATAGTAAAAAGTGTTCTTCGAATTGAACACAATTATTTTAAAATCGCACTCGTCTTATTACTGCTTATATTCATTTCTTATTGTATTTTTAATAGTGATACAGAATCATTAAGCACCGCAGACTAAGACTGGACATATGTATCAACACATCTTATAATTAATTGCAATCAACTCTACCCATCAATATCTTCTAATCAATATTAAATAAGAAGTAGAAATATATATTTACTAATAAATAATGAAGTTATAATACTATATAACAATTAATAATGGTCACAGTCGTAACAACAAACAGTATTATTTTTCCTATTTACCGACAAACGAGCAGATGGGCCATCTATTGGTGTTATCACCACCCATGTAAAGGCATTATCGAAAGGTTCCCGGTCCAGATGGAGATGAACGATCCACATATTTACTTATTGAATCATTACTCATATGTAACGAAACACAGTACATTTTTTGATTTCATATAAGTTGTTCTAAGTTACTTGTACAAATATTATTATATCGTTTTGTGTTACAAATATTAGGTATTATAACATTATACTTAATTTCCTTTAATTTTTCACGTTTAGAATTTTAAACTTTTAAAAGAACAACCACTAACTTTATGGAAGGTACATAGAATTAATGAATGAAATAATATTTACTCGAAGTTAGTTTTTACAAACAAAGTCAATAGTAAGTAAAAAAGTAAGTGAAAAACAATAATGAGATTCTGAGAAATAATACTAATGAATATGTTGTTTTTATAAGATTGGTAAGTTTTTCCAATTGATTGTATTACTCAGATATATATAATATATATAAAATCTATATAGATAGATCGTATTACTCAGAGGGTTGCTCGGCAAACTAAGCCACCGTATGTCAGTACTGCGTCACGCACATTCCTATGTGATTATACTAATGCCGTTTTGATTAAAATGCAGCGCGGTTGCCTTTTTCAATATTGAATTTTACGCTGAGACTGGTTTAAAATCCTTTAATGCCGAAAATAAATGAATCGATTCATACAGATTGAGAACGACGGTACGTCTATTTACGCTTGATGAGTTGGGTCATTAAGTTTGAAGAGAATTTAATATTTTAAGTTGGCTAAATTGTCACTGTCATTGTTATAATATCCAATTTCGTATTGAAATCGGATGTAAAACACTGGTTTCATACACTTGGAAGATTGGTATCAGCATCTCTACCACAGTTTTGATAATAAACCCGTGAACAGTTCTGTTAGTTGCGATAGCTTAGTGAGTCCAAAACCAGGATCCACCTGGTAATCAAATTAATGGAGCACATACTTTTAAACTTTTAAATTAAAATGTATTCATGTGGAGAAATCATCGGTAGCGACATAGGTACTTGTGTATTCTCTATAGTTGTTCCAAAAGTATTTAAAGTCAGCCAACTTACCTAGTAAGTACGGTACACTGTGGCCGTAATTACCTTAAACGAGATCGGAGACTAGCTTACAGACTGTAAATAACTCGTCAACAACAAAAATCACAATTCTCATTAGGAACACGGACAAAATATTATTATTGTTATCAAAATTTGATCTGTACGCCTGTACCACAATACAGGTAACCCTTTACCCAAATCACTGAAAGTACTTTACAAAGTTTGCCCCGTAACTTTGTTAAGAAATGAGCTAAACGAGCGTTAGATTTACCTGGATTATTTATAAATACAATAGCTTTATCAACTAGCTGTTCTAATTTTAATCTAATGGAAGTGACAAAATGAATGACGTTGGAGACAAAATGTGTTATCTGTTAAAAAAATTAGTATAAAATTCTTTAATGCTCAAATTTCTAACTGTTCAATATTTATTGCGATTTGTGGCCGGTTCCTGTAACTTTGCTGATGGTTAACGGTACGTTCCTCTGGAGTATAAATCAATCTCGTATGTATCTTTATTAATTGAACTGCAAAAACACAGTAAAAACTACTCTACTATATTATGGTTTTATGACGAGTAACAGATGGGTCGGTAGAATTGGCCGTTAGTGCCTGATATGAGCTTGTTGACAGGCCTTATTTTGCCCGCAATCAAATGCTATGTAGGTAATGGTTTAGAATAAAACATCTGCTGGATTTTTCTTATTACGTGACTTGAAAAACCGAGGAGGTCATCAATTCGTTGGTATTTATTTATATTTATTACCTCGAAATTCCGTCATTTATTAACCGATTTGGAACAATCCTTTTTTATTTCAGAGGATATAGTTCCATTACATAGATACTTTTCATTTGAACCCAATTCATTTAAAGAAGAAATACCACCCCTAAAGGTGAAAAATAGGAGATGAAATTTTTTCAAGCTACGTTTCTCCGAGATCACTATATGACTGTTTTTTAATAATAATAATTGTTTGACAAGCCTCCCCCAGTACGGAATCACTTAAAAATTTAACTGTTACTTGTCTAATTTTGTTCATAATACAAGTGATATAAATCGACGTGTTCCGAATGCTTCGAGAAACTTAAGAATAATAGACCTGTCCGGTTGAAAATCAGCATGATCTGGTGTTTATCAAACAGCTGGGAGGTACGATAAATTGCGTAATGAATAATTCACAGCATCGTCATCATGAGGTGTTGGAATTATTGAGTTAATTTGAATACCGCTCAGAATCAGAATATATCTGATGCAAAACGTGACAGAAGATTTATAATTTAGCTTATATACTGTGTCAAGCATACTAGTACTAGTAGAGGCAAAAAACGATGCACATAAGTGTATTTACAGAATACCTAAATGATTAAATAATTTTGAATTTAAACTGAAGGCTCTGTGGAATCGGTATTAAATATTGTGGTTTTTTATTGTTCTTTTGATAAGGATTTTAATAACTGTGACACTACGAATACCAATGACAATTAAGAAATTAACGTAACGGACTCAAAACTGTATCTATATAAATATCTATTGTATTCTTTATTAGTCTTAACAATATATATTTTAAGTTTTAACATTTCACTCAAACTAACTAAACGAATTAATGAAGTGGTGAGAAAATCTGTTCGTCAAGTTTAGCAAAGTGGCCTAAAGCATATGCTTAACGGCAAATTATGGAACTTGTGCGCGAAGAGTAAATTGTCGTGAGCAATACTTTATTTTGCATTTTCTTGATAATTCAATGCGATAACTGAGTATTGTTCTTGAGTACAGGCGTAACGTCACGCCTCCCGTAATAGGTCATCGGTTTGTACGCTTGTCATATTCATATTAATTCAGTTATTCTTTGGAACCTTCACTATTATGTCATTCTACGCACGTTACTGTCAGAATAGGTCTAAGAAGGACAGATGTCTCCATTGTTATATTTCTGTTATATAATGTAATAGAATTCATTGTATTTTTATTTTATAACATACTATATATAAAGCTTCGATTCCATGTAATACATTATTATTTATTAATTCATTACTTCTAATAGGCACTTCATTTTATAGTGTGACACTGCAGGATTGTGTAATTTAATTGACATTACCATAATTTGGTAAGATCAAGCTGGCCTGATCATGAATCTAGAAGCTAAATTGGCTACTGGTATCTTTCAATTACTATAAATATTAATAAACCCTCAAATTTGACTTCACCTGGTTACTATGTAGCGATAGTGCGATACTGTCAAAAACGTATTTTTATATCTTAATTAATAATAGTGGAGCAAAACTATTAATTATCATGGTTACAAGAAAGAATAAATTAAAAGAATGTAATATAAATAACCTACAAAAACATTAGGGTCATTAGATTACGTATCAACTGATTTAGTGATTATTTAGAAATAGATGATAATTGAAATAATAATGGTATAAAAAGATATCCAAACTAAGGTAGAAAACCAAAATAACGATAGAATTTAGACAAGGATTCCCGATACCTGTAAATAAATTTGTTTCTGTCAAACGTAAATATTTCGAGTTTACTCAAAACTAGACGGAATTTCTGGTACAAGGCGTTAATGTGTGGAAGTGAAATATGAATAACAAAAGTATAAAGACATCTGCTCTTGCGAAGGAAAGAGCAGAATTTAATATTAAATTAAGGTGTTACGTGGAAATCGAGGCAGGGGCAGAGGTGAGTATAAATCCATGTGATATATGAGCCTCGGTGCCGGCTAGGTGACACATTTGAAGTAACATTTTAGGTTTACAATTTTCTATATTCTTCCAGGTCTGTTATGAATACAGTAGATCAGTCTATGTATTCTATATCCGTTGCTCCGTGGAATAAACGGAATTCACATTTTATCGTTGAATTTAAACACTAACCATAACTTATTACACTCATTATAATCGATACTCAAGGACATTTTTAGGGTTAAGATATTCTTTATAAAAACGTTTCCCTGAATATTTTACGTTCCAGGCTGTTAAACAGGCAGTTACGTCTTCAATAAGTGATCTGCCGTACGCAGACATTGGCATCATGAATGAGGTCATCGACATCACTCGACATCGAGATTGCACTGGATGGTACCTATGTTAAGGTGAAGAACATCGGAACGGATATGACGTTATTGCCATGTTCGCAGACCACCAATCTATGATACGCATGGGGAGATTTGTTTGGACTAATAAATAGGTACTGGCATCCCAAATATCTACTATAATTTCAAGTTCTCATAAATCTCAATCGTCGATTGTCAATTTAACTCGGAAATATTATTGACTGCAAATAGTTCAATAATGCAATTATCCGACACAAATTTACTCCGCATTTGAGAATGCAATGCAGGTTGCTGAATATTCTCACCTCGATAATATTGAATATTTAGTATTATCTCGCTGTTCCCCCATCGACGAGTAAAGATTGTCACGTTGGACCAAAAAATACCGTTCAGTTATTAAATTTATATCAAGACTTTAGTTAATTTGTTGTAAGACAATCTTGAATCAAATCTATATCAATCCTGATTATATACAATGATACTTAAATTCATTTCAATTCATTTAGACAACGGGAAACATAAAGCACAGTGGAAACAAGAGTGAAAAGATATTTTATTATCATAAAATATTATACAAAATACATGCAATGGAACGTGACAATACATTCCGGATAAATAAAATCAAACGACATAATAAATTAAAACAAAAAGGATGAAGGGCTCTCGTTTCATTAAAAAAAATGTAAATATGTAATATCAATTTACATATGATTCAAAAATGTTTCAATTTAAAAGAAAATTATATACAATTAACAATTCATACAAAAATCAAAAATATTAAAAAAAATTTAAAAACTTGCATCATGAAAAGGTTACCTTTTCTCATAAGAATCATAAAAGCGAAAAACACATAAATTAAGATGTGATAAAACTGTTGCAGAAATGTACAGCACAAAACTTGTGAGCTGATTTATAAGATGCCGAAATAATAACTTATAGTAGTTTGTAGCTTCCTTTCCTTTTCTTTCCTTTCATTCTGGGTTGAATCCCTATTTCAGTGAACTATTAACGATATTATAAAATCATATTTTACCTCAGGTAGCTGCACCATGTTGATTGAAAACAGTTGAAAACCACAAATATGTGTTGATAACAAACACAAAGCAATAACGCTAATAGAAATTCACATCGGCTGTACACAAAATGTTGGAAGCCACTTGTGCTGCACCAGTGTCAATAAGCATAACCTATACATATTATGTCATAATATAAAGTAAATAGGTGAATTTCTCAAATTATGGACCGATTTCTCTGGCTTCAACTACGTCCATTTTAAATGTATTGTGTAATACATGGTTGTCCTAACACTCTTGTAGCTTACAGTAAAACTAAATGAACATCCTAAATTTTCAAATGTCTACAGAAAACGGAACTTGATTGGAGATATAGTGTTCATATTTATTTGTCGGAACCCTAAATGGGCAAGGCCGGCTTGACTGGTTTATTTTTTTAACAATTCGGTATGTAAGGTATAATTTCTATATCTTTGTCAAACGAGATTTGGGGCCACATGATACTTTTTGATGTACCAATTTTTTGGGCACGATGTTTGTTAATCCTATCAAGGCAATATTTAAGTACCCTGTTTGGGTATACGGTTTCACTGCTTCTTGGTCAAAACGTGACTGATATGTGTTGTAAAGTACCTGATAATAAATTTAAAGGCAAATCTCTAATACCTTGTGCGAAAGTATACCCGTACATCATACAAATATGAATACAATTTATATTGTGATATATCGTGGAGAACCTGTAGTATTGCACTGTTACTATGAATAAAACATTTGGCTCGCAGTTCAATTTTCCACTGCTTTACACTGACCCGTTGATTCTTTCTGACTTCGTAGTATCCAATTATAAAAATGTTTCTCACAACATAGCTTGTACGATAAAGTAGAGGCCAGTTTATAATGCACCAAAGTCTTACGACTTAAGTTGCTGGCGTTGTAATGGAAACAGCTGAATATCGTATCCAATGGGAAATATTAATAAATATAGTTTAAAAGTGGTTGTCGAGGATTGAAAGACTGAAATCCTATCTGAAGATTGTTCACGATTATAGCCGGTAGATGAGGCTAGGCTACGAACTGACATGCACATTTTTTTTTAAATAAAATAATGTTTGACAGCACCCACCTGGTGACAAATGGTGATCAAGTCTAAATATTGAACGCACTAACTTAAAAGTATTCACTACCTTCTTGAAGACTCACATATTTAACACTGACGTCACCGAAGATTTGGCGGCCAAGATAGAAGTAAGCCCGCTTGTTGCTAAGAGCATCCATTTGGGGCAAACTGACCATTGTCGCAATACCCATTCATGACCTTTACACAGGAAGATGCGAGCTAAGATCGTGGTCTTGTTTTAAAAATTTACAAACGGAGATTGTCATCACAATTTACAAATGTCCACCGTTGAATGAGTCTCCTCTCGTCGGTTAATAATATAGATATAAATAAATATATATAATATATACGATATAATATAGTATACGATAAAATAATTAGATGTTAATACTTGTAGTACTGTCCATTCCGGTAGCCAAATGCTGGTTGACTGACTCCACAAGCTCTTGACAGCATTACATTAGTATTAGAATACATATAACAACTGAGATAAAAGGAAATTTCCATCAAGAGACGAAGCTAAGTCGTATCTCGAGTGCAACAAAGGATTCTGTACTAGAATCCTTTGCGGCGAAAGGGATACAACAACCGACATGAATTATTTTGTTGACATGAATGTTGACGACATTTTATTTTTTTATCACTGGCTCCGGGGAAATAAATCTGTAGTATACTAATTATATTTTTTCGTATTCAATTCCTGTTTGCGCTTATTCCAAATTCAACATGTATTTTTACTGTGTTTAAAAAATACAATTTTTACACTCATTAGTAAACTAAATAACTATAATATGTGTTTTTCACTCAGTGAGCAAAAACGCTTTTTTCGGAAACTATTATCAAACATTTAGTTCATCAGAACTAAATGCTGATTTTCATTGTGCCATACAGCAATAAGAGTAATTAGTTTTAACTTGTACGTAACTGTGACAAAATTAGTAGTAGAAGAATTTGAACTCAGATCCGTCGTGCGACAATCTCAGTTTCAAACCACTACGCTACTTCTGTTCACTTCCTGCTTTAAACTAATAATGCCATCATCCACTTGTGTCTGCTGAAACTAAATACGTTTAGATTGACGAAGAAAAATAGAGAGAGCTGTATTTCACTTTGAAGTCTTATAAACTTGATGGCAATGTAGAAATACAACGAACTTGCATTTCTTGTTACTTTTATTCGACTTAATATATTTTAGCTCGGGAAATATGGTTGGAATACGAGAAGATTAAAAATACACTTTTCTAGCTTCGTGTGTGGTTCTAAACGAAATAGACATTCGGATTTCTGTAAAAGCTGCTTGTGGGGATGCAATCTCTTAGGTAATCCCACTGCTGGACATATATTCGTCTTGAAGTAATGGTGTTTTTTGTTCTAATAATGTTACATAAGTATATTCAAATAAGTATAGTCAAATTCAAAGTGCAGATAGAGTATAATTCCTCCGTGTCCAGAGATGGGATCAAACGACTGCGAGATAGTTCTCACTATTGTACCAGTTTATGAAATTGTTTTGTGTTCAATAAAATCTTCAAATTTCTAAATGTTAATATACTTTAAATTAGAATGATTTACTTTACAAAAATCACCTCACCTCACATCTTCGCCGCAACACATCATCATAAACATCTACCTGGTGGCAATGAGCTATTACAGATTTTGTCATTCAAACGCAAACGCCACTGTATTCTGGAAACTCCATTAAGTCAAGTAGAAGTGTCGCTAAACATGCTTCACTTAACGACCGTTTAGCGGCTCCGTGAGATCTACGTGAGATACATTATGCGCTTACGTCATTAGACTTAACTACCATCTTCTTAATATCCGCAAAATGTTTTCTTAGAAACCCACAATTTTATACTGGGTTTTAACGACTACCGTATATGAAATAAATAACCAGAAGGTTTATGAAAATGGAAATTGATTTATAAATTATTATTTAGGTACGTTTACATATAAAAATTATTGCAATTTTTCTGAAACAAATTTGAATTCAGAAAAGAGATTGTCCTAAAATTTACTACTCATATAAAATGTCGCTTAGAACAATTCGCAAATATGAAATTTTATAACGAAAGATCATTTAAATTACTGTTAAAAATATCCTTTTGATCAGATAAACCTTATTTTAATTAAATAAATTCCATCTTTTTAATGTATTTTTGAAGTACTTATTTTCTCATCTCAAATAAATATTTTTCAAATAATTATTAACAAAAATTGAATTTAAACTTGCGAAGTTATTCTTTCCGAATATCACGATGAATCATTATAACAATTGACGAAATCAAAATAGAAATTTTATCTGTTTAGGAACACAATTCCATTATAAATGCCAACAATAGCTCTGAGATGCGTCGTCGCTGTAAAACCTGCTCGCTTCGATCACAACTAATAACCAGCTCGCTGCCGGTATACATAGCGCCTCTCTATTTACAACCCTTTGTGGAAGCAGACAGGTTCAACCCATTAGCTTCCACGACGCGCGAACTATTCGAATTAATTAAATTTAATTGTGCAGAAACGCGAGCGTGTCGGGTTCGAGTCACGTTAATGCGAAAATAAATTTATTTGTATGCACTAATCTTGCTCTGTAAATAGCTTGGTAGATTTTCTGTTATTGTGAAAAATAAATAATAATAAATAAACGATAACATACTCACTGTTCCTCTGGATAGTGGGTGGCATAAACATACATTACGTTTACGTTATTGGTGTCTCTCAACAATCTTCATATTTTACTATGAAAAATGCTTATTGATACAAACGGGGCATCTAAAACAAGAGCACACGAAGTGAGACAAAGATTGTCAAAAGTTCAGTTAACGGTGATTTCCTTTTTTACCAAAAACGCTTCTGTGGTTCCCCTAATATTGCAGATGTACCTAAATGGGTAGCGGTGACTATTTACCATAACGTGACTCGTCAGCTCATCGTCGGTTGATGCACGGTATACAATTAATACATCGCTATCAACAAAGTCCCGGGAATTACAATATCTAAAATATATGTGGCAAATAAATGCTTGTCGCAATGAATCCAAACTTTCTGGACTTTAAGAATCGTTGAAATTACTGTGATGCCATTACTGTCCAATATCTGTAGCAACCCAACCTTGCTAGCTTCGGGACAAAAATCCATAGGTTTCTGAACGCTACACGATAGCAAACAAATGAATATCAGTTGTCAATAAAAAATTAAAACCAAATTATTTGTACGATCCTCAAAAAACAGTCGTGCAGACATCATTACGTCTGAAGAGTTTGATCCCAGAGAAGATGAGGAAAATAACAATATTCGCTTCTACAAATATGCAGAAGATTGTGAGGCTTCATAACTTTTGTAATTATTAAAATCAATTATCAAATAAATCCTACTATTTCATTGTGTGCCAATAGCATTCTACCTAAAAGAGATGTAATTAATTTGAAATTAAGTGCGAGCGATACTTTAGAGGAACGTAAAGTATTTTGTATCATTTCCGGACAATTACCCATTTGAGTTACAGCTTCGAAATGGGCTGTGAGCTTGATACGATTAATTGGTAGCTATTTAGTAATAAATTTGTTTAGCTGGGAGTAATTAGCGAATCCAGAGACATGCCGGTCGATTGGTAAACTTTATTAAAACAAGTTACGATTTGCCATTTGATCAGGTAGTTATTGCCATAAAATTTATAAGCGAAATACATGAAATATTTATAATAAGAGATGAAAATCGTGTTCACAGTAGTACAAAAAATGTAATATATGTTACTTATCAAAACATAATTCATAAATGTAATGTTTTGAGAAAACAGTAATTAGGCATCTAAATAAAATATGACTTTTGCTGATTGTTAAACTTGATTTTGATTAATATAAAAGTAATTGTTTCATGACTATTATAGAAATTTTCATTTCGTCGTGAAAAGAGCATATCTTAGAGATCTTTTTGCATGATATTCTGTTAATTATGGTACTTTTTTTTAAATTTAATGCATGTTCAAGGCTAAAGGGGTTTAGAATTTCAGAAATGTACTGATAAAAATCAAAAATTAAATTTACATTTGCCTTCTTTATAAGAATACCTTAATAAATAGTTTTATTTTAATTTCTTATTTTACTGTCTATTGCCAATAATAAATTTAATTTAATTCCCAAATTACTACTTTCAAAACAAGAGTATTCACAAAATATTAGGCAATCGGGCAGAAAGACAAGCAGCTAAGCGAGAGTTTTAAAATTGTACATGTGGAACTCTTAAAAAAATCCTACAAACTTAAGGCGGCCTTATTGGCCATTGTTTAAAATAACACTATAAAGCGAATGAAAAAAACGACTGATTCCAAATTTCACCAACTAATAATAGTAATAACCAAATAATCACCGGAATGCAGAATATATTTGGGAAAGCGTGTCGATAAGGTATAGAGGACTCCAAATTTGATGAATATATTTAACAGGGATAACATACAAAAGCATAACAAAGATGAATGACATTCGTATTATTTATAAATGCTTTGCTAACCATAAACCTAATATTTAGTATTTTATTCAAAATCAAAATCAAAATCATTTAATCATATATGTATACTGTAAATACACTTATGAACGTCATTTTTTCGCTTCTATCGTTTCGAAAAGGTGCTTTAACAATGAGGAGAAGAAACGGCGAAAGAAATGGCTCAGCACATCTTTTAAACAACACATGGTATTTACAAAAGTTTCGACATAATTATTTCCAGGCATCCATCCTTGTCATTAATGTACTCATCTATACTATAATATCCTTTGCCTATAAGTTGTATTTTAATGCGTCGTTTAAAAGTTCCACTGGGCAACTTGCGTATTAACTTGAGAATCTTGTTATAAAAACGAACTCTGAGCCCCATAAAGGAACGCTGAATAGCAATATGAAAAAGGAACCCTTATGGTTATGATAGTAACAAAAATAGGGTTGCTTATTTATGTACATTAATGTACAAATGTACTGTCGCTACAAATAAAATTACTTTATATTCTATTTGAAATACAGGTATTGTAATATGGCCGTATTGGGGCGGCCTAGAATACTCCCCTCCATCCCACGCTAGTAGAAAAGAGTGTCGTAAAAGGCGACAGAAGCCAGCCTGCTTGGCTTCGCGTGATGATTATATTATCAGTATTATTATTAAGTCATTAATATTATTACTGGTGTTATTATCTTTCCATAAAGCCTGCCTGGCTAGCTACCACCCTCCTGCTTGAGTCAGCCGCCAAGCGACTCTTCGTGTTCCGGCTGGGGGCTTGAGAGCCAGTACATTCTTTCTTATCTCCTTCTCATTTCCTGGCCGACAACGCATCAATGATACCTTTGGTCTTGCTGATGTCTATGGGAGACGGTGACCACTTACCATCAGGTGGCTCTTGTGCTCGTTTGTCGGCTTTTAACATAAAAAAATACAGTTTTTTTTAAATTAATGTATTTTTAGGGAAATAAATCGATATTCATATAAAAAAACAGATAAAATAAACTAGCCTAGATTCAGTTCACCAAAATCAGAATAACGAACAAACTGATTAGTTTCACAATTACGGGATATTAAAAATGGCTCACGTGTAGGTATAGCCTTATTCAAACCGTCCTCACCGGGCACTGCCAAGAAAGCGAATGAATAAGTCCACCTACCCTCTTTTTATAGGTTTACTCAGTACAGTGTTTTATCATTTGAACGGGGGCACTGCGTATAATATATAAATTACGTAGAAAAATGAGCAACATTTTCAAATATTCACATTGATATATTATCACATACATTCAAACATTTTTACTCGTTTATTATTGTTGAATAAAATGTTCTGATACTTGTAGGAACAATTAAAACTCAGTGATTTATACCTGTAAATCAGACGATAAGTTTTATAACATAAACCAGAGAAAAGAGAGACCGATTATGTTACACTGAGTGTTATAAACGTGTTGATAACAATATTTATTGCTCATTACATGAAAGCTTAGTAAAAAACTTAGGACATAAAGCGTCTGCACATAGCAGAGGTGATTACAATTTAGTATGAAGTGCTCGCGCCAGACTCTTTTACCTAAACCTCGTAATTAAATTTCAACTAGCGGATGAAATTCAGTAGTGCGTTCCGTGTTATTACTCTTGCCGTGTTTATTCCTGTTTGGTAATGAATAGGAGGTTTTTCGAGGGTGGCGCGATTCCAGCTAAAAAATACTGCGATGCTAGCAATCAACGCCGGCATCCCGATGTGGTATTTGCGTTAACAGTAATAGGTGTTGAATTTGCATGCGGTTTCGAATTTAGCGGTACACACGAATTTATGTAATGTGGGTTTGTAGTGGTGATTTTACATGCATATTACGTTACGTGTTATTAAACTCAATAGCGTATTTATTTTCTGTATAATTTGTTGAGTACTTAGTTAAATATACAATAATTCTTGAGCTTGGATAATTGCATAATATACTTCTAAAAACAAATTATTTTTCTGTCTGAATGCGATAACCTTAGAAACGAGTTCACGAACTTTCATGCAAATTTTAGTAACCTATGTTGGATAGGTTTCAATTCATTAATTCCTTTCGATTGTTTCCCACAAATCACCACGTGTGAATTCGACCACCAAAACTTTTGTCACCGAGCCCACAATGACAGCAAGTAAAATACGGCGCTGGCGCCGCGTGCGGAGAAAAAATTACTTTCGTTAGTTTGAACCCAAACGCAAAGTCAACCGGCTACAAAAACCATCTTCACGTGTGAAAAGCCAACAACAATGGCAATGACCTCGAATAGTTTCAAAACTAGTCAGGCATATCCAACTAAACAAAATCGTAAGTCATTATATACCAGTATTTCTGTACATATTCACAAATGACTCAATTAATTACAAGATATATAAAACGCCTGATACAAATGAGTAATAATATTCGATAAGATTTCCATTTGTGAATATTTCTTCTTCCTCCGTGTCGTATGCTTCATTACTGGAGGTCGCTTCTCGGTGAAAATCTTTAATGGCTTTTATAATATATCTCCATTTCTCTCGATATTAGATTTTCCTTAGAGCAGATATTTAAACTTTTCTTTCATCTTAATGCATGTAAAGTTTAAAAACTTTCATATAAGTTTAAGTTTTGACTAATCGTTTTAATAATCTTGTTAGAAGGAAAACTTTTGTAAAGTTGGCTTGGAACAAATAACCATCACTTGATTCCTTTGACTTTACTGCAGAGCGAATTGTTTCAACTTTGTGTATAAAATAAATGAGTTTTTGGGGTCAATGAGGCTCGCAACTGAAGTTTTTTCCTTTCAATATTCAGAATTAAAACTACAACAAAAGGGTCTGTTGTATTAAAGTTTTTATTATTTTGTTATAAATGTTTATATTTTAGAGTGTCCATTTATTACTAAATAACTTTCGCTTTCACTTTTTTCATACATACCGTATTACATATATTGTAGAAAAATATATGTGAAATATTTTAGGTGTTTAAAGTTTATTTTCACCCAATTAGTCACTATATCCTGCTGGAACATTTTGCTTTGGGTCTACGTGCACAATCTTCAATCTATTCCATCGATAAGACGGGAATTCTGACAAGTTGTACACATGCAGTTCACGTACGCGTCCGTCGTCGAATGAGATCAGCACGCGAATGATTATATACAAATTAAACAAACTTGCTATTATATTTAAAATACATTATTTTCAATTTAAATCAATCAGTGACATTTAAGTGCCCATTTGTAACAAAATAATGAACTACTTAATAATCCAAGCATAATCAATCATTAATATTAAATATACGTTTCTAAGATTGTAATGCCTATGTGTGTCATTACGTATAAGAATTTCAATTAATTGAGAAATGAACTACCCGCATCGTCATCTCAGAAACGATTCTAAATTCTAAGCACGTCGTAAAGGGATAAACTCCGTTCACTATCCAGGGGAGCTATTCTTGTTCTGTAACATCGATATAATGTAGTATTACTTTAAAACAAGATAAAAAGTCTCACACAAAATCAACCGGAAAGTGTACTAATCGCCATATTTAAAAAATAATTAAAGGTTTGTTTTATCGGCGAGAAATAACTTTGTGTTAACTGCTGGCTGTTGAGATGGATAATATACTTACATGATCTTTGAAGCTAAAAATGCTCTACATTTTTATCGTTGACAACACTGGACAAATTACATATAGTAAAATAGTTTAGTGTAATTTTGCGGCAAATTGACGGTAAGTTAAATAATAGTTGTTATGTAGACTTTAAGTATGTATTATTAAAAATATTATTTAAATACAACGGTATATGGTTTGTGCACATTTACATAAATCCCGTCCATTACTGGAGCATAGTTTAAATAATAGTTATTTTATGAAGTAACAATCTAGATATTTATAAAATATCATTGTATTATTGTATATGAGACTTAGTTATTAAAACTGATCGTGAGTGAAAAATCTCAAGCTTCAAGCAATTTCTTAGTCAGAAGATAATATTCTGGCTCAGCCCACTGTGATCTGACCATACAAGATCTTGAAAGCAACGGCGAGGCACTGGCAATTAGGCTCGATTTCGCCAATTTTTTTACCGAGTCTAGCATAGAACTGGTCTCACGAAGCTTTCACTAAAAGATCTTGTTAATATCTCAATGTTGGTAATCCCCAGGGATCCATATTATATCCTATGCCTTTCATTTTGCTTTTCAATTACATGTACTACAAACAAGTGGAATTCAATGCTATGTGAAAGACAGATGCGCTCCCCGCAGGCCGTGCATATGTCTCTCAGGTGCCAAAGAGGAAAGCGGAATTAAACACGTGTCTGAAGTCAAGCATTGTTTGAATTTTATATTTGACACTATAGTAAACCACGCAATCTCAATTATCAACAACCCGTTTAATTTATTTTTAGAAATAGAATGTCTCTGCGTGCTCAACCGACTTTATAATAATGACTGATCAGAAAAACAATTTGTCAACCAAACCAAACCAACGTCATCCTTCCATCATTATACACATGCTGAAGATTGTAGTTCATTCATATCAACTGGATTTATGGCGATCCTCCACAATTCGGTTTTCTACATTATTTCTGCCTATACTCGTATTAATATTACAATATAATATTAATATTATGTTTATTTAGTTATTTACTCTGTATGATTTGTACAATTGATGATTTTATTTTATTGAAATTAGTCATGTCGCGTCATAATTCGATAGAAAACGTAAAGTATGACTGCTGTAAGAAATTTAAATTGAGCGACAAATATAAAAATAGGAAATGCTTAATAGGTGCCATGTAGTACTATTAGAATATGGTAATCAGTTTACTCAATGGTTTATTCAAGTCATGAAACTGAAGCTGCGTAAGCAATTTATTTAATAAACAATGTACTATTGGCTATAACTTTCAGAGATTACCGAGCCTCGGGGTTGGACCGAACTCTGAAAGTGTGATTTACCTAGATTAATTTAAGCTCAAGATTAGAAAACTTGTGAGGCTACAATTTTCACTGTACAATTAATAAATAAATCAATGTTAATATTTTAAAGAAAGGGTGTGAATTTTGTGGATTCGTGTATTCGCAGATGGTAATAGGTAACAGTAATCTCTACAACCACGGTACTTAGATGAAAAATTCATTTATTATTTAAATGTTACATTATTCTGGATGGACAACCTTCAGTTCATATGTATATAATAATTCGTTTTCCGTGTAGCTGTACTTTTATGGTATACTCTACCATTATCTATTCGATGCACCAAAACTGTACATATCTAAGCGGCTACTTTGGGACTACTATCTAAATAGTTAATTAGTGTGTAAGTGTATTTACAGAATACCTAAATGATTAAATGTTTTTTGAATTAATGTAATATATTTATGTATTTTACTACGTTCCTTTATTACTGTATTATAATTATTATTTATTTATTTATTAATTAGAACCAACATTATTTTATCTTTTCGTACACCTCTAGCCCTTTTTCTTTATTTATATCAGTTACTTCTACCAAAAAGTTGTCTGGAAGAAGTCCCTTTCAGCGGTAAAACAATCGTTTGTTTATCGTGTCTTTATGTATGTGACTATTTTAAGTAAGATGTACAATAAAGAGTTTTTGTTGTTGTACTCGTATTGTATTAGAAGGCGAACTATCGCTACGCTGGTTAAGTGTGGAGACATCTTTAGAAATTTCCTTCTTTACGACGTTTAAATTCACCGAAGCAAGCGATAATTATTTTTTAATGCGCCCTTAATTTAAAAAGTAGTAGAGGAGCATACAGGATTCATACTGGAGTGTACCGTGCAAGACACCGCTGATCAAACCATTAGGGTACCACTTCTTCATCGGTATTATTAAATAAATAAATAAGCTTTTATTATTCCTTATAACGTCTTATGGACGTTATAATATGGAGCTTTTTTTGGACTCAATTTTGGAAACAAAGCAATTTAAAATTAAATGTTTAATGATTTGATTTAATTGTATAAAATGTAGATTAACATTTTGATCTGGTATATTTATTTTAATATAAAATTAATATTCGTTTTTGATTGTTATAATATTTGTAATCCATGAACTAGGAAATTGTAAAGTATAGTTTTATTATGCATAAGTAGTCCTAGCGAATCATAAGGGCTCCCTTTAAAATTTATAAATAACATCCAATTCCCGGTCGTCTTGTACATTTTGCCATATTTATAACCGAAATGAAAATTCTCATCTTCAAACATAACATTTTTCGATTTTACCTCTTCAAAGAACCCATTACGTTCCCAAAAGAGGCTTTTCCTCATAACAATTGATAAGGATCCAATGCAATTTCGCTTTGTTTCCAGCATGTAATGAAAATTACAATGGAAATCTTAAAATGATCGAAGGGGTGGACGTATAGGGTGCTCGTGATGGGGTTTTTTATGAAGCAATAATATGGGGAGTTGTTTTGCTTAAGCCACCATTAGTTCGACTAATAACCAGTAGGGGGCATTGGATGAGGGAGTTACAGACATAGAATCATGATCGGACAGAAGGAACACAGCGTTGTCGAAGATTTTTGCAAATATATGATAAAAACATTTGTTTTTGCACAAAAAATAATATTTTGTGACTTTTATAATCCCTGCAGAAATATGATAATTAATCAGTTAGAAAATATTCCCACTCTACTAATTTAAAAGTAACATTATACATTAATGTTATGTTAATGACCACGGCACATAATTCGAAGGAAACCTAGGAAGAAAACAAAAAAAGAGTTCAGATAGCCAGATAGAAGGCCAGTCAGGTAGACTTATCAGGAAGGGTCTTTTTCCTGACGTAGGTTATTTCCTTCGTCTGAGGAAGTACTATCGTTACATCTACCGTGAAACAAGTATTTATTGTAAACGACAACCACACAAACTCTAAAAGCGCAAACACTACCCTGATTGTGGATTTGCAGAGTTTAGTATATTAGGGATTAGTAAATTAGAAGTTTAGCAGTTTTGAGAATATTGCGGAGATCTGTCAGGTAAGCAGGTTTCCTTATAATTTTTATCTCAAGCGAACGAACGTGTTTTACAAAACAGAAATTTAACATTAATGGTTGGAAATAACAATGTATCTGTGACCAAATTTCAATTCAGAATATCTGCGTATAAATGCTGTAGCTTATATCACAATCAAGTAATTAACAAGGATTACTAATTATGACGATATTACATGGACAGCGTGGCAGTAAGACTAACCTATTTCTGTAGGTTAGAAGCAATATCTAATACTGCTATACTGAGATTTGAACATAAATATTATAAAATCGTCTCTTTTACACCTGTAAAAATAAAGACTTGGTTCTGTCTAGCAGATAAACTCCATAATATTCCAACACAGATGCCACAGATCATACAAACTCCTAGAGTACAATATTATTACAATATTAATGGACCAGTGGGTCCTTGTTCATTTTACGGGTTGTCTATTCTATTATAATATTTCCTCTATGGCGCTAGCACCTGATCAAATTATCATACATAACTGATATTATTGTGAACTGAATTGGTCATTACGGTGTAATGTAGTTTGTTTAAACACGCCTTTCTGACGCTAGTTTAGAGGGTTGGACTAATTTATTGCTCTTGTTGATAAATTTCCCTAATGGATACCGCTCACGAGCTTTTGCTCAGATAATATGACATCGTATTATATAAAGTATTAAGTAATATCATACAAAAAGAAATAATATTAATTTTCCTGTTTATTAGAACTCTAGTACATAGGTATGAATATTAAAATATACAAGTAGATTTTTTTCAAAATCATTATCAGAATAACCATTATCATGGCTGGACCATGATCGTGTGTTTTACAGAATACAGAAAATAAGACGCTCTCGACATAGATCGTGGTGGTAACCAGGGTGCTGATTTTCAATTAGACCTCATGTAACTTACATATTTTAGCGATAGCAGTGTTTATGCGTACTGATCTCCTTACACAAACCAAAACCTTCTACAACTATATCGACCGTTTGTTAGCAAGACGTATCGTAAGTAGCAAAGATTTAAGTAATATATTATGGACCCAAGATTGGACAGAGCTTATTAGACTTATATAGTTTTAAGAAAACAGTGGTAACCTAGCAATTGGAAAATAAGTCTCCCGCTTGGGGGATCTTGAGACTTCGAATCCTGTGAAAATTGTTAATTGCTCAAAGTTCTGTATTTATTGAAATTAATTATTATACGCATTTTAGTCGAACAATCTCAATAAAATAACATTTGAAAGTTCTCCGTAAATTCTTCCAATGCGAGGAAGTGTCAACCCATGCAGTCCGGTGCAATGAACACTGATTATGTGATAATGAAATCGAAAGGATCATTCTGAAAGAAGACTCGACTCCTGCAGTGGGTGAAGTATGGATGAATGGAGTTATGTTGTATGATATATAATTCTCATAAATATAATCCTTCTCATACTCCGACTTAACAGTTACCAAAGACTCATCTAAAACAAAATACGTAAGCCAGTGAACTTACTATTTCTTGGCAAAGATATGTAACGGTGGCCATTTATTTTCACTTGTCATGACTTGTAACACTTCTCACTAATGTTCACAATATGGATGATACTCACGTACTTAGCTAATATAACTGTAAGGCTGTCTGTAAACTGTCGATAATCCAGTCAAAAAGTTTAAATTAATATATGTGACGATTACAACATCTATGTAAATATACTGTATTTATTAGGATAACACTTTTGTGCATGTTCCAATGGAAAATTTTGGAATTGTTGTAGAAAACAGTAACTGTAACGCGTATTAAAAACTTTTTTACATAAAGTTAATCCATGAAATGCGAGTGCCCCTTACAGTTAAATATAAGCTTAAAACAATAACATTTTGATTACATTCGTTTGATTTATGATTGATTCATGCTCGTTCCTCGTTTCTCAGATGTATCTTTGTACCTGTATGTTTTTTGTTCCAAAATAAATATATTATTATCATGTAGAAAGAAATTTTCACTGGATTGGCACAGTGACCTTTTTAGTTATACATAATCACTTGCTTAGGTGAAAGAAAACAAGAAACCTGCATAACTATGGGTTTTCCGTAATTTCAATGATATGTGATACATAACCTGCACTTGACCAACATGGCAGACTATGGCCTTCATTTCTCTTACTATGAGAGGAGACCTACCTGAACAGCAGTGATACAACATGACTGACAATATGACACGAATGACTACAAACTCGATATGTTCCGAAGTTATTCAAACTACATGTATGATATGATTAACACAATAAGTTGTTAGTAATTTTTGTAGCTTCACTTGTTTTGTAATTGTGAGACATTTTAGATGAATAAAAGATGGGGCGGATATCTTGGTGTATAAAAAAGCCACAAAATCAAAGTAGGCTAGAAATGTTACCACAATTAAAGGGGTCTAAAAAAAGTCGTACATTTGTGGTGCGCCTATTTGGTTGTCTTTACACAACTACTATACATGTTTTCTGGGAAATTGGGGATATTGGGGCTTAACTACTTATTATTCCGAAAGGGATCTAATGGTCGTAAGAATTTTCATACTTAAGACCCCCTGTGGTGTCAAACATTTGGAACTTATTGTTATTTGTCAGACGTACTAAAACGTGCAAGTTTTTTTAAGGGAATTAAAAAACAGTATCGCTCTGGAATCATCAGTCTCATTGTGATTGGGCTGCCGTTGAATGATTTTTTTAATTTTCTGTTTATTTTAGCTGAATGCGTGTGCGAATTACCACATAAACTAGTAGCAACGTCAGCTACCTCAGCTACCGGGATAAAGTAAGCTGAATATTTGTTATATTATCGATGTCTGACCTGAATACCAATCCATCTCTTAATTTTCTGAAACGCAACTCATGCTAACTCTACCACGAAACAAATTTTGTCTGTCTGAAACTAATCTCACTCCTCAAGTGTCTCTGATGTAGCTACGACTGCCTTTATTGATTGTAAAGACAGCTGTGACTAATTTTAGTGCATGTACAGAAAGAAATGACTGACTTCAGAAATAACTACTCAGTGGATGTTTCTAAGCTCCTTTTTGAGTCCAAGCTTTGAGCTGCGGTCTGTCTTAGACAGTAGATCTATTTGAAGTTATTATATAATGCTCATAGCCATTTAACCTCAGCTCAAAGCTTGCACTCAAAAAGGAGCTTAGAAACATCCACTTAGTAGTCAGTCCATGAAGTGAATCTATCATTGACCGTTATGAGATAGGAGTCGCATTAGACTTTGCTTATAAAACATTTATAAATTCACAATGCCAAACAGTCATGCTTACTTTCTACAACCATAACAATAAATCACCGTTCACGGTGTTGTCACTAAAGCAGGCAAATCCAAAGTATTCCTTGCACTTACAATTAGTTGAACAAACTCACGCGATTCAATAAAAACAATACACCCCTGACACACGCAAGCTTCTACAAAGTGCGTCAACTGTCGCTTGCACCCTCACTTCTTTGAAGTGAAAACGGTGCTCTTATTAAATTTCACGCCTTTTGTTCATTCGCTATCTTCTTGAAGAAAAATGCAACTGTTTCGCTTCCGTCGCGATAACGAAGAAAAAGGGCCCACATTTATCAGGAGCGCAAATATGCTAAGTGTCGCGGTATGAGCTTCCCCACTTCCTGAGGTGAACGGCGGCTGTAATAACGGATTGCGAGTCTGGACGTGAGACAAAATCACTCCTAGCCCTTGAGCCGTGTGTTTACAGTGTGGCGCGAAGCGAACACTACAACATGCAGTAATTATATGCTTTGTACAGTGCGTGTGCTTCGGTTGTCTGTGTCTTGGCTTAAATTGGCGTTGTGGTCCGGCAGACATTGTATTAGCAATGCGAAGATTGTTCAGAAACATTAATAAAATACAATGCGCTATATGTGTTCATGTAAGCAAGTACCACTGACGTCAACATGCGTATCATCACATCATCTACGGGCAATTTTGAAATGAATTGAACCTAAGAATGCAATGAAAATGCCAAGTATAAAACGTAGAATTTAAAAATAAATATTTACATATTGTAATAATAGCAACAAAAACGCAGGTCATAAGATTCGGTTTAATAACAGCGTGATTTAATAATTTATGTATTATGGACAGTAAGTTAAATGAAATCATTTAGAAGTATCGTGGAATGTTAAGTTAAATAGTTAATATTTAATTTAACAATTTCAATACTTAAATAAAAATATTTAATAGTTAAAAATAGTTGCACATCAATAAAGTAATATGAGAAAACAACAATATCAAAATTTTATTTCCAAAATTAGCTACCATAGTTTTGCTGGCTCGCTCGCTTACGTAACCTAGTCGAACTCCTAAAGCGTTATGCGTGTTTAGCCTGCAAGATTGATGGCAGGTTCACATGACATAGCCCTGCGCTGCGCCCTTTGACGACTTCACTAACAGTTATTTATGGAGTGGCTTTTACGGTTAATCTGCCGGAATCTACGTTGTCGAGTTTAAATCCCCTTTTAAATTTTACTTTTTTAATTTGGACGTTAATAGACATTTCGGTGACATAATTCAGTGTTGTGAATATTATAATATGTATTTGGAGTGAAATGTATAATTCGTGAAGATAAAATTTTGTTATAGGTTTTCTTTTTTCTTTTCTGGTTTTACGGTATTGACCAGTTTTAAAAATAAAAAATCTATGTGTAGGTAAATAGGCAACAATATATTAGTTCAGTGCCATTTTTGAATATTCGTCAATTATGTCTCTATAACATACATTTTAATTTAAAGCAACTAAGAACAACAAAATACAAGTCTTCTATACTCTATTTATGTATTTATGTATTTTTAGTTTTAGTTTGTTTTTTAGTTTTTTACTTTTAGTTCCAAACACCATAACACTAGATGACACCTGCCCCTTTTAGAATAAGGCGCAAAGCATTTAATTAAAATAATCTTTAATTTATTTTGTATGACGATTAATGGTGGGGTTATATGACCAACCCTTTACGGCTTCACTAACTCTTTTTTATGGGGTTGCATTAAATTAACAGCTGCCCACTTTTAATGTGTGGAATCACTTAAAATTATAATAGTTTACCTACATGTACCATATTTTTTTTTTTTGAAGTTTTGAGTCGAACTTTGAATACTGGACACCAAAATATTTATTAAATTTATGAAAACACAAATGAGCGCTATTTCCAATTTCATTTATTTTGAAATATGAAGTGGACGCTTCAAGAAGTCTGAGTTATTATCAAATTATCACGTTATTGGTTATCACGTTGCGTCGAACTATTGAAAAATTTGAATATAACCAAAAGATTCGCTTATCGCTCCATCAAACTATAAAATGAAAATTCAAATGTAGAAGACAGAAAAAGAAGTGGTCTCCCTCGCACTGTTAGGATTCCAGCAGTGATAATAGCTGTGAAGGCGTGAATCCAAAAAAAGTCCCATGTGTAAACAATAACTATTAAGCAGAACCACGGTGAAAAGGGTGTTAAATGAAAACTTAGTACTTCTAGCTTATCGAAGAAAATCAAGACATTGTTAGAATGCGCGTTTAATGGACCTGAGACTAAAGAGATTTTTCGTTTTGTTGAAGCGGTACGCGAGAAAAAGAACTGTAATAATAGTACAAACAAAACAAAATGAGACCAAAGCTGCAGCGTCTGATTTACTTTCCTTAAATGCAGCGCGCATGCGGAGAAGCACGATGGGTAAAGCGCAGACCCATACGCATGTATCGTTGTGGCACATGAGAGAGGCTTTTAATTGCCGGTGTAGGCGCTCTCCCATACCGTTAGCACAGGGGTGGTACGCCGTTGTCCTAACCCTCGTTGTAGCGAAACGTTACATTAGTCTTCGGAAGAGGTCAGACTCGAATTGGGTTCCTTGATCCGTTGTGATGACTAATGGTGCACCAAAGCGTGAAACCGGCTACTTCTTCCGCAATAATTGTGCACATTGGCCAGACTTCAGGCCATCTGGTGACTCTGTCAACAGCTGTAAGATGTGTCAACGGTGTCAATGTGAATATGACGGAAGCGACCAGATGGATAGTCAAACGTTCCGAGACGAGCAAAATTGTGGCGTCACACTTTGGCACGTTGACATGCCTCGCAAGCGCGAGCCCACTCCTCACAGTCTTTATTGATAGAAGGCAAGATATACCTTTCGGTAACAAGCCTAGTGATAGCCTTGGCACCAGAGTGGCTAAGGCCATGTAGTTGATCGAATATGGCCCGACGCAGGGAACATACCGCATACTGGATATAAGATACAGGAAATTATAAAAGACATTTTAACGAGGCAATATTTTAAAAATTTTGAAATAAACTTTGCAAGTATGTGAGTAACTAAATATTACAAATACAACCATGTAAGTACCAAAATACTACAAGGGCAACTTAAACGTGCGGGACACGGAGAATGAGACGTGTTCCCAGACTCTTTATAAAGTTGGGGGATCAAAATTTCAGGTAAGCGCAATATAAAATTATTATTACTGTTTTCTTGTTTTATTTGTATACACAAAATTTAAAAGAAACTCTAAAATGTAATTCTTAGAGCTGTGTAAGTATACATATATTTACCTATTTTAGTATTTTAATTAGTTGAATTGCTCTTAATTTTTATTTTAACTGCTTCTATTATATCGAGAAGTTATGGTTAATATTCCAAAAGGGCACGCTCAAAATGTATCTCCTTCTCATGGCTTACTGATATTATCCGGAGCCCAATAAAGATCAGTAAGGTGACTAAAATTCACGGTAAAAGGTAATTCAGACTTGGAAATATCGTGAAATTTTTATTTTGTATAGGTAATATATTTTAGAAGTTTTTAATTTGAAACGTGGAGAATATTGCAATTAAGTTCTGATTACATTTAAATAGTAATCGTTTGTTTCTTCAATAATGTATCTAAGCTATATATTAGTTTAGGTTTTAGGTGATAATGGCTTAATACAATCGGGCAGTGATATTAATCGACAAAAAAAGTGAAAATTTTAATTGAAAAGAAATATGTTAAATTATAAGTAAAAAATTTAACATACCAATTCATATTAAACTTTCATATATTTCATATGTATAATTAAAGTCGTAATTAATATATAATAAATATATATAATACTAGTAAATGCCCTCGGTTCGCCCCGGAACAACTACCTTAAAGTTAAAGATAGCATCTGCATTTTTCTGGGTTTTTCTCGTAATGTGAATTAGAAATATATATATTAATTGATAACTTTTTTTTTTATTTATGGACGGATTGCAATGAAAGAAACTTAAAGTGTTAAGTGATTCTTACTGCAATACATTAGTGAAAACCGGTACAAAATCGGCTAAGCCGTTTCTGAGATTAGCGGGAACAAACGCACAGACAAAGAGACAAACAGACAAAAATTCTAACAACTATTGTTTTGGGTTTTGTTGCGTTAGTAATATTTTTTCCCATACGTCGTTCATGTACAGAAATCGATCAGTTAGAATTTTATTATTAGTATAGATTTTCTGTCACTTACATTATAGAACATTACTGTTATTGGCACAAAATATTCGTATATACACCGTTTTTGTTTACTTTCGCAAATGTACTAGGTTATTAAACGTCCCCCTGATTGAAAGTACTTCAAGTATCGAAACACATACTGTTATTGCATCTTAGCGATCAATCAATTTTCAATTGTAACAACGAGGCTTTAAGTTCAATTTTAATTGTGTATCCTGACATTGTACAGAACCAAGCGTCACTGTAGTGTTAATTAGGGATGTGACAATATTTATTTGTTTCATCAAATATACAGAGTGCTTGTAATCTCCGAATGAAATCTAATCGCGGTATATTAATATTTCCAAGAGGTAATATCAATATTAATTGGTCCAAATTTTATTGATATTGAAATAGTAATTTTGCATGCATTTTATAAACGTCAGTTAATATTCAAACAAGTAGACATACCACGTAATGGTTGGGGGTCACCGACGTCCACGGTCATCCATGACACCAGAGCATCCCTGACCATCCGATCAGAGCACGAATTATCATAATGTTTTGAATCCACTTGTATCGTTTTAACTATTCGCCGTTACTAATGTTCATGGTAAAGGTCTAATGGCAATTAACGAGGAACACCATCCTTAAGACTGGTATCAAGTTCCATTACGTTCCTTTGGTCTCATGGATCTTGATGCCTAATTGTTTCTCGATACCAGAATGCTAGCCTTTAATTTGGTTACATATTAGGCGTTTTTGTTGCTTTTTTAAGCTCGTATGATAATATGCATATCTTTTAATATGCAAGATATTATTAAACGTCCACGAACATTTGCGGACCGGGTCGATCAATCAAGCATAGAGGCTCGCGAGCATGCTAACTTATTTGAGCTACACGCGTCATTGCACGAGTCTTATAAAAGTCTGTAAAAAACTTTATATACAAAGGCAGTCCGGAATACTATTTTTAGTAATTTAGTGTTTATTAAAAAAATGTAATGAAATAATATTTATTCGAAGTTCGTTTTTACAAATATTTTTCGAAAATGAAACTCTACCATCGCTTCAACAAATCTTTACCGTTTGTGGTCCCCGAGAAGAACCGGCAAGAAACTCTCAAGGAATTTTATTTTCTTACTTTCAGTTACAGAACTTTGTTCTACTTATTATATATTAAATTAGTTTCCAAACAGTCTTATCTTTAAAGTAACCACTCAGTAAGTTATTACGAGTTTAGTGCCCAGAGACTCATATCGCTAATGAATTATAACCATACTTCAGCAATCAGTTCACTTATAAACTTATACTATCATAGATTTATATTTTAACTCGATTTTTGATGTTTGTGTAACCACACCTATTAATTTATATTAAACCGGTACTATCGAGTGTGTCAGTTGCCTTCTCTTTAGTTAGCCAAACCCCTGTGTGTAATGAACGTTTCATAGCAATTCAGTTTGTGAGAAGGAACTCGGTGCTTAAAGATTAATCGCGTGGGTGTAATGTGCTTTTAGAGTTTAGCCGGGCGCTAATTCTCTAATCTTTATTAATCACATAGCTCATATATTTCAATACGAATTTTTATTATTCGTTTAACTATGGTAATTATTGTGATTCACCTTGAATTATAATAAATGGGCACAATACCAATTATTATAATCTCAATGCGGACACAGCTATGAGTTATATTGTGGAGGTTACACAATTACTGGGCTAGCTAGTATGGTTTTGGTGAACTGGCATACTTTTCTTATTGGGTTTATTGATTCTAGTAACAGTACCTAGTTTCCACGTAATATTTTATGTACGCATTACATACATTATCTATCTATACATTGAAGATTTATTAATGTAAGAGATTTGCGACATATAGTAACAACGAATTTATCTATGGTAAGTCAAAGGCGTCACATCTAATGTACAGTGCGCCGTTGTAACATTTGTTTAATAATGAGTGAGTTGGTTAATAAAGAGTATTAGATATTATATATATTTCCATGTCTAGGGCCTGCGTCATAGAAATACGACGACAGACTCGCTGACGAAGATTATCTGGAGATATCAATAATGTTGTCGCATTGTACGAATCACTTGAAAAGTGTAAAGGACTCCGAATCATATTAAATTAATTTATAATTGGTATATTTGACTAAACGATAAGGATGGCTTATGTAAACTGTTTTATAGAGACAAAGAAATGTTATTTGTGTAAGACGCTTCGTCCTTGAGTCAACCAATGCTCTCTACTTGCTAAGCAGCGGACGACACAGTGGATTCCTTGTACTTAACCTCGACGGTGCTTGAAGCTGACAACCACCTTCTATCAAAGCCAAGTAGGAATTGTTTTGACGTTTTTCGATTCTCAGTTAACAAGCGGATTCTAATGGTGTGGCAACAGGTTGACGGAGCTCCTGACGATCTGTAACCACTTACCATCAATTTACCGTTTATTAAGTTTTCGATAATCAATTTAAGTTTCAAATTAATCAAAATAATTTAATCGTTGACGTATTTTGTAAATACATTTATACACGTAATGTTTTTCTCCTACTACCACTGTTGAAAAGCGTTTCAACATTGAGGAAAGGAAACAATGAAAGAGACTTCTCAGTACAACTTTTAAAAGGACATATGGCAATTAAAAAGTAAGTTTCAACCTGCACGGAATCCGTTGCGGTACTTCCTTCCAGGCGTCTTTACCATTTATATATTCATCTATACCATAATATCCTTAATATCGCTTAAAAGTTCCAATAGGTAAATCGCGTATCAACTTTGGAACCTGTAATAATGATATACATATTAATACGCAAAGAGAAAACTTTGTAGTTCTTTTTTCTCCTCTGTTTGTCCGCTTTTATTTTGTTTTTGTTTGATAGTTATTGATGTGCTTATTGACGTGTTGTCAATAAACATTGGAAGCGAATAGTTTCTTAATGATTATGGTTGAATTTTGAATATTAAAAAGTGGAATTCATATACATATCGGGAATTTACTTCAATTGGGCTTTATAAAAAAAGGTAAAGAAAAATAAAACCTAATTCTATTCTAAAGAATTGTATTGTTCGCATAATAAACTTAATTCATTTTAACAAAATTTCGTGAACAATACATTTCAGAAATCATGTCAAGTTGTTTATTTCGCATCGCAAAGAGTTTTAAATGAAGATTTAGCTTTGTGAGCCGAGGTTACTAGGAATGAAGAAGTAGGTAATCAAACCAAAAATACATTTTTAAATTTTTTGTAAATCTCTCGGTCTCTATTGTGAATTTATTTACGAAATGTTGGTTGAATCGTAAAAACTGATAATTCTCTGTGGAACCCACCGTAAATGTTCCACCGTTTGAAAGATTAACGATTGCCGTCAGTTACATAAAATAACAAACAAGATAACTTTTCGTGTCCTGCAAAATACGTAAAAAAATTTGCTAATAACGACAGAACATCCAACTACTTATGATTGATAGATCGTTTGTAGACAAACACAAACTATTGACACAACACACAACCCGCCAGGCTATAAGCGCCTCACGGTTTAAAACTTCTTATTGTCATAACTCATAACAGGATATCTTTATTACATTGATTACCAATATAATCACGACCGACGTAGGAACGATTTCAATTTTTGTTTCACACATGTTTTGAATTTATAAACAGTCAGATAAAATAAAGCCCTATGATAAAAAATAAATCACAAACCCATCCCATTGTCACGTAAAGAATACATTAATCAAACTAAATAGTTCGCTAGATAACAAAATGTTTTCAAACAGAGAAGCGGATAATGCCAGTGAAGGCGTGCCGATGGACTATCAGCTAACCAACTTTTCAAACATCCTAACTGACCCCCATGGACCATTTCATTAGAACCTTGTCCAACTTAATTCGCTAATATTATTTGCTAAGTATGAAAAGGTTCTAATTGCAACGACTGGTGGCCGCATTGAAACTCTGTGGCTTTAAGGGCGTAAAGTATTATAGTCCTAGGGCTAATATGAGCTTTTAACTTCTGTGCGCGATATAACATTTTGATAGCGTTCAAGTTAGATTGGGTCTCGTGATAATTGGCGAGATGTATATTGTTGGTATGTTCGCTTGGGCTAATTCACGTGGGTGTGGCCCAGTGGGTGCCATATCTTTGTTATTAATTGGTATCGAAACTGTGCCGGTTAGGGATATGCTTCTTCAAATTCAAAATCATTTATATTTAGTGTCATTATAATATGGAAACTGTTTTGTTGTCTTAAGAAATATAGTTTGAGATCAATATAGCTTGCGGATTTTCTATAGAAATTGTCATTGTAACTGAACAGTCAATCAATACTTTTAATAAGGTTTCATGGGTGTATCACAATATTTCACCGAAGAAGTGATGATATGAAAAGCATTATTTACTTCTGTTTTGACTTTATTAAAGTGAGATTATGAAAAACTGTATATAATGTTTTTTTTGTATTATTAAATAGATTTTGAATCTCAAGAGTAAAAATGGAAAATACCTTTAGACGATCCAAAGACATTTAAAAAAACATTAGTAATATACATACTATCTACAACAAATTTTAAATATTCATTAAAACTGAAGCGGTGCCGAAACCACTCATGACAAACTGTGTCAATGAATAAATCGATGAACTCGAGCGGCTCCCCAACTCTTATCACATATATCAGACAGGCGATATTTGTCAGCACTTTCCTTTATTATTAAACGTTTACCGTCTTCACAAATATAATTGCTTTGACATTAGCAACCTTAACACCTTAGCATACAGTTAATTTTACGATGCAATTTAAATTTGGCAGTTGTGTGATGTAAGTATTATTTGTAGTTTTTATCTTCACCTGGCAATGAGCTTAGATGGAAGTTCCGATATCTAGGACGGGAATTAATGAATGACAGTCGAGTGAGGATTAAAAGCATATTTCTTTTTATATACTAGCAACGTACATACCTCGCTTCGTTATGGGTTACAGGTATTAAGATTGTTTGTTTATTTTTAACTGTAAGGTCACGTTAGAACTTTAATTTTTTTTTTGCAATCTTTTAACTATGTAAATTGCAGTTTTCTGATACTGAAGTTGCAAAAGTAAATAAATAGATAAAAAAATAAACGTTCACACACTCACACCCCCGCACTAGAATTCCCTGTGTTGCGGGTGGCATGGACATACACAATTATCACATCACAAACACCCATGACCCGAGAACAAACATTTATCTGTCACATAAATATCTGCCCCGGCCGGGAATCGAACCCGGGACCCCACGCTCGGCAGGCAGGGTCACTACCAACTGGGCTACGGGGTCGTCAAAAGTTTAAATTTAAGCGTGTAATGTAAGCAAACTCTCAACTCCTCCTTTCGACCCTCCGCAGATCTTAAAATATATATCGATTGCAAAGTAATTATTCACGTTTCATACAAACAAATGAGCTATTTTAATCCTTAGTGAATAAATTTTCTACAAATCTTTAAACATGTGTTAATTTATTTTTAACCCTAAAGTTATACGAATTTTCCTGTAGACTGGTTAAAGTACGAGTTCTTGTGCCGTTGGAGCCAGCCATCCGGTGGGGAGTTACAGCAAAGTGAATATTTTAAAAACGTCCATAAATATATATGTAAGTATATACATATATTTAAGCATATGTAAACTTGCATAGTGATCAGTGAAACGGTGTCGACGTCTATTAAACTCAAACAAACATACAACCCCCACATTTATATATATTTGGATAAAGTAAACAGTCGAAATTGAGGATTCGAAATTTGTGAGCATAGAGCAAATAACCGTAGGGAATTCAAATTTTATATTGCATTGTGGTGAAAATTTGTATTTAATTATCATAAATAGCAACGATGTTTTAAATGAAGTAATGGCAACTTCGTGCTGCAATTAGTGCGGTTTTAATATTGTCATTACCATAACTACAATACATACTCGAATATTATGTTTAGGTATGATTGTTCTATATTCATAACTTTTTATAAAATTTGTCCAAAATTTTTTATTTATAAATATGTATTTATTTTATTAAATTTAATTTTTTTGTTTACTATATTGTTATATTTAGTCCTAGCATGAATAAATATATGTAGAATAAAAAAATAAAAAAGTACTGTTTTTTGTTAGGCCATACATTTGAAAAAATCCTTCGGTATATGTTTGCAATTATCTCACTTAATTTATATGTCAATAGCCAACAAACGAGCAGATGGGACATTTATTGACAAGTTGTCACCACCACTCATGCATGTCGGTAAAATCAAATACATGAACCAAAGTATTTCCGACCAAGATGGAGAAGGGAACCTGCCTATTATTGGTTCAACATAACTGCAATCGAAATTTGTAAACAATTTTCACTATTAATTAATTAATTAACTAGCACGAGGGTGATAGATAGCCAGGTGGTAACCAACCTTGCTCAAATACCGTTGGATTAAACTGACTTATACAGACCCCAGTGACCACCAACACCAAATCCCCGTCCGTTGTTGAATAGAGTACACCATCAACAAGGGAGCTGGACTCGAACTCATAGGTAGATGATGCCCCTTACATCCCCAAATTTGTCTAATAAATTCGTAATCAGGATTTCTGTTTAAAACTTTGTCCAATTTATCTTCTATTAGTTCGATAGATATTCAATTTAAAGTAGTTCTGTCTTCGTCGAAACTTCTTTTAAAAAACTAAGAATCGTCGGATCGAGGTAAGAATAGAAGAATTCCAGTGAATATCAATTACTTGAATTGACCAACTCCAAGTAACCATAATCCACTACGTTTTATTTAGACAATTTAAGTACGAAACTCAAAAAAGTATGATGCAAAAAAAAAATTCGAATTGTGATAACTTTGTTTAATGTCGACAAACGAGTAGACGAGCCAACTGATGGTATGTGGTCACCGTCACTCATAAATTGATTCTGTATCTGATTCGCTGATAATTTGATATTCGGATTTATAGAATGATATTGATATGTATAATACTACATTCTGTCGAATTTAAATATAATATACCCTACCAATTTCGCTCTATGCTATCTCTATTTAAAGTCAATACATTTAAAGTCATTACACACATGACACATGAAAACAAATTAAATGTATATGAATAAAGTCATTGTAGAAAATATTACTAATATCAATAAGAGAATATATTGCTAAAAATATTACCAACCAAACCTTGAATCAATATGCAAAAAGGTCACGCGCAGAATAAAATTTTAATTATTTATATACGTCCCTCGACCCGCTGAGTGTGTGCACATGTATTTTCATTTTTTACGACACATCAAAAGAAACTGAAACCGCGTTATTTTATGATAATGGAAGGGTGGCCTGGGGTAACGAAGGCTTTTAAATTTACGGTAAACCCTCGAAACATTTAGGACTGGAGATGACTTTTGCTTCAATTACATAGCTTTTTAATTATAAATTTCTTTGAATAGCTACAATAAATGCTTATTACATGATTTATTATAATTTTTCTACTCGGTATTAAACTAGCTTAAAATAAAATAATTTTAAGATTCCAATTGATAGCTTTAGAATACTCGATACATATGAGGTTACTTCTTATTTAAGACCTAGTGAAGTACCAAATATATTTCTTTTATTTAAACATGTTTTAATAATGCTTTTTATTTATTTTGTTTAATATTTAATATTCTCAAATGTGGTGTTCTCGTCTCTTATTTTAAATATTAATTCCAAAAATAAAAAAATCTTATTAATTTCAATACTTTATGTTTATGATTATAAATTAGTAAGAAAATATGTATTGTGATCGCGCCACATCCATTTATTAGTGTTCCGGGTTTAGGCCCCGTGATGAGCTGGTGTTTTACGGCTTACAATGCTTAAACTCTTGCATGTTATTATTATGCCTCACTATAAAGACGAAAGAGACAAAGTCAATGTAAGTGTTTCGAAACTTCCGAATGCTGCTATTAAAATATATTTCCAAAGATAACATTTCTAGCAACAAAGTGATTCTTAACAAATTTAGTGCTATCAATTTACGACGGGAGTTTTAAGACTTGAAGTCTCTTAAATGTTTTAGTGGCAAATTAAGCAAATATTATGCTTTCACTTTCATTGTAAAATAGATAAACGGACATAAGAGAAGGAAAGCAGTATAGCGGTCAATCAAAACAGATGGGAGATTTGTGAATGCTAATAGTTTTATCGCATACATTCTTTGTTTCACTATCTTGCTGCGTCTTCTATAATTATTGTCTTTGTCACCCGTTACTTGCAGAACGCTTGCCAAAAAAAGAGTTGCTTTCTTATCTTTAAATTTGCTTATAAAAATCAAGCATAGATTGAGATATGGAAATATTATATATATTCTTCTTTGTTTACAAAAGAAGTCCTCGTTTGATAGACAGTGTATTATAGTGATCTTTAGTAATTTCTTGGTGTATATAAGAGCGTACAAGATTATACCGCTATATAACCAAATTTTTAATAACTTTCATGCAAATCAACAGCCACTAGAGACGTAATATTGGAATGATCATCGTCTGCAGATCAAATTGAAAAGGCAACGTCGAGAGAGGTCCCTCTTGACGAAGGTCTTTCTTTCACGAGGACCCTACTTACCCGGGCTTTGATATGGGAGCTGACAAACCGAGATATTCGAAAAAAGTCATTACGGGTTAACCTGTCTGCGAGGCGAGGGATCAATACGAAATCTCGGACGAAATTGTTGGTCGCCAGAAATAGTGAATCATCTTGAGACCTGCCACACTAAGCAATCTGAGGAAATTGACTTGTTTATTCATTCTGGACGGATTTCGTAAGAAATACGAGCGGTGAGTATTGAGTTTGCACTTTTGAAACATGCTTAATGTTGGGTTGGATACGTGGTATATTTCATTATGTTAACGTTTGATCTAAAATTTATATTGATATTATTCACGGGTACCTACCGTAAATTTAAGATGCAAGATAGCATGATTTTTGTAACCACTTGGATAGCTAAAATCAACAATGTGGAATGTTTTTGATATTACGATTACGATGTTTGAGAATCCGTTACCAAAACTTTTACGGTATCTTTTTGACCGCGTCTTTGAACACCCAAGTCTTTCTCATGTATATGTTCGACAGTCGACAGTCTTTAATCATCAAATGAGTAGTTATTGTTAAAGTTATAAAAGTATGTTTTATCTCTATGTACTTTGGATATCTAATGTATATGTGAAACCATTAACCCAGTTGTCAGAAGTTTCATATGAAAAGTCGTCAAGTAGAACAAGTCTACTGGCATTATGTTAATATCGCGTGGGATGAAGCTTATCGCTGATATCGTTGTCAGCGATATCTTCACCCTCCTCATTAAATTCCGCGCAGCTTCTAATGTATCAGATAAGTCGAATTTCGATCGCATCATCAATTCCAGGAGTGTTCGCTTCTAAAACAAACTTTTTGGAATTTATTGTTTCGTATTGAACATCTCACACAAAGGCAAGTACTTTTGATTTTTTGATATAAATCTGGCTTGTTCAAGCAAATATAAATATGTTTATAGAATAAATAATTCTGAAACGTTAGTAAAAGCAACATTTTGTTGGCGTTCTTAAAGACATTTTAAGTTTTTAAATTTTGGCTGATATCATCATAATTAAAATAGTTTGATATTAAATCACGTGAATCAGCAAACTTCAGTGCTACATTGCCTCTGGGTCTTTTGAAAATGAATACTTTTTCATCATGTATTTATTACATGATACTAAAACAATTAGCTTACTAAATTATCATTATGTGAAAATTCGCATTAGGTTACCTAATCTTATTTTGTCCTGCAGTGTGTGAACAGTGCCGCCTGTGTTTTAAGTGTACTTTCACTCTCGTATCAGAACTAGTTATTTTAAAGGATGTTAAAGCTGCGTTTATCCAGTAAATAGTGAACTGTGAAATTTTCAACCGTTTGTTATCTGCGGGCAAACATTGACTTAGATCCAATCGCTTTGATTGCATTACAGTTAGGTGTCTATAAAGTGTACACACTGCTGCTGTGTACATTTTAAATATTTTAGCAATAACATTTATTTATTGTACTGTTATTGTGTGCATTTTAAACATTTTAGCAAGAACAATGATTAATTATACTGCTGCTGTGTACATTTTAAATATTTTAGCAATAACATTTATTTATTCTACTGCTATTGTGGGAATTTTAAACATTTTAGCAAGAAAAATTATTAATTATAGTGCTGTTGTGTCCATTTTAAACATTTTTTTACATAAAATAAGTTAATGCTTGACAACTATCCCACCTGATGGTAAGTGATGATAAAGTCTAAGATGTTGAACGCACTAATTTGTAAATAGCCTATTCACTTTTCTCTTGAAGACTCCCACATCGTAAGTAGCCGAGAACACGGAAGCGTGCAAGTTTTAGAAATAACATTTAAAATTAAAAATTTAACTTATATGAAAATTAGGCTGTGATAATAAGTTATGTGGTTTCCTAAATGGGTGCCTAAGATATAGTTTGGATTTTTAATTTATCTTAAAATGTGAAATTCATCGAAAAATAAAATACATTTAAATTATATTTTTTTTGTTATTTCTTTAAATAAGTCGACACGTTACTATATTGATTGTACATATTATTTTTACATATGATACTGTCATATGCATATTGTGCGCTATTGTTTCGACCCATTATTACGATATTTAGGCGTATAATATGCAGATCGTTAGTGCCCATATAGAAATAAAGTTAGGGAAATACATGGACAAATAAGATTAATACTAAAACTTGAGATAATACATAATAGGTTATAAGCACGATAAGTGCAGTGTTTTAGGTAGTTCGATAGCCGCCAGGGGCTTGCTTAGCTCACATTTTGCACTAATTTTCATAATTTAGCTGTTTATTGGGCTACTAAAGTTTGAGTAGTTTACAAGCTCTAGGTCATGCCTTGAGATAAATTTCTCTGCAGTGCTTCTAGGACTCATATCGAGAGTTAAGCATTGGTGTATAATCATTCATATATGTTACAATTTTCAATGCATTGATGGCGTATTGCTGGCCACTATTTTCTCGTTAAAATAGAATAAGTCTAACTCATAAAACTGTATCAAGTTGCTCCAGTGTGGGTTATGATGAAGTTAGTAGCCAATCAAGTATGGTTAGTTTATATTGCCCGCACGGTTCCGGCTACCGATCATACCCAAAGTTGCTTAATCGTCCAATTACTTACAACGGACCGGACGGATTGGCTAACCAGGACAAACCGTAACAATTGCATATTTCTCTTACTTTATTCTTTTCACTTCTACCTTCTGACCAATTTTGTATGTATTTATAATTATGTCGTAAAGAGAAACTTCGCTAAAGGATTTGATGACTAAAAACGTTATTATTACTGCTATTATTCTTAAATGCATAAACTTTACAACACAATTGCTCTGTCTTATCGTATTTTGCTCCAAATCTTGATAACCCTACAACTTTATAGCAGCTTTTATATTCGACGTTGATCACTCAGTTTTAATTAACGAGTTCATTACGTATTCCGCCCTGTGAATAAAAATAAATCCAGCCATCTTCCTAATCAACTTTCCTTTTGTCATTTTTCTCGTAGCCATAAATGGTTAACGAGTGCCTTAGATTTATTTACTTCGTTACTGAAAATCTTTTGTTACTGTGACATCTTATAAATGAATTACTGAGTAACGATTTTAACCATTCATGTTAGTACGAATTGGTTACGGTTCAGGAACATTCTCAATACTAAATGTGTCACCGACGCATAGAAAGTCAAGAAGGTAGCATTAAATACGTTTTTATACTGACCATTTGAAATGTAGGAAATACACATTTCATTGTTTACTTAAATTGAAAGATTTAATTCATTAAAAATAAAAATTAAAAGATTCAAGAATTATCGATTCTATAAAGATCTTAAATGGATCTTCCATTATTGACACGTATTTGACGCCATTACTTGAGCATACGAGTATTAATCGTAGGCGAGATTGGATTGGAATTAGGATTAGACAGGTTTTTTATCATTACCATCCTGAATTGTCTCACTGCTAGGGATAGGTTTTGCCATAATCGCCACGAGAACTTTAGTGAAGTCTCTTAGACATGCAGGTTTCTTTACAACAAAACAAGTGGTAATTAATATGAGAAATTAATGCAAGATTCGAATTTACGTCCCTTGTGTGGGAACCCTACTTTCCCGTCACTAAACAATGAATACATTACTTGGGTATTTTACAGAAGATATTGGTTTGGGCTTATAAATAGATATAGTCGATTACTCCCTAATTTTTTTACCTCACATAAATAATTACATTCATTCATAATTAATAATTTGTAATAACACCAAATTTGGTCATCATACACATATTTAAATATACACTACAGTTACTGGAATAAAGTCGATAAAATAACTATGTGTTAAAAGAAAATCTAATATACCATTAAGAGTAAATAAATATAACCTATGAATTATGACGGAGCCACAATGAGTAATAATACCATCACTCGCAACTCCATGACAGTGGCAAATAGAAAAATAGCTGTAACCTAGCATCATTAGTTGGCCCGGTCCCCTTCGACCGGCGTCCCCTCCTGGGACGCAGGGACGTGATAATGTCCCTCAACGCTGCGAGTTGGTTTTACTGTCGGGCTAGGAAAAAAGCGAGTTTCATGACTCGCGAGGTGGCATGAATTGTTGTTTGGGAGTTCTCTGTAAATTCTTTTTTAAATAAAAATATATTTACATTAGGTACTACTGATCATTGTTAAAATAATCAGATTGAGCGATATAAAGAAACTTGAATTTAGATTTCAGACATTTATGTGACAGATAAATGTTTGTTCTCGAGTCACGAGTGTTTTTAATGTCATATTCGTGTATGTCCATGCCACCCGCAACACAGGGAATCCTAGTGCGGGGATGTGAGCATATATATATAGTAATTTTGCAATAAAACGCTGCATTTTATGGCTTCTTTGTACATATTGATGAGTACATGACGACTGATAAATACGAGATATAGAAATTTAACAAATCAGCGATTCAACATTAAAGTACTTATTATTTTTTATTATTATATCTCTCATTACAGTAGTAACTCATTTGTTCCGATTACAATGTCGAATTTGTGAGCATTTATTTTGAACCGACTTCAGAAAAGGAGGTTCTCAATTCGTATGTAGTTTTCATGTTAATTGTTTGTGGACACACAAAACATTAAAAATTAACTGAAAAATAAATGTATGTTACTTTCATTTTATTTGAGTAATTTTTTATTTAGATATTTATTTATTTTAAATAACATTCAGCCATCACTTTACTTGTATTTAAGCTTAAAATTATTTTTACACTTTGTTACTTTAGGTGTAGGTACATTTCGTCAGTAAAAGTTACAATAAACAGTAATGTGCACAAAATGTCCAATGTACAAAAGGGGTCCTGTTTACTATGTGTACATTTTATATTATTAGTAAAGTATAATTACACAAGTTACCGGGCTAAAGCTATAAACTACAAGAAATGTGTATTAACTAGCGGCCCCTGCCGACTTCATTCGGCTTTACAATTAAATATATATGCATAATTATTCAAAACTTTATGTTTGTTGCCTTGAGTAGACGTCATAGGTTCACTGATATTTTATATAGCCTATCGACAAACCGTTCTTCAGTTATAACAGAACATACAGACAGATAGGCAGATAGACAGAGAGGCAGATAAAAGTTTTCAAAATGGTCAAATTTATGTTATTGAGTCATAAAACTAAAATGTATCATGAAATTTGGCAAAAAAGTGGAATGTAAAAGAAATGATTAATTAACAAAATGAAATTTTTAAAGGTAATTTTTTTTTATATTTTTTTCATACAGAAACTCAAAAGTGCTTTACTTCGTATACCATTCTTAAGAAGTGTGTTATAAAGAAAAACAAACAGCAGTTCCAAATATGATAAGAGTTATCTAAATCTGTTTTATGGTTTTAATGTTACACGACAGGCAGACTGACAAAAATAAAAAATATTTTTTTTCCTTTAATTAAAAAATTCTACCTACTTTAAAATTTACAAAAAAATATTCAACATAGTTTCTTAGTTCCATAGTAGTAGTATAGATTTTTGGTCAAACCCAATGTTGTCTTCAAGACAACTCTTGTTAACAAGAATTATTGCTCTGTAACTTTTATTTTATCAGAGTAATCCCAATGCAGAAATACCAAAGGGCAGGTATAATAATACTGGAAGGTCGTAAATAGTGTTTATGTCGTACCGGGAGATATTTCTTCGCCGAAATTCGAACCCCCGTCCCATGAGATACAGACAATTTGACCACTACACCTTCCTGTCCATATTTTACTTTTCTGTATTAATATAGATGCCTGTAAAAAACAGTTAGGGTAAAAGTAGAAGTCATATTGGTACGACGTAAAGTTCTCGAGGCAATAAGAAGTAACATTTTAAGATTCATCATTTTTTATTAACATCAATGGAATTCAAACAGTGGGCGCGATCTTTTGTCTATAAGAAAAAGAATTACAGAAAGAATATATTTTTGGTGTGGAAGTGCTAAATAACTTGCAGCTTTCATCATCGAAGACACTCCCTTCCTCAGATCCGTGTCGATGTAGCCCACGTCGACGTGACATCATTACGATATGTTCCTTCTTTTAAAGGTCAGTACGCTCTGAACTATGTACATAGTTCAATCCTGTAGGTACGTACTCGTACGAGTATGTACGAAAAACTTACTACCACGCGTTAGTAAGATTTTTTACACGCTTACAGGAACCCTTTTCAAAAACAGGCCGTGAAATGTTTTTATCATATATTGGTTGCAAAGTTTTGCAGTTAATATTTAAGCTGGATTTTCGTTTTCTTCGTTAAATGAATATAAATGATTAGTAAAAACAACTTTGTACTGTAATTTTAAATATTTATAGATCATAATTTTGAAAAAAAGGAAAAAAATATTTTTTTATTATCTACTACTAACCATAATAGGTAAGCTAAGCATAAGCTACTAAACAACATTACTTAATATAGAATAGACTTTATTTTGAAATCGTGAGAGATCTTTGTAAAATGGTCATGTTGTAACAGTTAACATTCCTACGCGTTGTAAGGTTCATTAGAAAGAGCTTTAAGGTTTTTAAACATAATTAGAAATGTTAATGCTATTGAACCCTTTTCGACCAACGCTTTAATTTACGTTGATAGAAATAATAATTAAATCATGAACATTATGAGTTGAACAGAATTTATGCTACAATAAATCTATTTCAGACCTATTAATATAAATAAATTTAACATGTGCTTAACAATTTAATTAAGAAATGTAATACTACTATATAAAATAACATAGTGCAGATAAAGAAAGGGAACAATAAAAACCAATAATTTTAAAATGAAAAATCTAAGCAATATGTAATATTTCCAATAGATCAAATATTAAATCTTTATAAAAGTCATGTGAGAAGTTTACGTTTTTCGCTGCTCTTCTCTGTCAAAAACATGTACTCGTGAGTTGACTCTTGAGTTGTCCACTGAGCTTGCTAATGCGGGTTTGAAAGATTTTTAATAACTAATAAATTTTTAGTAATTATAGTGAATATAAATTTGCCGTATTTCACAAACTTTTTAAGGGATTATATAACCTCTAAAAGTGTAAAAATAAATCATGATAGTCCCTTAATCAAAGCATGTGATAGAACTTCGAATACGCATAATAAAAAAATATCTGAAGCTCTGTATAGGATTCAAAAGCAAATCTTATGATCAAGAGGAAGTTTATCATAAATGCTATCTCTGTTTATATACATATAATGCTGAAATCTTTTTCGACACGTTGACCGCAAATAAGATTGAACAACAGCAATAGTATCTATTGCTGTTAAATGAGAAATTTAAAATCAACAGTTGTAATTGTTGCTTGGAGAGTAGAACCTACTTCTGTGTAGAGTAAAATGTATTAATAAAAATAGCATTTATGACTTAACTGCTACCCACGATGTTTCAGCATGACCACCGACCAATAGCAAAAGCAACGTCTTTCAAAACATACCTACAATAACAACTCTCGCCATAGTGATGCGGCTGTCGACGCAGTCATTAAATTAATTCTGAGCAGGGATTTAATTTACTCGCGCGTGGGCTTCGATTTATTGACTGCGCCCTCTTAATGAGATTTCCAATTTTTGTCTCCTTATATTTATTTAAAAACTTGGGTGTAAAGGCGATTTTCGTTACCACATATCATTCTCAACGACTCTGAATGATACAGTTTTAGTGTCAGCCGTTACTTTACGGAAATGTATTGTTATTAAATGACTGTAAATCTACTTAGTGCCAACCTGGCTAGCTTCAAAATGAATCAATACATTTATCTGATGGTAATTCTTAAAGGCGATGTGGAGTTGTAAAACAAAGTTTTCTTTTTTAACCTCATATTTCCTTGTAATATCTTAAGTGTGCCATTTATGTATTCTGTACTTTAAGCATTGAACTTTTCAGTAGTTTAGAGGATTAGGGTAAACGTTGTAAAAGCACGCTGTACACAGATGTTGACTAATATGTATGTAAAAACAAGCAATAAAGCCCCAGGTAGCGCAAGGTTGACTAGTAGAAAATGCTTTTAGCATCGAGTCTGCCTTTTATACCATGTCATATAATAAAGAATAAGTAAGTTTTAGTTTTAGAGGGTCCAAAGGTGAGTTCCTATCCATATTGTCTGTAAAATAAACTTCTGTTTTTTCCTGCATCTTCAATTCCTCAATGAACTTCACTCTAAAGAACTCTGATGTAAGGTTTCTATCAAACAACATCTAACCAATACCACAGAAATATTTTTGATGCAGAATGGAATAAGATGCAACGTCTAAATTAAAACATATTTTTTTATTTCAATAGGTGACAAACACGTAATTGATGGTAACTGCCGCCAATGGACATCGCTAACACGTTGTGTGTCAAGAAAAATAACAAAAACCGCTTTTTGATTGACTGTGGTATACTCAAGCAATGCACTTTAAAATTATTTCATAGATGACTCTAGAAGAAGGGTGGTAACTATTCAGGCAGTTAAAGACCATTCCCACCAAGGAGGAATACCGTAGGGATTAAAATAGGTGGTACAGAGAGTAATGACAATTGAGAAGATCTTATGACATTCTCACTCACGTTGTTCAGAATGGACTTCAACCACAACAACTAGCAAGGGAGCTTGATTTGGATTCAAGGATCGATTTAGGATTTTCATACTCCGAAACACACACACACACACACCCTGTATTTTACACATATAATAAAATGTACCTACTAGCATTAAGGCATCTATAAAAAGGTATACCTTTACACGTTGCATCTTCACCCTTTCTGCATTGAGAATATTACTTTTCATAAAAAAAATTTTCTGACCGTGAAAGGTATACCAGGTAAGTATATAAGATTGGTGAAAGCGATGTATGAAAGAGCAAACACTCGCGTCCGGTCGGAAGCCGGAGTGACCGACCAGTTTGATGTAGGCGTCGGGGTGCACCAAGGATCGGCTTTAAGCCCTTACTTGTTCCTTCTGGTAATGGATGCTCTGACATCAGACATACAGGAGGAGGCTCCTTGGTGCATGCTTTTTGCTGATGATATCGTACTGGTCGGAGAAGATGCACTCGAGGTCCAGAGCAGGTTGGGAAAGTGGCAAAAGAAACTGGAGGAGTTCGGTCTCAAAATCAGCAGAACCAAAACCGAACATCTGTTCTGCGATTTTGGTGGAACCTCCGGTTTCCAAAACATTGCCTTAAATGGTGTAACCTTACCAGTCTGCTCCGACTTCAGGTACCTTGGGTCATTAATACAAAACGATGGCGATATTGACCGTGAAGTGAGGAATAGAATAAATGCGGGATGGATGAAATGGCGAGAGGTCTCAGGAACGATATGCGATCCACGGATGCCCCTTAAACTTAAGGGTAAAATCTATAAAACGATCGTAAGACCTGTCGTACTGTATGGTTCTGAATGTTGGGCTACAAAAGGGACGGATGAAAGGCGAGTACATGTGGCAGAGATGCGAATGTTGAGATGGATGTGTGGAGTGACGCGAATGGACAAGATTAGAAATGAGTACGTAAGAGGAAGCCTGAAAGTTGCACCTGTGACGGAGAAAATGAGGAGTAATCGATTAGCGTGGTATGGGCATGTTATGAGAAGGGACGAAAGTCATGTTACGAAAAGAGTGATGGGTATGCATGTGGATGGATATGTGAGTAGAGGCAGACCGAAGAGAAGATGGATCGACTGTGTGAAAGAGGATATGAATAAGAAAGGTGTGAATGTGGAGTTGACGTCTGACAGAGAAGAATGGAAGAAGAAAACATGTTGTGCCGACCCCACGTAATGTGGGATAGAGGGCAGGAGAAAGAAGAAGAAAATATCATCACACCCACATTTATATAAATATTATAGAGACTGCCCTATTTAGGATTTATCAGAATCTAATATAAATCATCGTATCGGCCGCCATTGCTTAATAATAGCCAATAAAATATAGCTCGATACCGAATCCTTTAACAACTGCGAAGGATAGATAAAATTGATTTATCTGTATGTTTAATTTGTGCTGGGAATTAATTTCATGGCGCTGCTGACAGTCCAACGACTGCGGTGAGCCTTGATTGGACATTATTAACTACTTAACAAACATTTCGTATAAATATGAAACAATATTAATGTTAGATGTAGATTAGTTAGTTAATGGACAGGAAAAATTATTTAATTTAATGAGCTTACCTTACGGGCTGCAACATAGTATGTGGTTTCCACAGCTCATGCATATCCTTGACGCAATTGTCGGCACCGACACGTTGTCAGCCAGTAAAGAGTGATTTACTTAAACCTGCGGTTGCTAAAGCGGTAGTAATAACACAATATAACCTTTGACGGGATTGCTTTCTTACGTGTTTCGATTGCAGTACCGCAGAGGCAGTATTAAGAAGGGTCCATGATGCTGGTATTGCTGCCGTGCGTACTATCAGATGGCGCTATTGAACACCGAATATACTATTTAAATTAAATTTTATTAAATAAATTGTTCGAAAAGGGGAGATTGAATAGGCTGTTATAAGTGCGTTCAACATTTTAGACTTCATCACCACTTTCCATTGGGTGGGATTTTGTCAAGCATTAACTTATTCTAAAAAAAAACAAAGAAATCGTGCAGTGGTCTTTATGTGTTTCGATTAATGTCGGATAGCCAGTAAAAAGGAGGTCCTCAGCTTCCATCTTGGTCGGCAACGCATTGCTGATGGCAATTGGTGCTACGAATATCCATCAGCGACAGTGACCACTAATCGTTTTATCGGCTGTTCCGTTTGCTCGTTTATTGGCTATTGATATAAAAAGGACGACAATACTTAGAATGCTTTGAAAGTCGAATACGGTGTAATAATATAAGTATTTATGCTCATAAAAATAAATCGTCTTTTCGAACGTTTGTGTTCACACAAACTGGTACCCAAGGTTTGAAATTTCAATTTAACTCACCCCTCGCTATACATTTTTACGACAAGCAGTCTGCAGTCTGACTTCTTATAAATATTTATTAAAAACTTTTAAATACGGTTGAACGAGGATTGTAAGATACAAAATAATGTGTACCGTGGATTAGCTAAGGAAACAGGTATTGTGGAATTTAATTAAATGAATAAAAATAAGTGATAGCCTCACAGTTGGAAAAAAGATTTTCCGCTCGTAGAACTTGGGTCTAGATTGTGCACGAAATTTCAAATATACGAAATTATAAATTATTTCTAAATCATCTATCACTTGTTTGGGTGCGAAATATCACCATGAGGAAAATGAAATATTAGAATGAGGTTCGCAAAGTTGCGTAAACTTTCTAAAACTGAACTTAGTGTCGGGATGAAAAATCAACACTAATTAGGTCATAGTCATTAATGGAAATGTCATAAATATAATATTGATTTTTAGTCGAAGATCATTAACTTGTAAATGTGAGTTAGGGTGAGTGCGATACTCGTAAGACTCATAATAAAGACTGACATAAAGTACGAACTCTTCTTTTAAGCGAGGAGGCTTGAAAAGTAGCCTCTTTACCAAGCTACCCTGGTGCGGATTGGCTGAAGTTAAAAAAAATTTGGAAGCCGATATACAATGCTTGACGATGGTTATCTAGCGATAAGATGTAACGTGGTAAAATACCCTAATTACACTGCCTGATGTGTGTAACTAGGTGCAATGTTTAAAGTACTAGAATAACCTCTTAATACGATAAGTATTTTTCTTTTAAAAGATTTATTTATAATAACCTAATAATAATATGTTTTCAATCACTATATGTTGTGTTGTTTCTTCCTAATTACTCAAATTTGGGTAAAATATCAAATTTTAAAATAAATAATATAAACAGGTTTGTTTAAATTAGTTCTGTAGTTAAAGAATAAGGCCAATATAAATTTAATTACATTGTAATCACCACTGCGATGGCACACAACCAACTGCTTTCCGTGCCTTGGAAGGAAAATGGTAACGCTTTGGACATTATCCATTACATAACTTTCCAACGGGAATAAATCTTACCAAGAAGTTCTGTTACTAACTATAAACATTATTTTACAATACTTCTAAGTATCAAATAACTATTTCCTATACGGAATTTAGCTATAAAACTGTGTAAAATAAACTTCGATTACTGAAACGTATATTTTTGAATTAACTTACTAGCAAATTCTATTAATAACAGGCGGAAAATAAGAAACAAGCATTGCGTGTTCAGTCGGTGAAAAACGAAACACATTCTTAAACCGACGATTTCCTTAATACCATAAAACACAAAACAATATCGTTTCATAAACAATAAGTGAATTTTCTCGGTAAGTTTTGTAAACATAAATACTGCCACACTAAGCTCCTTTTACACAAACAGTGCTCGGCTCGCGTTCCTCTTTACACTTTTAACTGCTAAAATATTGTTTCTGGCAAACGCGATACAGGCGAGTCAGCACACGTTTCGATTGCGCGTTTTCAGTGAACGAGCTAGAAGAGCCGTAGAAGAGAAGTTCGTGAAAGTAAAGAAGACAAAAAAAGGGTGGAGGAATTAACAAACGAACTCTATCTGAGACTATCTACTTTATTGAAGAAATCCAATAAAGAAGATTTTTCTTAGACATCGAATTTCAGACGAACATATAACATCGAACATACAACATATAAGTCGAACATATAACAATATGTTCGACTTGTCGGAAGAGTGTCTATCGTATATGAACTGGCAACATTAGAAGCATCATCAATCCAATACCAAACTGAAATTTAAATTTCAGAAAAATCATATCCGAGAATACATTAAACAGAAAACAGGATTATGATAATGATATTTTCTGTTCCGGTTGTATCTTAATATATATATATATAAAATATATCTATCGAAATCTGATAATTGCCAAAAAAATATTCTTCAGTAAGTTTCTTGTTGGGACGATGACGTGGACATCGCCTTGAAGAATTCCTCCGAAATCTCATCATTATAAAAGCGATATAAATACATTATACGCAGAGCGAATTGATGTCCCATTCAACAGGATTGTAAACGTTTATATTTGAACAAAAAAATAAGTTTTTTGAGCAATCAACTGCTTTTTAATAATCTTAGTGTTTCTTATTGCAAATCGATTTTAAACGATTAACCGTTACACTTTACACGTGTGTACGGTATTTTGTGAGATTCTTACCTTTTTGTTATTTTTATATAGGATTTTGCAGTAGAATTTTTGTTTGAAATGAAATGAAACAATTTTTTTGCGAAGTTGATTTTTACAAAGATTTTTCGAACGTCAAACGTCAACGTCATCGCTTCAACAAATCCCTACCGTGAGTTGTCCTGGAAGAAATTTGGTTTCATTACGGGCAATATCTAGTTACTTTGTGTGCACTGAAACCCAAATTTTAAATAAAATAGGTAAATCTACAAAGAAATATATTCAGATGATCACAATCACCAAGAAACATACAAATTATTATTCAAGTACTTACTATAAAGTAATAACCAACAATTTATTGACAATCAAATCTAGTGCTTCTACATCCATGTGAGATACCATATTTTCCCACGGGGAATAGGTATAATCCCACGGCTTGTATATTGGACCAAGCAATATCAAGTTAGTCTTGCTAAGCCGGTGTTTGCTCTCAATCTTCAATATTGTAATAGCTGTTATAATTTAAAGTACGCTGTGTTTTAGGTTCTGAAAAAATTATAACTTCCATAAGTTGATGTCCTGATAATTTCTTGTTACTTTAACTGTTTTGTGCATTTTGTAAATTCTTCGCATTTAGTAATATAAGAGTATTACAACTATTAATTTTATTTAAAACAGATAACGTCTACATCTCTATAACCAACTAAATGGCAGTTTCTCCTTATTGAGTAGATGAACATTGGAGGAAGAAATGACCAAGCCAATTAGCAGAAGTTCTTATGCTGAACGAAAACCTCAATTAACGTAATGATTGCTATTTAACGATAACAATCGAGTCTGAGAGTTTACTATGCCCTTCGTAACACTGAAGCACATATAAAATATAGTGAATCATCCATTATATAGGACAATAAAAAAGATATATTTGTTTACGTAACCAAATATATCTTTTTTATATTTTTAGTTTAAATGCCTTTACTATCGTAGTCAAATAATTTTTTATTAAATTTTATAATTTCTAAAATATTACTCGAATAAAGGTATATGTAGTTTGTACCTCTGAACAACAACCTCCGAACAAAGAACGAACATAACATGTGGCAATAAAGGGGCCACGCGTACTGAGTCGTATATTCAGTATACTCATTCTGCGAGAAGACGGTTCTGTTCACTTTAAAACACAGCAATTTTATACATTTGACTATAACAAAATGACATTTGCCATATTCCAAAAATTATTTGCTTAATTCCAAAATCATGAAAGTTTTATCGCACGTGCCTATAACATTCACTTTACTACATGCAGTGTATGTCTTTATTAGAATTCTACCTTACTAATTGGAACTTCTTTCCCAGGTAGGGTGTTATATTGTATGTATGTGACGTGCAATAAAACCTCATACGTGCACGTAAAATCCCCTATATATACAATTTTCGTTTTGTGATTGCTAGTCATATTTTACTTAATTCAATCGATATTCATTTATATTGAAAAATATGCAAAGAATCTATAGCATAAGCAATAAAATAAATATGTAACACTTAAAATTGCATAAAAGACTTTCTAACTGGTAAGGCTTGTGCTGCTGTGATTTTTTCCTTTTTTTTTAGTTCCTTAAATAAATAAATACTTACAAAAAATAAGTGCAACGTTACATCGATGCTTACGAATGTCCGTTTCGTACAGTGACAATACCAGTACACAAATTAGGCAATGAAAATTGAACAGCGCATGGGTTAATCAATCAAGTGCTGTTCGTTTGAAATACAATTATGAACTTAGGGCATGTCGCCGGTGTACAGCGACAGCTGAGATGATACAAGTGATTAATTGGCATTGCCCTTCAGTTTTTATCAATTCGAATTTGAGTAATGGCGAAAGTTCAATTCAATTTTATTGATTAGTGAAATATATGTTATTTTAGTAAACTTTGCTTCTTTATTTTTTTCCTTGACAACTTTATTATATTCCATGAAAGTAGTACTGAAGTGAATGTTACGCTGGAATATTGTCTACATGCCGATCTTTAATAGCCACATCGACATCAATAATCGTCCGCGTGATTAAATCAATATGTTATTCATAAATCTGATAATAAGAATATTTGTTACTTGGCATATATGTTTGCGCCATCTAGGAGCAATAAATGGATATTATCGTACAAAGAACTACCCGCCAGCATTGTTGTGCTTTGGTTAGCAGTACAATGCAGTTGTGAAAGCTGTTTTGTTTCGTTTTCTATATATTAACGTTATCTTTAGTACAGCTATTTTGTAATATTGCCCAATTTTATAGCAGGGTGATATCAAATTTCTAATCACAGTCTCACTCAGTAACTTTGCATTTCGATTATTATTCTATATTAGTGTATTGTTTGAAAATATCCGTTGACTGAACATTCAAGACCGGTGTTGTAAATGATAAAAAAGAAGCCAGTAAAGATATTTAGCTAATGAAGATAAATTCCAATGTTAAAGTAAAGTTTTATTCAATCGCAGTCACAAAACCTACTTACATTCGGACAGTACAACGTAGAATAATACGCGAGGTAATCAATCAGATGCTGTCTGTTTGGAATACAATTACTAACTTAGGACTTGTCGACCATGTGTGTCAATGACAGCTGAGGAGATACTAATAATAGGTTATGCTTAGGTTTCTGTTAATAGGAATATATAGTCTAAGATTAATTTGAAAGATCTGACAAAAAATATTTATTTTGAAGGAGAAAATTCATTTTCACGAAACAATAATTATTCACGATTCATATAAAAGCAGAATGCCTACCAAGTAACTAAAACAGCAACTTTTTTTTGTTGAAGAGATACTTCACAGCTATGTATATTAGAATCAGTTAGATGTCACTGTAATCAAGATAATAACTAATAAAATATTATTCGTCAAGTGCAAAATAGCGTCTACTGGACAGCTATTATGTATATCAATATCCATAAATAGTATACATAGCCTGTCTTCATCTCATAAAAAAAATTATATTTGTTAAAGAAATCATCATGCTACGCTCCACGAAGTAGGCGTGTTGTGGTTATTGTAACATAAAATTAATAAAAAAGTTTAGGGATCAGTACCGGCAAAATTTTAGTATACAATATAGCAAAATAATATTTGTAAAACAATTGACACTATATCCTTTAAATATAATGAAAGTACTTTATTTCACTCGATCAAGTTATATAGAGAATTAGGTAATAATGTGTTTTTCTATCATTGACCCTTGAAATTATTCTTTTTTGCCGTAACTGCATTGTTACTATTTGACTGTGTTCCAACACACGGAACTCATGCTGAAAGCTTCAAATTTAATTCGCTTACAGATGGTTTGAATACAAAGGTAGATTCTTAATGTTACCTAAATATATTTGTATGCGTACACCTAAACGTGATATATTTAATTTATAAATTACGATTTAAGAAAAAATAAATTATCTGCGATTAAAATCAAGTATCACTATCGTCATTCATTGCGTTAAAATTTATAGGCTTCATATGCAGTAAAGTATGTAACGTAAAATCCGAAAATACATTAGGTACCACTTGCCGATTGATTCGAATCATATTTCTCCGAAATTGCAGAGATAAGGCGTCATATTTCAAGTAACACGACGCAATGTGTGATACGCTCGTCTCGTCGTCACGTTCCAGAGTCATTTCTCATGGCTCGTGACATCAAGAGCGTTTGGGAAAAAACAAAAGTGTCATTTCATTCGCTGTCACTTTTGAATGGGAGACGGCACAGTCTACTGCAGTTCCATATGTTCGATCGTGTGGCACTGTGGTAAGTTCACGGTTTTCTTTAGTGTTCATTGTACTATGACATTATGCCGACTCACGAGTCTCCGGGACGTCCTCGAGAGTATTACTCACGTCAGTCAGTAATCAACAAGCTAGTGATGACAAATTATGACTACGAGTATAATCTTCGGTTTAATTGGATCACGTCCGAAATGAGTATAGGAGTGGAATGTGATGAGGCTCTTCTAAGTGTTTTATAGACGACTGTGATATCATCTGAAAACTTATTCATTTTGTTGTGAAGGCATTTATTGGACGAGAACCTTACTCAATAATTGTTTCCTTTCTCTTGCCATTAGCGGCCCAGTAAGGGAAGCCTCTCTGAAATTGTCTTAGGGAGTATGCTCCTACCACACTGCTCCAGTGTGGATTGAATCTTGTTACAGCGCTGACAAGTCTTAATGACTTCTTATCCTAGCACTGATAACTTATTGTGAGTGCTTATAGAAGTAAGCTTAAGAGTAAGCACTTATAGAAGTGCTTAATTATGAATGACTTCCGCTTGCAGTGAACTGTTCAACTGCCGATTGCTTCTGATGTTATTCAACGATTGACAACCCCTTATGATAAGTGGTTATGAAGTCTATGAAGTTCAGCGCACTAAGTTATAAAAGCTTATTCATTCTCCTATTAAAGATTCCTGCATCATAAGTAGCCGGGCATACCGTGTATATAATAATATAAAAATATGTCGTAAGTCTTGTAGCGGAATAAATATTTTACTCTGGCAATATCACGTACTGATTTACTGTATTTGTGTATTATAAATTGCCAGAAGTTGAATGTGTATTACATCCAATGATTTTTTTACGTAATTTTTTACTATAAGTAAAAAAAAATTATCTTCGTTAACACAATTCGCCATTTTATGTTCGTCAGATATTTTTGTATCAACTGAAGCCGGATTTTGGGATGTATCGATTAAATCGATTATTTAAAATGTAAAGTGAAACTTATAATTCGATTTTGTAAATATCCTTATATATGATAATAATAAAATTTAAATAAACAAATGTTAAATAAACAAGAGAATAGTTAAAATACAATGCAAATTAATAGTTACGTAATGTTTTGTTGAGGTTAAACATATGATTGAATGTAGCAAGATGGGAATAAATAGGTATAATGAACTGCAATAAGTGTGTGAAGTCGTCGGGCGGTCCTCTGCTCGGGAGACGTGAGCTTGAAACCTGCACGCATTTTTATTCAGTATCAGTATTAGTGTATCAGAAATTAATTATCACTTTGTCTTAAGATTCTATACAATTAATAAAACTGTAAAGAGGCCATGTCTGTGCGTCAAACTGTGTGGGCCATGACATATACATATAAATTAAATCAATCTATGCATGAATTACACTTAAATCGCTAAACAGATTGAGATTATTCTCTACATATTCGTAACTTACATTATGAATCAAAATCTGGGATACTTACTTCGCCTCTCGGGAAATAGTTCTATTTCCACCGAATTCTCCAAAGCGAAGCCTGCTACTAGTTGTTGTAGTCTGATATAAACGCACTGGTGCCAACAAGGCTCAAGGGCTGAAACTTAAGGGGGTGTAAATGTTCTATCAACAGTAGTATTGGCTTTTACAGTATTAACCTACCCGTACCAGCGCCTTGCAGGAGTGCATTAATGGGTAAAGCCAATCAGAATATTTGTATGCCGCTAAAGTTTATTATTTAACTCTTAATTTTAGGGAATAACCTAAAAAAATGACAATGCCGGATAACTTCATGGCCGGAGTTACACAATAAAACTTTTTACGACATCACACGAAAGAGTGACCTGAGCATATATGCGTTGGGAATTTATCGCCGGACCAATTGAATTTATTGTCAAAACTAAAAGTTTTATCGTCAGGATTTACATGCACGAGGGGAGTTTTAACTATCGCATTTTGCATTACTGACTTTTATAACGCCGCGATCATTTGCAAATTGAATTTATATCGATATGTAGGTATAAATAGTTTCAAAAAACAAAAGATCGCCATGACTTTAACACATGTTTTAAGTTACAAGTGAGTGTTTGAATGATCGCTATATAAAGCATAACACTATATAAGTAATGGCACTCCTGAGGACTGGGTCAGACCAGGTCAGAGAATCTTGTATTTGACATATCTTTAACATAACATTCATATCACACAACGAAAACAATCACATGTTTAATACAAAGTATGGTACATAATAGAATTCAGCAGAGAGTGTAGAAAATTAATCACAGTATTGACACAGCACACTAGAAAGTCCGGCTGTCGGCATCTCGCTAAACCCCCCTCAATTAATTACGCATCCAGTATTATGTTGAAGTTTTGCGCGCGGAATACGTTATATAATACTTTTTTAACTTACTGATTCGAAAATGAAATTAAAAAACGTACCAAACTCTTTTAATTGTTTTCGAATATGCTTCTATTTTTCCAGAGATTAAAACGAAAGGAAATCATGCTGATCAGGTAAGATTATGGATACTTCTCCCAGAAGTAAAGTAATAGTTTAGTAGGGACTATTTTCATTAGTTGAATCAATGGACAATCATTATTATGGTAACCAGAATTAACGCTTTTCGTAGCTCAAGAAAAATATAATCAACAAAGCAGAATAAAACCTTGCTATCGTGCACGAGTGCCATCGGAAATAAGCTTGTAATACAGTTTCCAATGACCGTAAATATAATTTCTTAGTACCACTCCTTCGATCGTTGGTCAGCAGAATGCACCAGGTGCAAGAAAGCAAGCGTAATCTAAACGATCGGTGAAGTGTCTTCCACTCCAAATTTTAGTATCAATTTAAGGATACAATTCAATATTTCTAACGCGTTGGTACAGCACTTAACGAAATTTAACATAATATGTAAAGTTTCAATGCATACAAGTATAAGTAATTCCTTAACTCACTGTATGTTCATTAAAGCTGTTCTCTTGTTTGGTTTCACCTGCAGAGCTGTTTGAGCTGAACGGGTCACGGCTCAAAGCGCTGTTTGTTCACTCGCTCCGGCTCTCTTGTTACTCGAATTAGTTATGCAGTCGCGTTTTATTAAACCTGTCCAACTGAGAAGAACTAAATGTTCTCCCTTTTCTGTTTTGTTTGTAATATATCTGCATGTTTCAATTACCTTTTTGTAGTCAAACGTACGACAAGTGGACACCGAAAATTGTTGTTAAGAAATATATAATAGTTTATAATTATGTTTAGGGCTCTGAGCATACGAAGAAAAATACCAATTTTCGTAAGACCACGTGTCTGTTCCTCTGTTTGTTCATTTTAAACCCGATTTGAATTGAATCTTATAAATAAATAAAAAAAATAATTTGGCACCCATATGGAGTTTGATGACCCAATGATGGACTTATAATCGTACCATATCTTGACTAATTTTAAGGAATAAAACTTAAGTAATGATCTAGTCAAGCCAGAATCGAACGCGGCTAGGTTAATTGTTTGTAACTTATTTTTTTTCTGGTAAAAAAATAAGTACTACAGTTTCATATAAGTATTCCTGTAATCTATATGTGCGGATCTACATTTATATATTTCTTAAATTATACTTCCTTTTATAGTAATCTATTATAGTATCTACTTCTCTTCCCCCTCCTCTTAGTAAGTACCTCTTCACAAATATAGAATTACAATAAATAGAATATAACCTAAACGTATAAATAAAGGCGAATCATAAAATTTTAAGTAGTAACAGAAAATATTCCTAAATACATCAAAGTACAAAATCCTATTTCAGGCAAGTTCGAATCGAACTCTAACTCGGCCTCCTTTCCCTGCGGAAATCATAATCCCGCTAAAACTTATCAATATTCCACGGATTAAAATTATCCTAGATACATACATAGATCTTACATTGTTTACTCGCAATGTATTTGTATACCAATTATCATTTTAATCTATTCATTGATTTCAATATGATGAGTTAACCGTGAGATAAAAAGTAAATATATCGGGAAAATTGCTCTAACCTGTATATGCCTACATATTTGTTGTCTAACAAAGCCTACCTAATTTAAGGTTTACTACAAATTTACAGTGTAGATTTTCTAATACAAATTCTTTTGTGTATGATTATGTATATATGTATGATTATAATTACAGATTTTATTAAAGAACTTATTGATTCCTGGAATGACAATGAATTTGCCAATGAAAGCCTAATCAGCTCATTCCTTACTCGGTCCTGATGTTAAATCTCTTTAAGTTTAAGAACTGTCTGTGCGTGTGTTAACTGTTTGTATGCATGTATCATAAGCACAATATCTGCCTGGCAACTTGAGAAAACCATGTGATAAATTAAACTTTAAGAAAAGACGTCGCCAACACCTTTATCTTAACAGTTGGATTCATAGACATTATATATTCCATTTGTATGTACTTGTATTTCTATAATTATACAAATATATTTTCATATGAAAATAATATTATTTGTTTAAATATAATTATACTTTTCTACCGCCATTGTTGCTTTTCTGTATAGCCAGAAGATTGGCTGGTAAAGAATGCTTTTAGCATTAACTTTGCCTTTGTACTGTCATATACGAGTATCTATGGTTCAGACGTTATAAATATATAAATGCATAACTATACAGTTTACTAATCAACAACGGATAAAATAAATTTTAATTTTATACAATAATAAGTAAATTTGCTTCACTTCAGGAAAAAGATGTGCGAAGGAGCTTCTTTCGCCGTTTCTTCTTAACTTTAAAGCATATTTTCAAAATGGTATTAGGAGTTAAAGATTATTTGCATTATTGTGTTCACAAAATACCAATTTTTTTAATGATTTGACTTAGAATTTGAAGCATGATTCTTACATATATAATTTAATACAATAGTAACTGAACGATAAATTATTGTTACTTATTTTGATCAGGTGGTTTACAATTTTTCCGCTCATTTCACACCAAAATTTGCGTGAAACGATTAAAGGATAATGGACTTCTTAATAATAATTACGTTCCCGTTAATAAGACTACCATTTACTTTACAATTTTTATTAAAATTTCAGTTATAAATTGTCTGTTAAAGATATATAATTTAACACAATGCAGGTATTCTATTGTGTAGAACAATACCTTGCTCTATGTTATGGACATAGTTTAAAGTAAAACAATGCTCAACTATTTCAGTATTCCACCAGGACAGATTGTACGGTAACTTTACTCTGCTATTGTATACACTTAGATATATAGGTGTATACAGGATAATATGTTTTTAACAAATTAATATTTTACCAAAAAACTTGAATCTGAAGAAGGTAATTTCTTGGTCTCACCTCTACGCTTAGAGGTGTTATTTTATTTCTCAAATTTAAGCGGTACCAAACAGGCATATAACCCTTTGAAACAAAAAAGGAATTTTGCAAATTTTAATGGTTAATACATGTCGGAGTTCTTAGGTAACAAACATAAATAATAACACTAACGTATTTAGATCCTCCTCCTTTTTTAAGGTCGTTACTAAGACTATATATTTTATTAATTGAAACTAAGATAATGTTACCAATAGCGAACTTAATACGTTGTTCACTCTTTAGCTAGATATCCAATTGGAGGCTAAATACTAATATGATAGCGACCTACGCAACATATGTAACATAATCTCTTCTGATAATAATAAATTACCTATTTATAATACATTGTAGTAGCTTAGTATTATTATAAGGTACATAACTAAGTATTGAAGCGCTCAGAACTCGGCGGTTTATAGTTTGTAGAATAAGTTAATTGGCTTTAACTAATTAACGCATATTATACGAAATTTACTAGACAATGTTAAAAGTGGGACGTGCCCATAAAATATATATAAGATAAGGATTATGATTATTATTTAAGGATTATTTATTAGATTATCTCGCCTGATATATCAAAAGTCTTTCTCTTAATTAAATATATGTATAATATAATAATAATAAATGTATATTATATAATAACAAAAATATTCCAGAACGTTATTTTTTTCGCAAATCTATCGACTGATCTCTATAAAGTCAATGTGCTCACATAGCAAATAAAGATAAGGCGTATAGCCTCCTCATGTTTTAAATTCGTTAAAAGTATATTTAATAGTGATACTTGTGATATACAATAACCTTAATAACACTGTAACTTACGGACATATGTCGAATATCCATTACAATTCCTCTTCACAGTTCTGTTATTTTTATAATACTTCGTTTTCGAACTGTACGAGCAGTCACGACTTGATAAAATTAATTAACGTAACTAAAGTCTTATAGCGAAAGTTCACTAAATCGTACAGCCGGCAATTGACAGGAAAATGTTAAGAGTGCGATCTTTATAATTTAATATATAATTTAAAAAATAGTGAGTTGTTACGGGTTATATGGTAGGATTGTGGTCATAAATAAAACTTAGAGTCTGTTCACAGAACTAGATATAATTTCGTGTTGACATAAATAAACATAAAGCTAACTTGATTAATATTATAGACGCCAGGAGAATTTTTCTTCAGACATGTTGTGGAACTCCACTATAACACAGCGTCGGCTACTTCAGGGATCTCAATTTATAGCAATAAAACAGTGCGTCTTCAAAAAGGGCGTTTCCCGTAGGCTATAACAATAAATGCCATGACTTTAGAGTTTATGCTACCTACTTCAAGGAACTGACAACAAGTCCTACATTTATTTATAATTAGCGGCCCGCCCCGGCTTCGCACGGGTGTACTTTATTAATAGTTTCCGCAGCGTATGCGATGAAGAAATTTTTAAGCAATTTTTTTTACACCTTGGTTCACGTTACTGAAGTTTTAGCAAGGATCCCTTATTTTTTCTAGTGACAAATATAGCCTATGTTACTCAGGGATAGTGTAGCATTCTAATGGTGAAAAAAATTTTAAAATCGGTTCAGTAGTTTTTGAGTTTATTCATTACAAATATAAAAAAATACAAAGCTTTCCTTTTATAATGTTATGAAATGAAATGAAATAATATTTTATTCGAAGTTGGTTTTTACAAACACTTTTCGAACGTCAAACTATGCCATCGCTTCAACAAATCCCTACTGTGAGTGGTCTCGGAAAAAGAAGCGGGAAGAAACTCCCGAGGAGTTTTTTTTCCTACTCGCAGTTACAGAACGCACGTAAACTGGCTTAATATTAAACTCATGTCCAAGCAGTCTTATCCTGAAAGTAATCATCAAGTTTGTAATAACCTTTGCGCATAAGAACGATTTTGATGTGAGTTTTAAATTTACAATATGGCATTTCTGTCAATTTTAATGGAATTTTATTATAAATATTTACACATCTAGTCATGAAAGAACCACCAGTTTTGCTTAGTCTGAAATTTGGAACAATCAGTTTAGCCTTACTTCTAGTATTAATACTGTGAACATTACTCTTCCTAAGAAAACTATCAGAGTATGTTTTAACGTACATAATATTATCTAAAATATATTGTGATGCTACAGTTAATATATCAATTTCTTTAAAGAGATCTCTAAGGGAATCCCTAGGCATAAGGTTGTAAATGGCGCGTACTGCTCTTTTCTGTAATATAAAAATCGACTTAATATCTGCAGCTGAGCCCCACAACAACAGACCATAAGACATCACACTGTGAAAGTAGCTAAAATAAACTAATCTGGCTGTTTCTACGTCCGTTAAGAGTCTCACTCTCTTAACAGCGTAGGCAGCAGAGCTAAGTTTCCCTGACAAGATTTCAATATGAGGACTCCATTGTACTTGTGAGTCTATAGTGATACCAAGAAATGTGATAGAATTCACTAGTTCAAGCACTTCCTTATTTAAAACAATATGAGATAGCACTTGTCTAACATTTGGTAAAGTGAATTTAATACATTTTGTTTTCTTAGCATTTAACGCAAGGTTATTAAATGTAAACCAGTGTAACACTTGCGAAACAGTATTATTTACATCGTCAAAACATTGTTTTCTCATATCTACTTTAAAAAGTAAGGAGGTGTCATCAGCAAACAATACAGTTTTACACAAGTCGCTAGTAAAATAAGGAAGATCATTGATATATATTAAAAATAGTAGTGGTTCTAATATTGATCCTTGGAGCACCCCCATGGTAATGTTTACCCCTGGAGATTCTTTTCCATTGATAACTACTTTTTGAATACGTTTAGGAAGATATGATTTTATAAGGCTAACTGATTGTGTAGAGACACCATAATGCCTAAGTTTATTCATTAATATATTATGGTCGACGCAATCGAACGCTTTTGAGAGGTCACAGAATATACCAATAGCATCCTGCTTGCACTCCCAAGCATCAAAAATATGTTTAAGGAGTGCTATGCCTGCATCAGTGGTATTTTTTCCTTTAGAAAAACCAAACTGATTTATGTGAAATAATTTGTTTATTGAAAAATGTGATAGTAGCTGATTGTAAATTATTTTTTCAAAGATTTTACTAAGGGCTGGTAAGATGGAAATTGGTCTAAAGTTAGTGAGGTCGCTTTTATCATCAGATTTAAATAGAGGAATTATTTTATCATATTTCATTAGATTGGGGAAGCTACCATCTTATTATTACATTTATTAAAAATAATACTATAGTTAATATATAGTTAGTATAGAAAACTTACCTTATTAGATACTTTCTGCACACAATCACGCAATGACAAACAATATTTAATTTCCTTACAACTCAGTTTAGTCATAATACAAAAACAGGTTTTGCGCGCAAACACATTTGATCCAAAAAGTCCTCTACTCGAAGCCCCGAAATAAAGTAAAAAGAACAATAAAAAAACAAAATTAATATCGACTTGACAGATAACATGGGTGTCACTGTTCTTGATTCCTATACCCTTTAATAACGCTACGAATACTAACGAGTAGATACAGAATATAAAACTTTTTTATATTACCCACATGCGTTACTATAATTTCGTTTCCAATGTACTAGCATGATTCGATAGATTAAGGTCCTACTCACACAATTTATTTGATTTAAAATAACTGACAACCTAGCTAAAGGTAACTTAACAATAAGCGGTCAGCACCACCCACGGGCGTGTGTAACCGCATGTCACTGGCTCTCCGCCGCTCCAACCAAATACGCAACCAAAATACGTAAAAATATTTCTTAGTTGATTCTAGATGGAAGGTAGCAAGACAAGCGGGTTTAGAATCCTACCATTATTCACGATCACAATCGGATTTAACTGAGTGACAGCATAGTGATTCGAACGTCGTAATAAAAAAATATTAAACTTCAGAATATGTCAGGGTAAAAGTTCTGCGCGTCCTTCTTTTTCAAAGTATTAGAAATTAAATTCACTTACTTGTGTGAAAGGTCTTGAGGAAACCTGTATAACCGAGTTCTTCATAATGGTGTTTAAAATCTGCCAATCTCAATTTGGGCAACGTGGTGAATTACGGCCCAGCCAAATGTAAGTGAGGAGGCTATCTGTAAGAATAATTTTTGCAAAAAGCCAACCACTGTTAATGTCTGAGAATGTTGCAAACGGGAAGCTTTTGGTCTTTTGACATCACTTACTTTAATTAATAACGTCAAGAATGTTAAATCGAATAAGCAATTTAGTTCACAAAATATTTTCATATAGCTTTGTATATTTATGTTGTCGAATTTCAAAGAAAATCATGCGTAATAATATTACCAGGCAAATTTAGCCACCTGCCAAAAACTGAGTTCGAATACAGAAAATTAAAGTCTCAATGTGTATCATTACGGCTCAAACTGTAAATGGAAAGTATCATTAAGAGAAATAGCGGGATTCAAAATTTTGTTCGTGATTTCGCCAGGACAGTTGATCCAATAACTGCATACCTTCACGTCAATATACCACCGACCCTCACACATAAAGACGAACGGTGCGTGCGCTGTTTTGACAGAATACCTTGCGGCCAACTGTGCCATTAAGGTACACCAAGTTTACAACTCAAACCGAGGTATTTATTACGCCAAACCAAACTATTTACCGATTCGTACAGTCAGCTATTACTCACGCACAGGAAAACGCTATCCTATACGATTTCATTACCATAAATCTCTCAGTTCAGGGTTATAAAGTTTTGCGTTGAACGAGACTAAGCTAAGGAGATAATGAACCTTGGTCAGGCTATTCTTTACACTCGATTAGATTCTATAATCGAATTGCAACTTCATGTTTTATTGCCATAAAGTCCTAAATTGTTCGTAAATGACTCTGTAATCGACGGCGAGTGTTTGATAATGCTGTCAGATAATTTGTATGATAATTGACCCATTACTTAAGAGGTTGATAAGTCTATAACATATATTTTCTATCTCTCTATGCGATTGATGATATATTCACAACTATACTGCGATTAGAATTGTTTAAATGTTTTGATTGTTTCCTTATAGATGTCTAGGAGTGAAAGGCCATTTGTTTTAAATAACGCTTTATAAATGTTAGTAGACAAATAAATAAAAATCAAGTGATTTTATTTAAATGGACCAAATTTTCTGGATTCCATAAAAACACCATGATTAATAAGTACCCATTTATAAAAATACTAGAAAAAATTACTTTAGTCATTAATTAGAAAGTACTTTAGTCCTGGACAAATAATATGTTTTATCATCTATAACTAAAGTTATTGTAATGGGCATATATTACAAAATATCAGTATTCCAATTAGCATGTGCGGTTTTGTCTAGCCGCATGGCTAAAATTATTGCTTCTATAACTTCTCGTCGTAAATCGCAAGGAATTCTTGGAAACGATTACTTGAAGAATGCTCGACAGTTGTGGGAGAAATATCTGTGAATTTTAGTAGATACTATTGTTTATTGATCCTACTTTTCAATGATTTTGTTTTCAATGAGTCAGTTTTGTAAATTATTTGGCTTCAACACATTAGCGGCTAACTGCACGACAAAAGTTCTTCCGCAAAATTAAGAAGGCCCGAAGCGGAATTGGTTACGCTGTGCCACAGTGAATATGTGGAGGGATAATTGGCCGACCTAAATGTGAGATTTATTATCATCGTCCGTACCAGCAAGATGTTCACAACGCAGGAAAAATATTCGCCGTGCTTAGCATCGAGTCGTTTGACAGGTGGCAGAGAATGGGAGAATCAAATCATGTTACTTGCGCATGCTGTCCGAAATAGATTTTTTTGTTATAATAACTTTTAACATTTAAGCTATCGACAATTGGACAGATTTCTCCAACCAATATACTTTTTAAAAGCCTTAATAAAATTCTGTTTATTATTATACCCTTATTTAAATGAGTTTACTAAACAGATATTGAGATATTCTTTACTAGAACAATGTATTTACAGTATCGTAAAACACTTTTACGACGGTACTGTTGTCCGGATATAAACATAATGTTGGTATATGAGGCAACAAAATCGTAAATCTGTGTTTTCATATAAATATTCTTTAAGAAACAATTTCTATATAGGGTGGACGCGAGAATAAAAGCTAATAATAAAACAAGATACAGTTCTATTGAGACTTGCTTAAGTCTTATAGTTTTAATGAAACCATTATTAGGCCATTATTATCTACTATTACCTATATTGGGCCATCGTCTAATTGCTTTATCGATTTCCTCTTGTTGAGGCAATTACCATTAATTACTATGGTAATACTTAATTACTCTATAATATAAAACAATTATTCATATCACTGTATTCTGAATTTCGAATCAAAATCAAAACCATTTCATCTTGTATTTATAATTGTAAATAAATAAATAAATATTTTTTTTTCGACAGCTTTTACGAAAATGTGCTCTATCATGAATGAAAAGAAACCATGGAAATAACACCTCAGCACATTTTTATGCCAATATAAATATAGAAATTACAGAGAAGATTCTAAATTGCACGAAACCAGTTTCAGTGCTATTATTTTCAGTTGTCCTTGTCGTTGATATACTATAATATTCTTTACTTAGTAACTTTAGGCACTCTTAGTAGAAGCAAACGCTCGCAAAATTTCCTTTTCCTCAAATATTTGTACTTTTTCAAATTTTGTTTTAACATATTTTACGCAATTCTATATCTTTGTAAGAAACAAATGAGTAATGGCTGCCGAATACGAAAATAATTATGTTTTTTTTTTTTTATTATAACCATCATTATAATATATAGCTTATCATTTGTAAAATCATATATGTTCTTCTTATATACTAATTGTCATCAAGATTGGTCAAGACGTTTTTAAATTACAGAAGTGCATAGAGGCAGAGATACAGTCAAAAATTTAGAAAATGAATTTGGATCTCACTGATCCAAATCCATAAAATTAATATTTTTCACGAAATATACATTAAATTTAAAATTAAAAATTTAAATTAAATGTACAGACAGAGCCTACAGATTTGTATTGTTGTATAGATTTGTGTATTGTAGTGATTTTCCCATATAAAGTCTAGGACTTTATTATAAAAACCTACGTCAAACTTCATAAAAGATGAATAAAGAATACAACATGTATACAAAGAATAAAGAATACATGAAGATGAAAGCAACACCGTATGTAGGTGATAGTTACGAAGATGTAACCTAGTACAACATGTATACAACATATGACATACGGAAGCGAAACATAGTCACTAACTATGGGTCTCATAAGAAGGCTCAAGGTCACCCAGCTGGCAATAGAGAGAGCAATGCTCGGTATTTCTTTACGTGATCGAATCAGAAACAACGAGATCCGTAGGTGCACTAAAGTTACCGATATTGCTCAAAGGATTGCCCAGCTAAAAATGCAGTGGGCAGGACACATAGTTAGAAGAACCGATGGCCGTTGGGGCGGAAAGGTTCTCGAATGGCGACCACGCACCGGACGGCGCTCAGTGACTAGACCCTCAACGAGATGGACCGACGATCTGATGAAGGACGCGGGTAACAACTGGCTAAGGGCAGCGCAGGACCGAACGTCGTGGAGATCCTTGGGGGAGACCTATGTCCAGCAGTGGGCGTTGTCCGGCTGAGACGATGAACCTAGTACAACAGCTTATTTGACGTACGTCACACTGTCACTTTGACAGCTTTTAATTGTTACTCTATATTTATATATTCTTATCGTTCAATTAATGTCATTGACTCATATTTTCTTCTACACAATACGTTAGAAACAGCATAGACGGTATTCTGGAATCAGCGAAACTAAAGCCAATATTTGGTAGTAATTTTAATTAAAATAGTTATTATTTTCAATTTAATAAGGTCACTAAATATTTTGATTCGTTGATCATAGTGTGAACGTCCAGCTGGCGTCCACTGTGAATAATTTTGATGCCCCTAGCGACGCCTGTGGCACCCGACCTTGGGTTTAGTTTTGTTATCGTATCCTTGAAATAATATTGTAGTTTTTGCGGGAACAAATATAGAACTGGAGAGTTCAACAATTTATATATTGCTTTGAAGCTTCATTTATAATGTGCTAGCTAATAATTTAGGGGAATAGGATACGGAATTAAAATAATATACCATAATGTATTGATTGTATATTTTATTGTTTGCATCCAATATCAACGTAATGGTTTAAGCATTACTGTTCCCTTGGAGACCGAGTTAAAATCCTAAATCATAATAATAATATGATATATATTTGTTATTATGAGCATATAGAAATTATTATTTTTGTCGCAAATGAAAATATTCTCAGGAATCCTAGAAGGTATAGGAAGGAGATACGAAGCCAACTGTGAGTTATGTATTGTACGCGATGGTTGATGATGGATGTAATAATGAATTTTCTTTCATAGTCTATTCATATTACATATAATCTATTCGTTCCTAAGGGGTAATGAGTACAAAATTTGTAAATTTTAATATTTACTTATTTTATTGCTTGCAAATGTGTTACCTAAAATATACCAATAAGCATTTGTTACGTAAGGATTAGTTTCTACACAATAAACCCGCGCGCACACTTCCAACAATGCACAGAATTACATTCTCTATTATTTTCTATTAGGCAATATGTACACTGTTGGTTGAACGTGTCTCTCATCTGGGGCTCGGTATTAAGACACTTTAGCTCTAACGTTCCAATGCAACTTTCCTTACTATTGTTGGTGATACAGAGTACATAATCAACTAGAACTGAATACGTCGGCTTTGGGCCAACTCTATGTACTCGTAGATAGAAGTAGCGATAAGTTGAATAATGCATATTTAGACTCTACTTATGAGAGGCCTATACAAAGCAGTGGACTATGAACGGCTAATAGATGGATAGACACTGCTTTTAGGTAGCGCTATTTTAAAATTATATGTACCTACCTAATATTATATTTCATCACACAACTGAAGTCCCTGTTTGCAAAATCACATATACTTTATTTTCAATTATATATAGTTTAGTAAGATAAGTAAAACGATTTTTTCCATTGACAATAAGTATACATTCAACCAAATGGTATTTTATTGTTCCAAACTAAAAGGAAACATTTATTTTTGATATAGTAAGTAATAAAATAATTAAATAAATAAGTGATAATAATAATAATAAACAAAATCTTAAATATATATAAAACATATTAACAACTGAAATATATCTGAACATTCTCATTAGGGCTTTGTATTGTGTTGTACATCACTGACTGTATTTTTAAAACAATTCTTTTTGGAAATAGTTGCCAGCCTATTAAAAAGCTTTTTATTTCTGAAAGAAAATAATTTGGTTATTAATAACGATTTAGCATCATACAAGTAAATTACATAAAAGTATGAGGAACATAGAACGACAATGCCATATCTAATTATCGTTCAGTCTGTGATTCACAACCCCTGTTGCATAGTCGAAAGTTGCATTGTTGCATCACGCGTGCATCACCATGCATCATCCTGGCGTGATTGCTCTAATACGGTCACGGTTGACATCTGCTGGGGCGTAATGGTCTCGTTGCCAAATTGATGCTGTTAATGGCAAATTCGATACAATCCATGGTCCGGTCGACACATTACCATTGTTCAACTTTGACTCCGAAATAGTGATTTACACATAAATAATTTTATACTGCTACTCTACTGCATTTAGATTTAGAACTACTGGCGTATTAAAATTTATGCGTATATCTATAATATTCCAGAATTGTAAAATTGTTGATGTACTTAAGAAATAAATAACAATAACTTCCAACTTTAAATACTTTTCTTTGAATCCTTCTGTTTCATTGTTTGTGTGTTAGTCCAAGCAGCACGGAGTAACTAACTGAACAGATTGACTGATTTGACAGATGTTTTCATTCGCTGTTAAAAAGTCTATCAATCCGCTTAAAAACCACTTTAAGAGTGCTCCGAGGTATTGTTCGATCCGGTGCCTACTTCGCCCTTCTACCACCACACCGTTGGCCGAGGAAGGAAGTTTCATCCACACCGACTGGACTTGTGAAGAAGCACCACGGTCCGATTCTCAAGATCATTTCCGACGAGCTTCCTTCTTCGGTATTCTCGGAGCGCTATGACATGAGGTTCTTCAATAAAGGTGTAAAAAGAGCTCTCCGCTTACCTTCAGGTGGCGCGTCCGCTTTTACGTCAGCTCTTCAAGCTATAAAAAAAAAGTTACAATGAGCTTAATTAGGACGACACAAAGGGCGTTTGTCAATTCGAATATTTATGTGTGAATTATTTCGGTATATAAATATTAAATTTGTTCATGATTTGTGGTCAGCGTTGTTTTCATTTATATCAGGCTTTTTAAAATGAATCACAATTATACATAGATTTAAACATCACCGTGGACCAATCTAATTACAAAACCGCATGAATATCTTTTCTGTATTACCTTTATATAGACAGACAGAGATTTTGTTTTATACTGTATAGTGTAGATAAACGCTTCCTTCTACAGGCAATAAATATTCGCTTCAGCTTTTCCTCAAGTCAAATAGTTTGCTCACAAAGTTTTAGATGTCGAGACGAAAAACACATTGAATGGAAAACTCTCGTAGAACTATGTCAGCTCCATTAATCAGCTATGTTTAAACTCTAATAAGGAGGGGTGGGAATTTTAATTAATTTGAATGTTTTCCATTAAGATATACGAGCCGTTTTATATAGTTTAATTTCATTTTCCATCCCATTTATATTAAAAGACCGAACGAAAGTTATCATTGAATAGCTACTAATGTTCGTCTACTGGTGTAAATTCGGTCATACAAAATAACGTTTGGTTAAAAAAAATATTTTTATTGATACAAGCTCGTGAATAGCTACCAAATAAAAAAAAATCGGCAGACAAACGGAGGATAAATGGTACTAAACTGTTTTGTTCTTGTCTACTTATATATAATATATGTAGTTGCTACTTTTTCATCATAATAAATTGCAGGAATTCATACCCGGCGTATCTAAACATATGAAAACTAATAACAACCATAAAGCCCCATGTAAAACTATTGAGTTTGTTAAAACGAGCGAGGTGCAAAAATGTGGAACAAGTAATCAATAGATTATCGCGTTCCGGCACATATTACATATATCTATAATTTTGCTATATACTGGTCACCATACAATTAGTGATATTGAAATAATATAAATAAAAATAAATAAACTTTGTAACAGCTCAATTGCTAAGGTGCCGTTAACGGCATTGTCTTTAATTGTATAGAACGGAGGCGAATGTGGGGATGGTCATGTCTCAATTGTAACTTTTTGCATTGCGTGTGTTAGATAGATTTATTTATAAGATGCAATATATTTATCATATCACTACGGACCCTATAGGACTTAGCAAAAGAAGCTTACAATCAAATTTGATATCAGATATCAAATTTTGAAATCGTTCTTGTGTCACCTTGTAAATTTGTTATGATCACATAATATAAATTTTTGACAATATCCGATTTTTCATAGAGATTTTTTTTTTGTTAATTGGGATTTTTAATGGAATTGACTTCATAAAATGAATCACTTAAATTGTTTGTGTCTTGTAACAGACATTAAAATATCCTTTAATTGTATTATAAGTTTCATTGATTATGTAAAGTTTTAATTACTTTACCAATTATAAGTTATTTTTACTATTTTTCAATAGTTTTGTTAATTTATTGGATATTTATGTACACTTTCATTCCATTTTACTAAACCTTCTGAAAGAGAAAGAAAGAGAAGAGAAGTGACACTGCTAAGCCTCTGTAACGTTTTCCGCGATTTGCATGCAATACTTGTCTTTATCGGACAAAATTTGGGTATTACTGTTATTCTTATTCGAAATATACAGCTTACAGCTTACGTTCTATAGTTTTCTCATTCGACTATCTTGGCAATAAGCGGGTCAGCTTTTATTGCGTAAAAAGAGAGAGTCAACAAAAACCAATAAAGCGGCAAGCATAGGTGTTTGAAGCATAACTTGGTTGGTAAAATACCTTACTCAAATATCATTAATTTTATACTTCATTCATGTTAAACGCCTAAGTTTCATAACTTGAACCACATCGAATGTTGAATACAGTATGTTGTACAAAGATAGCAGCAGTTCATCCGATTGTGAAATGTTTACGATCTTTCGGAAGCAGTTTGTGGCGACAAATATTGCACGCGCATAAATTTAGTTTTGCATCGAACAAAGTCGAAAATGATTCCGACCACAATAATGTACGGTGGACAAATGCAATAAATGAATTTCAAAACGTAAATTTATAGCAGACGTAAAACCATTTATGCCATATCTTCAGAGTTAAAATCATTAATAATATTCATGATAACGATGTGGAACAAACAGAACATTTATCATTTAATAAAGATTTTAAATATTGGTGCTTGGTTTTTATTACTGAGCTCCGCTTCTTTGAGTTTATACTAACAGGCAAAAAACGACCCCATTGTGAGAAGTTAAAGAAATAATCTTAATTCAAATAAGTTAAGAATATATAATTCTGAGGATGTTAACAAAACAAATGTTTTTGTAAAGTCAGCTCTTAAGGTTCCAGATATTCAAAGAATGAGTAAAAGTTTAACTCACTCGCTCTTAAATATGCCTTAATCTGAATCGTAATGAATTGCTAATCTTAACCAGATTGTTCACTGTATATTGTAGGCTCGATAAATTTCAGTTCACAATATGCAACACTGCAACTTGTGGATTCTGTAACGAGGCAGAGGAAACCGTCTATATCCCCGGTGATTGCATCTCAATTGCTCACTGCCAGATTCGATAGAAACCTAATTTTGCGAAAAATAAATTAGAATCCAAAAATATACGGCTCATCATAACGGTAGATCACGGGGAAACGACTTTGAATGTTTGTAAATGAAACGGTGTATTTTTTTGCTATTTTATGTCGATTCTTTAAAATTTCAAATGTCTGCTTTAATCCTTCTATAATATTTTTAGACGATGAAAATCTTTAAGTTCTGAGCGAACTTCGAAAGTCTCATAAAGCTTAGTTTTTAATGGCGTCTTCACGTTCCTATCTTTGCCAGTGTTTCTGTGTTTGATTAATAAATATAAAGTCGCAAAAAATACGCAGAGAACTTTCATAGCTTTCATTTCTTTAAAGCTATGGAGAAATAATCAGAATTACCAATTGTTTCCATAATTTAATATGTACCTTTTATAAATGCAATATAAAATATTCCTCAGTAAAGTTTTTTTCAATTTAATATACCTATCCCTAACAAATTATGGCTCAATATCAATTTTGTGTCCTCTATTTTTCTCCCAAGAATCCCTCACACGAAGTCAGAACGTCAAAGTCGCAATAAATTACAACGCGTGGGGATGGCTCAAATGAATTTGCCATTCAATCTCACGCTACATTCTCTTTTAATCTGTTTAAACGGCGACAAATTTACTGCTACAGATTTTCATTTAATGTCCCGAATGCTTTTCATTCCTTTTTTTAATACACCAAACGTTGACACATTTGTTTCTTCTCCTAAAACACTTTTTTATTTGTCAATAAAGCGAAAAGGTTAAGCGCATCTGTTTTTGGATTCGGAATTGTAACTGCACGCTTCTGCGAAATGAACTTTGGCTCGATTTACTTTGATGTCGGCATTCGGAGAAACACTGAAAATGAAATTAAAATGATTGTTTATTACGATGGATTCTTAGATGCCTCTTATAATCTTTTATGAAAAGGAGATTTTGTTAACGATACTTGTCGAACAAAAAATACTTTGTTATACGGTGGAATGTTTACTGTTTTTTAATTAAAATTTAAAACCACATCAGATTAATGATAATTTAATACACGTTATTTGGGCTGGACTGGAAAAATTTAGACTTAAAATATTTTATTGTAATCGTAAAATAAGTTAAAAACCAAAGCACTCTCAAATATTATTTAAGAAAAAAACTTAAGAAAAAATTATACAACCGACGAGTAAATCACGACTACATCTCATTGTAAAACTTAAATTCAAACACGTTATGCTTAAAAGAATCAATGCGCACTGACACATGAAATAGGACATTGGATGGACGCGCCCGTATCTCGGCTACTTGCACTTATTACATCAGTATTTGACTCTGTTAATATGTTCGTTTCAATTCACTGTCAAAGTTCACCCGCATCTTATTACATTGTCGGATTGAACATGTTTTCTGTTATGACACATTGATTTATTATACATTTTGTCGCGCCTTTTGGTTTTTGAATTTTCATATTTTGATGTTATCTGTTAAAAAGGAACCTTACAAGTCTTAAGTAAGTATCAGTCAGAATAGATCAAGAATGTTATAAATCTTATGTTACACTTTGTGACTGATTATAATGTAAATGTCAGTTAGTATGCAAACAAGCAAGCATTTGAAAACGGCTTTCTTCTAGATCGCTGACGAATCGATAATTTTCAGGGGCAGCACTGACTATTTACCATCAAATGACCGCTCTCCACACTTTGCCCTCTAAATAAAAAATTTGACTCGAAATCACTTTCTTAAGTGATACACCTTTAAATAAGTGAAATAGCTCATTAGTTTTTAGATGTCAGAACGTGTGAATCGCGTGGTCAGCGAAGCAATGTTGCCAGTCTGCTGAAGTTATAGTTGGTGCTCTTTGAAGAGTATTCAAACATAGTGTAATGTCATCCATGCATGTAACTAAACAAAAAAAAATTAGTTTCATAATTGTCGATAGCAAACCCTAACATAAAAATTTTCAAAATGTATTTATTACGTAGATTCGTCCCCGTTACATTTTATTATTAGGTATAGATTAAATACAATTGTACAGTATTATGTAGAGATATCATTAATGGGTTGTTTGCTTTCACACGCCACGTCGGCCGGGAAGTCATTGAGTTAGTGTAATTAACGCACATCGTCATTAACACCTTGACTTAGAACTGCTTAAATAAGTTTAGTTCTGTACGACACAGGGTCATTATTACGTCTATTAGGCTATTATATTATTACAGGCTATTATTACGTCTGTGATACTATGTGGTATTATGTGGTATTATGTTATTTAATATTAGTTTGTTACTTTGGAACATACATAGGTTCTGTAGCGGGGTCGTATAACAGGATTGATTTTACCGACAGCTTTAAAGTTACGCATTACTATTACTAATTTACTACTAGTTACTAGTGAGATGACGTCTGATAGAGAAGTATGGAGGAAAAATACATGCTGCGCCGACCCCAAATAAAATTGGGATAAGGGCAGGAGGATGATTACTATTACTAATTTATTTTCAGGTTTTTTTTCTGTAAATACTAAAAATATGTTTTTTGTAAATTTTAATATTGGTAGGCTTTGTTTCCGAATTGGCTTACCTAATAATTTTTTTTGACATGTAGGCTATCTATCTAGCTGTCTGTCTGCGCACAAATCACACTGAAACTACTAAATAAATGTATATGATACTAAGTATATTTGTAGCCTTACATTTTGTGTCATTATACTTTATATGTATATATAGGATACTTTTAATCCTGAGAAATGGATCTGTTCCCGTGGAATAGGTACCGTCAGTTAGTATGCACCTACCGTTACAAGTTTATTTTTCTATTTTATACGACTATGAATTAAAATGGTTCATATAAATATTTATTTAATGTTTTAGTAAAACGAATATAAATTGTTTCGCACGCGGCTGCTATGTTTAAACGCAAGGCATAGGTTTTCTGAATTATGTGAGAGCGGGCTATTAGTAATAATTATTTGTAATGTCTTTTCGTCTTCATTATAGCAAGCCATTTGTGCTGATATAAATTCGGTCTACATGCTTAGTAATTCAACCTATTCTGTGATAGCACAGTGTAACACAAAGGTATAAAAATGACCTGTGGTCCATCAATCATTACCAAACTAAATTAAACGTCACACGCATGCAAGCTGAACGATTGTATACATAGGGTAATGACGCAACAGAGTTACTTCGGTACCATTTCTTTATTTTAGTAAAGGGTATACGAATGAATTGTGCATATTAGATATGCATATTAGATATTTCTAAATAAAACAAAATATTATTTCTCTACTTTCAAAGGTTCTCTTACAAACACAAATGTGAATATTTTCCTTCTCTTTAATGATTAAAAGGTATTCTGAAATAAGAAAGTATAAACTCGCATATAAATAAAGCTGTAATTGATAAGTCTAAATGCAATATTTAAACAAATACATACGATACGATGGAATAACCTCATTATTATCATATGTTATATTGAAACTCGGTCCTAAAATTTCTTTAAAATACTCAAGACCATGTAGCAAATAAATACATTATCATTCAAAACTCTGCATAATAAAACATCGCGCATAAAATAGAAGCTGCTTCCAATACATTAGAATAATGCGAATGCTCGTGTATTTTATGTTTCAGATAAATGTTAAATTTCGTGTATATTTCATAAAGGATGGGTTGAAATAAAAAGTTTGTATTCACATCGACAATTTACGTAACTTTTTTGTCCTCTATAAACAAGTAATAAGGACATAACTAGGTGTAATTAATTGAAATATACTGTTCTTTACTATCCTGCTGACATCATAGTCAATTGTAAATTTCGAGCCAGATATTTAATTACAATTAGTAACGTATAAGTTAGTTAAAATATGAGAGATAATGTCATGCATTCTGCTCGATAAAATGTCTAAACTACCTTTACAAAGCTTCTCTGTGCACATCCAGTTCACCAACGCGACTCACTCATTAATACAGCATTTGTCTCGCAAGAGACAGAACCCCTTGCTCATCCAGTTATTAACGTTGTATCAGTATAATTATTCCCAGTCTCCTTCACAGCTTTGATGGGATATAATCAGATTTGCGATATAAAAGACTGTATAGTTAAATTCATCGTTTAATATTGCTTCTAAAGATGAGATATAGTCAAGGTTACTAATGATTCATATTATTTTTATCTTCTTTATTGTATTGTAACGTTGATTATGCAATTATTGTTCATTTTTTACTTTTATCACTGTCACTGTGATGATGTTTCAATCATAATTTGAGATTATCAACCGATTGTATATTATGAGATTTGTATGAGACTACAAGGCGGAGTGCACTATAATTCCGAACCAGTTTAGTCTGCAAGTCTCTATTTTTGCCTTCATCTTGAGTTTAAATAAAAAAAAAAACTATCACCGTGTTGCACGTGTTGTGCTTAAAATGTATAAACGCATTTAAAAGAGTGATGTCATATTCAATTGAATTGACCTTATTGTAATAGGTTAGGTTACAATCAGATGTTCTGTGTATAAAAAGTAAATTATTATTTATACGGACAGAAAACGGACAGAAAATATCATAGCCATCTTGCACAGTGGAGTAATGGCCTCAATTTGAAAAGTAATGACCCAAGCCTAACTTTTATGGTTTACCTGATCTAACTTCTGATAACGTTCTATATATTTATCCACATTTATAACTAGAAGTTGCTATAGAGCTACTGTAACTTCTGAGCAATGCTCTACAAAGTTAGCGCATATGTATAGTTCGCTTTATCGTAGATATATCTTCCGAAACCCCGGGCCAGTAGAAACGAAATACAGTCCTAAAAAGAGGTCATGGGAAACGTATGAGTTTCCCACTTCGGGCAGTGTCCGAATGGGGCGATGCCAATCTTGTGAGATTCAACGCAACCAAAACACAGACGTGTCTATGCAGCGCCAAGAAGAGTCCGTTCATCTTGGCTCCTCTTTTCAGAATATATCCCTGGAATGCACTGACCGTTTTCAAATGTTGGGAGTTGAAGTTTCGTCGAACTTCAACTATGGTCAGTTCATCGAGTCTAAGGCTAAAGCGGCTGGAAGGAAACTGGGGGTTGTTGCGAAGGTGAGGCGGTACTTCAAACTGAATTAGCTTTCAACCCTGTATAAAGTTCATGTGTGGAGTACTGTTGTCACATGTGGGCTGGTGGCGCCAAATATCATCTACCTGCGTTGGACTCGATGGAGAGGCATGCAAAGAGGCTAATTATTGACCCAGATCTGGTTGAAACCAATCTGTAAAGCCTTGAGTACAAGCGCTGGGTTGCCAGCCTCTCGGTCTTCTGTAGCGTACATTTTGGAGAGTGTGCACAGGAAATGTTCGAATTAATTCCCCTGTCACAGTTCCTCCATCGAACAACCCGACGTACGGCTGGTATCCTCCCTTTAGTAGTGAACGTACCACCTGCATGGACGAATCGGTTTGCGTCTTTTATTATGCGCACTGCAAAAGACTGGAATAACCTGCTCGCGTCGGTGTTCCTGTTAACGTAAGATGTAGCGGTCTTCAAGAGGAGAGTAAATAGGCTATTATAAGTTAGTGCGTTCACCATCTTATACTTCATCACCACTTACCATCAGGTGGGATTGTTGTCAAGCATTAACTTATTTTATGTAAAAAAAGAACTCTTTTCCTGGAGGTCCAAAATAGAGACATTTTTCATTTTGTTTAACATTTGTATGTATATATGAGATCATGCAAAGATTACAATAACACTTATTGATCTATGTAATATGAAGTCATACATATTACACATACATATTTATAAAAGTGAAAACTGATCACTTTACATAACAATGAGCTGAAATAGCTAACTGTAGAATTAGAAGTACATACATAAAAATTCTTTAGAAAAATGGTAATTTTGAAATTTTATTTTTATTTGGCGTCGAATTCAATGGTTATTGAAATAAACTTATTATTATGTGCAATGAAAAACTAGGAAAAGAAAAAATATTATTGTGGATTTTTATATTATTGGATGCATAAAATATCTTGAATAAAGATATAAATAAGTAGATTTTTGTGAAGAAAAAATTTTGTGCAGAGAAGAGCTCTATTTCCGCAAAATAGTAACGTAGTTCTACACAGTGCTTTAAATACTATAAGTTCTGTAGAAATTCTTAAACAAGTAATACGCAAAGTTTTCAATTATTCATAGTGAATTATCACTATAACATATAAAAATCATGGATCATCGTTACAGTTGATGAATGAATAATCTTTCTAATGAAATACAAAAGTCTACGCCACCGACGACGAAGTCGAGTCAACCAAAACGTGCATGTGAAATTTTGTAATTTGTTAAAAACTGGGATCATAAAAGCGATCGCGCCGCTATGACAGGGCAGTCTATAAACGGGGATTACCCGTCCGGCGTTGACACGCTATTATGTCTGCCCATAAATACTGCTCTACGAGTTGACCGCCTAAACCGTTTGGAAAGATAATAAAACAACTTTGTAAATGAAAGGTGCGAGTCCTGTAAAGGTAAGATATAATCCTATCTATTTGCACTGGGTCGTAAATAAAATGATTTATATATATGCCCTCTTTCAGCCTAGCTTAAGTCTAAATATTTATACACATGTTTGAGGATAGAACATATGACAATATAGTAATGCCATAGCTTTGACCTGCTATTTTAATTAAGTTATCAGCCTTACGGACTGAAGATAGTTCATGTTTCCTAAAACAACAACGTTATTTGACTGTTATAACACATTTATGTACTGTTACATCGCTAGTATATCAATTCAGTATATTATAATTCTGTTTCTTTTTTTTTATTTCACTTAACAATACTTTTTGTGTTATTGTATATACTGGGAATGCAAAAGTCCGGATTAAGGTATACAATATTGTATAAAGAAAACTAATTAGTAGCATTTTTTCTAATTCCGTTTTAATGTGTCTTCTTTTCCCTACGGGTTCTATTTAATAACAAAGTTTTCTTCAGGACATAAACTCACCTAGTCGGCAGCCCGTGTTCCATTCACCATGCCGTGGAGGCCATTCGAGGGATGGTTATCTTATAATATGATTATCTGCAGTGCGTTTGACATAACAAAGTTGCAATACCGTATAGTCAACATTGCCGATTCCATATGAAAAAATAAAAATGTTTTAGTTAATCAAGGTGTCTAGAATCTGGAGTAGAATTAGGTGGTGGTAGTGGAAGCAGCAATACAGAACGTAAACGAAGCGTCAACAAACACAGGACGGCGAAACACGTCGAATATTGGATATGGGATGAGACTGAGGCGCTGTCGCCACTTGTTTGGCCTGGTGTACTTGCTTGTTTATGCAGGAAAATAGCTTTTCAATTAGTTATAGAGACTATCAATTGCTTTATAAATAGAAAATTGTGTAGGTAAGTGTCTGCATGTAATGTGAAAATTGGTCAAACTTGTCTTAATAGGTAAAATAAGTAATTTGCCTATTTATTTTTGTACTAACAGAAACATAGGCAATCTTCAAAAATATCCTCAACGTCTCCAAGCCAGTTAGAGTAGTATTTTAGTATATTTCAAATATCTTTAATATCAATAGCTTCTACTTGAAGGGCTTTAATTTAATTGATATCTGTTGACACTAATAGTATTTACGTTATATATCTTCTATATAAAAAATTATAAGAGAACTGGACACACTGTATATCAATCATAATTATTCCTTAATTCGCTGAACTGATTCAATAAATCAGAGTAAATACCCGAGAATTAATCCAAATAAAATATTTAATTGGGGATTTCATTCACTGTATCTTTCTGTAATTGAAAAACGCGAATCTTCTTAGTTTATCTTAATTTAACAATCTAAACAAGCCGGAGGAAAACATCGCGAGGAAAGCTATCTATCTTAGTCTGGGGAATGGGAAAAGGAATGGAAGACCATCTCATTAATTTTGTTAAGTAAATTGACCGGTATCTCATCAAGAAACATGGTTTTGGAATAAAAAAAGTACCCGTCCAACGAAGCTTCTGTAAAGACTTTTATATTTGCGCGCAAATAATTGTTTTTCTGTCTATTATTGAAAAACTTTAATTTAAAATAAAAAATACGTACATTTCCAACGCAGGATTTTTAATCATATTTATATTTGCCGATAAATAATCATTTAAACCAGTACCAAAAAAAACTAATGTTAAATACTGCGAAAAATATGGAATAATCAGTATCATGAGCCATTTTTTGAAAATATTCTAAATATTGAAAATATTATACACAACAAAATTTACAAAACAATTGAGGAGTATATAGGGGAAAGACAGTTTAGATTCAGAGAGGAGTTCGGCATTAGAGATGCTCTGATAGCAATCCAAATATTAGGTCAGCATTGCATATATGTTAGAATGAATGTTTATATGTGTTTTATTTATTTTGAGAAAGTATTTTATGATGTCAAAAATTATTAATTAATAACGATTTTAAAATCAATTGGAATAGATAAAAAGAGTTTGACATTCATAAAGAATTTAATTGGAAACAAAAAGCGAGGATAAAAATTAATAAAAAATTAACTAAAGAGGTTAAAATAGAAAAAGTAATGATACAAAGTTGTATCCTTTCACCCTGTCTATTTAACGTATACTCCGAAACCATTTTCAAAAAGCTTTCGAAGATCTTGACCTGGGCATTCGGGTAAATAGTAAACTTATACAGAACATTCGTTATGCCGATGAAACCGTCCTTTTGGCAGAAAGCCTAAATGACCTTCAAATTATGCTTCAAAAATTGATCCTGATACTTTTGGAATATGAACTTAAAATTAACACAACTAAGACTAAATTTATTATTGTTGGTAAATATTTAATTTCGTCAGCAATTTTGCAATTGGGAAATGATTTTATAGAAAGAGTTAACAAATACAAATATCTCGGCTATTGGTTAAATGAGGATTGGAAACCGGATAATGAAATAAGAATAAGAATTGGAATTGCCAGAAACACCTTTCAGAACATGAGGAAACTATTGACTAATTGATTGAAAAATTAGCTTAACATTGCGGTGGAGACTAGTTAAATGATTCTTCCAATTCTTATGTATGGTTCCGATAGTTGGACGCTAAAAAAGAAGTCAATTAAGAAAATAAGGGCTTTTGAAATGTGTATCTACAGAATAATGCTTAAAATTAAATGGAAAAATAGAATATCGAATGTCAAATTTTTACAAATAACGAATAAAGATTTTGAAATTGTGAAACCCGTTAAGAAAAGAAAAACAGCCTATTTTGAACATGTATACAGGAAGGAATATAACTTATCAAAATTAATAATTGAAGGTAAAATTAAAGGAAGTAGAGGTCCAGGTAGAAGAAGAATCCCATGGATTGGAAAAATAAGGGACTGGCTGCGGATTAAGAACATAGATAAGCTAGTTCATATGACTGCTGATAAAGAGATGTATCGACAAATGGTCGCCGACCTCCTTGTTGGAGATGGCACGTGAAGAAAAAGAAGAATCATTTGAGTCTAAACACAATATATTTTAATTGTCAACACCGTAATTGATGGCTGCTAGGATTCAACAGAAGGTACTTTAGTTAAATTTAGTAAATATCTTAGTTAAGCCAAGCAGTTGATCTGCTAAATACATAAATATAACGTCCTTATGCGCTTATGCAACTTTTTTCTTTTGGTGGTATATTTTTTAGATTATCTGGTACATACAATTTAATGAGTAATAATTAATGAGCGCTTCATTTTGATTTTTGTCTTCAATATTGGGTTAATCCACCTAAAGGCTCGAGGATTTTTGTTTGGACATTTTGCTCCGATTATCCTGAAATGTATTTGAAGCAGTGATTGAAATTCTAAAAATACATAAATCCTATTCATAATTACACATTGTTACATATTGATATCTGTAAAACCAGGGGTTTAATGAAATGTTGCTGAAAAAAGAAAGCGGCGAGACCCGCTTAGTTCTTAACATTTTAAGAAATATTTTAGGATGAATATGTACACAAAAGAGTATTTTATTTAATGCTTCTTGATTATTTACTAAAAATAACATTGTCATAGCCGAGTAGGTACAGTCAATATTATACATGTTCCTGTAAGAAGCCAAGCAAAGCGAGAAACAGTAGACTATGACCGATCAAGGTTCTTTTACACTAAAAAGATGATTGCAGATCTCATCGATATTTCCTTTACGCCTTCCGATTGCCGTGCACCGCGAAAATCATACTATTATGATGCACATACAAATGTCTTTCGAGCTTACATGAGATGCCAACAAATGCGCCTCTTTGGATTTGGTCTGGTTCATATGAAATGCAGTGTTGACTTCGGGCAGATAGAATTATACAACGGTACTTGAATTCACGGGTTTAATGGAATATTCACAAGGAATGAATGAATCGTTATCTTTAAAAGTTTATATTTTTCTCGTAAATAGTCGACACCCACAATATCAATTTGTTTTCGTGCAAAACTCAACTTCAACGATATATGTACATATATATGCAATACCAGTAAGCACATTTTATTTTTTATAAAATAAAGAAAAGAAAATTGTATAGTGGTCAATATAATTGACACCTGAAAATGGTACGTAAACACACTACCACTAACTAACACACAATTAGTGGTAGGTACAATTTGTATTTTCAATACAAGCTCTGTTTCTTTGATAAAACTCCGCATTTCTGCAGTATGGCTTCCAAGAAAAATCCTCTTAACTTAGTGCCCGCAACTAGCGAAGTATAATTGCTCATAACTTTATAAAGTATCAACGGATCAATTTATATCCGTTGACCAGTAATGGTGACCTGTTATTGGGTGGTGAAGCTCTCCAACATTGCTAATTGGGGTTTTACAGCGTGTACCAACTCCAAAAGAAAGCCATGCATCAAAATGTAACTTTTCACTTCATATAGCATACATTTACAGATGAGTTTTTATTAGTACTTTTTTTAGATTTCCATTGCCACATGGCCTGAGTTCTATTTTAAATTTATGAATCTGGAGTACCTACTCGTAAATCAAATTCAACTGGTTACTAATAACAAGAGTATAGCTTTGGCGATATTTAATACGTTTTTTAAGTTCCTTAACACCAGAAATTTCTTTATTTTTCATTTACGTTTTTTTCGCTTCCCGTAAAATTACTTCTAATACTATTATTTCAATATTTACTTTAATACTTTAACTCATAATGTTTGCGGTCGTCCCAAGTTTTTTAACTGTACAAAACGTTCTTTTTTCATTCTGCTTATCCTAACTACGGAATTCCTTACTATGAGTAGTCCGATACGCTCTTGGCCATTTAGTTACTTTCCCAGAGATTTAGTATGCCTTTGCGCATTTTAAAGTGCCTTACAAATAATTCATAGCAAAAATATACACGAGCGTAAAATAGACGCAACGTTACAGGCGTAAATTTTTAATGATACACGTTCGTTTATTATTGTAATAGCTGTACCCTGCGCGCTACGCCACCAACTAAAATAAATTGGAAGGAAAGACATTACACAAATATTCAATTCATTTTGAGTCATTTTATTGGTTTCAGTGCCGCCATCTGTCGAAAATTGGTCGTACCAACTCAGAAACTTTCGTGGGCTCATGCACAACAACTTTGCTAAATGATCACATGATCAAATCATAGATCAGATGAAATGATCAGATCAGATCATAGTTTACGATTCTATAAGGGACATACACACAAACATTCATTTTTATATATATAGATAGATTAAGAACGAACTATGTGCCTTGAAATTTTGTGGTACATTTGATGAAACAGTAAGGAAGACTTAAGCCTTACTAAGTGCATGTTTGTCAAAGTAATATAAAAATTAATACTAGGTTTTACATTTTGGTTTCAACATGGCTGGCCTTGTTTCCCAGCGCCTATTAAAAAACTTACAGTAGAGTGGACTAAAAACATAAATTAGTAGCTGGACAAGCGCACGAATCTACATACACACACACACATATATTACATATTATATATATAGATATATATATATATATATATATATATATATATAATATGTAAAAAATATATATAATTTTCCCAGTCTGCTTCGATCTTGGCTCATGATGTGTTATAAAATCAACGGTAATGTCGTGGACGTGTTTGTATGGGTAGAAAAAATTTGTGGTGAAATTTCCTGGGAATTTTTGTTTTAAAAACAAATAATTATCTTTATATTTTTTATTTTTAATGTATATAAAATTAGAATGATATAGTAGTAGTAGTAATTATAATGATAGTGATAAGTCTATCTATAGTGATCCGTAAAGGTTTAAATAAAGTGTAAATAAGTAGGAAAATAAATGATTCAGTTTGCAAATTTACAAAGTTGTGAGCGCGTGCACCTGTTCCCGCCTACTTACGGTGTTGGAGTCTATAATAGTTTGTGCGTTCAACATCTTAGAGTTCATCACCATCAGGTGGGATTGTTGTCAAGCATTAATTTGTCATATGTAAAAAAATATTGACAATATTATTCTTCATTTATTTTTAATAAGAACTGTCAAACTAGCAGGTGGACCACATGATATTAAGTGGTCATTGCTGTCCATGTACATCTGCAATACGAGAAAGAACCACCAGCACGTGGTCAACCAAGAACGAAACAGTTAATGAAGTAATTCACCTGCTTGATACTTTTGAATTCCGCATATAACCTATTAACTCGTATTTTTTTTCATATAGATTTTCACAAACCTTTCCAACCATTCAAAGTCTAGAATGAACACTTGTAATTACATCTCCAAACTCATTATACCCACTGTGTTATTTTGTCAGTTTGTGGAATTATCTGCTTGATCGTACAAACAATTGCCATATGAAACCTACATCAGCAAATAGGAACAAAATACACTACGATGCAATTACGGATATCCCGCAGTGCACTTTGTTGAAGTAATATCTAATTTCTTGGACGATTTGTGTTAAAATTGTTTTGTTCTTTATACTGTAGTATTCTTAAATATACAAACAGAATAAAATTCAATGTATAACCACTTTATTGTAAGCCCCTAGATACGATATAAGCACTTTTGTTCACTTACTTTGTTTAATCAATTTTGTAATACTGAAACGTGTAACCCGTATGGTTATGATTCTACTGTCGACCGAGTAGTCCCGGCTTTATATGTGACAGATAAATATATATTTTTTTGTCACACATGTTTCGATCATGGGTATTTATTTGTAATGCCTCATTTGTGTAGGTACATCTGTACCAAACACAAAAGAGAGTATTCCCGTGTAAGAGTATGAGCGTTTATTTGTCAATTATTTTGGTACCCTTGGTTTAATAAGATTCAATGTAACCAAGGTACAGCGAAAGCTATTAAATGAGATTGTATTTTTAGACAAATTGTGTTAAGCTGCTACGTCTAGTGCTTTTATATAAACAGTTTATTCGTAAATTAATTATTTATATAACGATTGAATTATGTGACCGGATATGATCAGTTTGATCAAACGCGTACGTATTTTTGAGTTAAATGTCTTATAATGTCAATATTTGGCTTGAATCGAAGTCTTTAGAAACATCATGAACAGAGAAGTCACCAATGCAGCCTTCAAGTAGATTTCTTTTTACACCTTTTTTGGAGAACTCCATGTCATAGCACTCCCGGAATGCCTCAGAAGAAACCTAGTTTCACAATTTGCATGTGCTTGGCGAAAAAAGGTCTTCAGAATCGAAACGTAGAGGAATACTACGAATCTAGTCAGCGAGGATGGAACTTCATTCTTCGGCGGGTGGTGCGACGATAAAAAGTTGACGTGGACACTGTAGAGGAATTAGGTGAATTATCACTTCACCTTTTAGATTTTCTAAAGCTAGATTAGCTTTAACTTCCAGATGACGCTGGTACTACATATCATCCGAGATGTCAACTTCCAGAATTCCAATACTTTTGCTAACGATGGGCGTTATTCCAAGGACATGAATCAGTAAGATGAATGGAGTTTTCTTAGCGGTAAGCGCGCAAAACATACATGGACAAAACTTATCCCGATTTATTCGTTAAATTAATGTAATGATTATTACATATTGATGAACCTTTTGAATACCATTATTTTCTTTTTCTACATTGAGTTTTTCCACATTTACGAATAGTATGTGATCCCGATTATGTGATTTTGTTACATCATATGACTTCATACAACTTCAGCTGATTGACGGTCAATACGATAAATTTCTTCAGCGCTTCAATACTCAAAGTGACATCCGTCGCGATTGATATCTTTACATAGTAGACTTTAAGCCATACTGTGGTAAGAACTTGTAACATTAGGGATTGTCCACTAACCTCTACGCACCACTAGAGCAGCGTGTTTAATATTTTCTAGGTCTTCTAAATTACGAGACGATATTTTTGCTCTTCATTGAGCCGCTGCGATCGAAGCCACATTGAAAATCTACAGCAAAAGTTCACAACAAAAGCTTAAATATAATTGGTCTTATTACTTTTCACACGTAATACGCGAAAATTTCAGAAACTTCAATGGAATTCCTGAAAAAGCTACATGTAGAACAATACGCACGCTTCAGAACAATTTGAATTTTCAGCAGCAGTACACTGAAACGTATGTACATCACGTACGCGTGCGGAGCGAAATTGGAATAGTTCGTGGAGTGTAACAAGTGAATGAGGAATATCATGGCCCTTAAATGACCCCATAAAACAGCAATACAAGGTTAATCGTTCGTGAACCATCAATAAACGAATCGATTTAAGTTAGCGCCCCGCAGGAGATGCCTCAGCGACTGAAAGTTTAAATTGCCGGAGGTATTTCGAGGAGTTGCAAACCTATCGTGGCTAACTTTAAGAGAGTCGTTATATATATCAGGATAAATATCGGAGTTACTATTCTAGGTAAAGAGATCTGATAGATGTTCATCATCATCATCATCTCAGCCGGACAACGCCCACTGCTGGGCATAGGCCTCCCCCAAGGATCTCCACAACGATCGGTCCTGCGCTGCCCTCAGCCAGTGGCTACCCGCGACCTACACCAGATCGTCGGTCCATATCGTTGTTGATAGATGTTGATAATAACTAATATTTAGTGAGGTTATGTTGTACATTTAGGTGATTTTTATAACTAAGAACTTTGTATATATAGTTTTTAAATATTCATATTTTTTTTTAAATCTGGTCAGGAGTCACCACCAGTCATTGACATCAGGGTCGTTACTAAAGATTATACGAAACACATATTTTAAATTAAATTTTTTTAACCAGAAATCATAGGCCAGCCAAGTGTAACATATTTTAACTTGAATTTATATACATATTTAGATTAGTAAATTCATGTCCTCAATTAGAGTATGAAGCTTCGCCATGGGAAGACTCAATAGATCTAAATATTTCTATTATTACCGGATAAATCACCTAAATTTATTAATACAGGAATCGTAAAATATACACAAAATTTATTTGTCTTCATTAAAAATAAAACAACATGCAGCAAGCTACAATAAACTCACGTAAGCATAAGCTTTAATAGGCTTTATTTACTATCCGATGTTATCCGATTTGTCGTCGATGAGTCACGCGAATCTCTTATTCATTTAACTGATGAAGAAATGAAAAGTTCGATCCGGCTGATTCCGGTCGATGTTTGCACTGCTCTGCAAAACTAAAGCCTTTTACCCCGCTCCGCAGTCACGACCTAACGAGAGTCGCACCGTGTCAATAGATAGATATCGGGTTAAATACCGTGCGCTCAGATGAAAAGCTTCTGCGCTTATGTAAAGGTATTATTATAAACCTTTAAGTGCTTAGAAAAAATATTTTTAATAGGATTTGGAAATGTGGAATTTGAAACGGACTTTGGATTAAAGAGTAATTTAAACCTGAAGCGAGCCAGCAACATTTACAAATGAGACCTTTCATTTGAGCCCTTAAACGCAGCAAAACAATACAATATAATATTTTACTGTAAAGTAAAAGATACTAATATAATTTTAATTACATATTTTTATATTGATAACAAATGGTCAATACCACTAATGTTCACCACCAAGGGTATCTCGATAAGAATGTTTTGGAGAGCAATGTGCATGGAATGTGGGTAACCACTTACCATCAAGTAACATATCTGTTTCTTTGTCGGCTATTCACGTATAAAAATGTGTATATTCATGTCGGGATCGGAATTCCTAGTGTGGAGTGTGTGAGCGCGTCTTATACAATGAAATCATATTAATTAACGACATTTAATTTAACGGCAGCGTTTCATATAGATAAACAAGCCTTCACTGAATTATTACCACGAAGGTTGAGCACTGCTCTCGTTTGGCAAACGGATTTACGCTTAGATTTATACGTAAGTCATACGTAAGCACGAATTTACTGTCAAAAATGTTGGCAAGCATCGCTTTTGAATTCGAAGAACTTTTATTATTTGCGTGACGTCATTTTCTCTGCCATCGCTATTTGTCATCTCTTTGATATATTATCTTGCTCTTGAAAAGGTGCAAGACTGCTTCGGTGTATTTTAAATCACAATATGTATCTGACATTGTTTGACTTCTTCGTTTTAAGCTCTTAAAGCAATGAGCAAAATTTTATGAATCCAGCCTCTCTTTCCAAAACCTTTCCGGAAACTTAGATTTCCCATTACAAATTTAACAAAAAACCCATTAATAGTCGTATTATCAAAAAACTCTGGTAAATATAAGGGTAAAAATTATGATACTAAATTAATATAGTTGATTACATACTAAGTTTTAGGATACGTCGATTACATAAAAATAATTTAGATGTTAAAACTATGTTCATGGTCATTATTATACTGTAACTCTCCCCTTTCTGGAGTTTCGGCCTTCTATTAGTATAATTAAAAGCATAGTTCTTTTTGCTTTCTAAATACGGACTGGCAGACTTCACAAACTTTGAAAAAATTATAGAGAACTCATAGAATTACACTGACGACGATTTCTGTCATAAATGCTATTGAGAAATAATTTCTAGTACCCATATAACTTTGCAAAAATGAGGGTTGTGTGCAGGATTTTAACTCGCATTCTCTGTGCAAGAGACTTAAAGAGAAAGGAAGAGAGATCGCTAAAAGCATGTCACGTGTGTCACGGACAAAATTCGACGGGTCTGGCAGGAAGCCACGTGGCTCGTTTATATATCTTCATATTTTGATGCGCGCTCTGACGACGACGAAACTGTAAAAGAATTCCCGACACTCGGTTGCAATTCGTAAAGCCATTCGCTTATTTGTTTTCGAAACAGTGATACTAACATGGCAAGGCAACGCTACAATATATGGAGTTGGAAACGTTCCCCCGTTTTTTATTCATTTCGAAAATGTTTTCGAAACTTCTGGCGCCGAAGTTTGTAAAATGTTTTCGGGACTCTTAACGACAAAGTTTGTAAAAAGTATATGAATGAAATCTGCTGCATGAATCCTCGTTAAAATCATGTCCAAACTGTATAAAATGTCCTCACAATGTATTTCAAATTGTATGTACTCCCTACATTCCAGCAACGATAATTTGAGTATTAGATTTGTATTACTCTACATTTTGCTGTTTTATATAAATTTTACGGTCTAAACGCTCAGGAAACATTTAGATCTTTGTATATTTTAGATGTGTACTTGTAGGAGCATCGCATAATATCTGAACGACTTGAACAATTAGGAATAATATTCAAACAACATAATTGTTTTCTCGAGACGGAAACCTCGGTTCACGGCTAGGCCAGGAACCGGTATGTAAAAGTAGTAAGCTAAATAAGAAATTATATAATAAATCAGTAAAATTATTCAAATTCAAATTCATAATCATTTAATCATATAGGTATTTAGTAAATACACTTATGAACGTTTTTTTGCTTCTACCACCGTTTCGAAAAAGTGCTTTAACAATGAGGAGAAGAAACGGCGAAATAAACTCCTCAGCGCATATTCATATTCAAACACATATATTGCAGAGCAACGTCTGCCAAGTTAGGGAAACATTTACATGAATATAAAAGGTAGATATCTCATTTACCTACATCTTTGTTAGAAACTAAAATCAACGGATTTAAAGCCTTTACATCTCGATTGTGAGTATCATACATTATCATATATTGTAGGTAAATGATTGCTAATAAAAGTTTGAGGATTGAAAAATAGAAATTAAATTTTCAGTTACATAACATCGTCTTAGTTTTGTCGGTTGCCGCTTTTGTCGGTGGCAACATAACAGCTGTTTCTCACGACAATATACTATATGAGTCATAAAAAATTATACATAGTTATTTGTAAACCTAGAAAAAAATCGTTTTCGCTGATACTAATTATCATTTCAGTAGTATTGTTACACAAGTTCGATGTTAGTATAAAATTTTCATAGGAATTGGTAAATGAGTAGACTTTCACACAATGTGGCAACCGTCACACACCATTGTGAATAGCATCTATAGCATTGCAATCGAAACTCATATTTAAAAAATATTTCACGGTTGAGATCTGAAACCAGGGGAGAAGCTGGTCAGGCACATACCAAATACCATTGTTATGCACGAGTACAATTGGGATTAAGCTGGATCAATACAAAGATCATCAAAAAAATAAAAGACAACTGCCTTTCTGTTGGATGTTGTCTGATGATTTGTATTTCAAAATGGATGAGGCCTTGTATCTTTGTTCTATGGTAGAACCTGCCAAATGCGTGTCACTTTTATTTCCAGTATTTTTTTGTGAAATAATTGGATTATTACAAACTTGACTTTCAACATACTTTACTTCTACTCATCCCGAGAGTCACTCAAGAATAAATGGAATAAATAAGTTAGATAAGACTTCGGTACGTTCTACTAAATAAAATAAAGAACGTTCGGGCACTCACGATCTAATTTAGTAAAGTGAAACTATGTGAAATAATTTCGAGAACTATTTTCGCTGCTACGAAAGTTCCAAACTAAAAATTATTGGTGTATCAAAGTATCCTACATTAGGTTTAGTTGACGAAAATTATCAAAAACAACTTAAAAAAACATGTCAACAGTTATCCAAGCTAATATTATAAAGAGAGAATTCGAATTAACGGAGCTTGTGTGTACCTATGCGGAGGGTAATCTCCGGAACACAGCATCTATTTGAAAATATTTTTTACCTTTCGACAGGTATATACCTGTAGTATACAACAAATTCTCTCTCTCTCTATCTGAATGTGAAAATCTCTAAAACTACGGATTGAATTTTCATAGAATTAAAATTAATAGATTGACTAATTAACGAGAAAATATGCGGTAAAACTCATATAACGCTGAATAAAAATGAGCCATGATTACTATGCTTTGTTATTACTATTTGTGAAACTAATGGATCTCTGTTATCTTAAATTAATAAAATAAATTTAAAATTAAAACAATACTGAGCTAAAATCAAACTACAATAATATTGCAACAGACCTGCGATTGTAAGACAGATATTTATTACGAATTTGTTATGAAATGAATTACTCTTCATCATTAAGACACAAATTGAATCGATCCTAAGCTCGAGATCGCTATGCTATAAAAACATTACGGAGTACTCTCAAGTGCGCAAGTTTCGTCATGATGATTTCATTCACCGAAACCGGTGATAATTCATTTCTATTAACTATACTTACCAACTTGGAAACCAAATAAGCATTTCTAAAATACTTCATGCGAAAAATAACACACACCATGATGAAACTGATATTTCAAGCAACATTATTAGTAACTATTCATAACGATAAGTTAAGCAGTCCACCTATCAGTAATATAAAGTTATATAATTATTCATAACAATAAGTTTAGCAGTCTACCTTTCAGTAAGGTAAAGCAAAATAATTATTCATAACGATAAGTTAAACAAGTTAAGGAATGTATGCGCAGGAATTGCACCATTTAATTCGCCTTTACATAATATTACAGAACACATCGTGCATCTAACCTTTGGTTCTTAACATCCAGCCCGTCCGAAGAAAGCGTTTGGCCTCTTAATTTATAACTCATACTGCTAAGAACTGGAATAATTTGGCTGCGTGGGTGTTCCTGTCAGATTATAAAGCGGGCATCAAGGCAAGCGTCTCTTATTAATTTAGTATGATTGACCCAGTGGTACCATCACACGGAATTATACGATTATTATAGTCAAGCACAAAATAAAAAGAACAACATAATTAATTAAAAACATTTTACATAATTTTGTAGGTAATCTTATATCCCTGTACTATTCTGTAGCAAAAACAGTGTGATATGAGATATTGAAGTGTGTTAAAAATTAAGGTGTTGTCTCTATAATTAAAAGCATATTATTAAAATGTATTCCGTGTTATATTATTTACAAAAAAACGCTATATTCACGCGGATGAAAATGAATCACCGCCAGTCACCAAATACCACGAAGCCACTAGAAGTGACCGCTAGTGATAAATGACGACTACTGATGTTAATAGAATTAACTGCATTGAACTGATTAATTGTCCTGTGGTTAAATTGTGGCTGGAATTGCCTATCGGAGGTTGATTAAGTACTGAACAAATTCAACTATTACATTTCAATTCTTACAATTAAATTGACAGTATTATATTTTTTTATAGTAAAAGTTAATAAAATCACGTAACACGATTAATGTGTCTTATTTGATTCACGTATAATTTCTTTTGGCTAGATATTACTTAATAACAAACCTATTACATGTAATGCTGACTGATTTATGAATAACTAAAAATTTGTTTATTCAAATTACTTTTACGTTAATGTTGCGGCTTATCGTGTAGCGTGTGACGAGACTTATGCATGTTTCGTGTAGTTACGCACGGTTTTGGTACAGTCTGATATGAGTTTCACTGCAGAAACTGCAAACTAATACCACATCTCCAGTATCTGAGGCAATATTTTCAAAAGCAACAATCTAATCAAACTCATAGTTGATAATAAAGTTTCTTATTCACCTGATCGTAATTCGTTTATAAAACCTCGGCTTCTCTTATGAAATAAACACAAAATGTTTGTAGATGATGACGGCACCTCGAATTCTCGGCTATCAATAATGTATGAATTTCAAACGACAAAGTATGAAGACAAACACGGGTTTGGGGGTTCATTTGCAAGTACCGATAGAGTTGCAGTTCACGTGCTCAACGGAGGTGCAGGGCGCATTGTTTAAGATCAGCGATTGGTTTTGACAACACCGTTAGAAAATTGCTTTAGAGACACGATTAGCTGGCTTGACAACGTGTGGAATTTATACAAATCAAGCTAGATACATTGTAAAGTCGATAAGAAACATTTACTAATTACAAATATATTTGCCCGAACTGGAAAATCACCTTCCATTTGACAGGCAGATCCGTCTTTACGTCTTCTAATTATTAATACTGTTCTTCATTCACTCTGTTATATCGTAAGAAACGCAATGATATCTTCACGATAAATCAATAACAAGATCACATTTAAAGTGTAATCAAAGCTGTGTCTTATCTTTTAGTTATAACAGCGATGTAGTAGTACTAGATGTATAATTTCTGTTTTTTATATTGTTTTAAATTACTTTTTTTTCTGTGTACTTAGATCGATACGTACAGGCGTCTTATACGTAAAGGCGTAAAACAGTTGTTAGCAAAACATTTTGCTTTCAAAAAAGTCATTTCAAAAATCGAAAATAACATAATTTACATGTATTTGATAATAAAACATTAACGAAGGTATTAGCTAGTACAATAACATGATTCGTGTTATACCGTATTGATTTTTCAATTTATTCTGTCCTACTCGCTACCGCATATTTCATATCGCACCAATATAAAACTTGGTCTCTGAGCAGTCGCGACGGAGCGTGCCTTGCATGTCTAATGTCGGCAAGCGGATTGAATGAGAGTACTGTTCAGGAAGATGAAAAAAAAATAACGAACACGGGAAGAGGTGAAGGAAGGAACACAATGCCTTTCAAGCCCAAGAACAGTTGTCTCTTCAGTTAAATTGAATAAGTTTCGTACAGTGCACTGTTATTGGGCATTCCATCGAGGATTCCAACGGAATGGAGATTTAAATCTAATATGTCGGAAACATGTTGTTCTGGGAGTTTTTATTAAAGCAATTTCTGAATAAGTTAAAGGTGGAAAAGGTAATATTATATTAATTTTTTTTAACATATATTAGGGCGGCCGAGAATACTCACCCTAAACTCATGCTGGCAGAATAGTGTTTCGTAACAAGTAACAGAAGCCAACCTAATGGTAGGACTTAATATTATTATTCGTATAACAATATTATCTTTCCGTGAAGCCTGCCTGGCTAGCTACCACCCTTCTGCTTGAGTCAACCGCCAAACGACACATCGTATTCCGGCCGGGTGCTTGAGAGCCAGTACTTTTTTCTTTCTTTCTTCTCATTTCCTGCCCGGCAACGCATCAGTGATACCTTTGATTTGCTGATGTCCATGGACGACGGTGACAAGTTACCATCAGGTGGCTCGTCTGGTCGTTTATCGGTTATTAACATTAAAAAGAAAATTATGTTGTTAATATATATTATTAGTAAATTAATAAAACTATAATTTCAACCTATAACTTGCCTCTCTGGTAACAAGCTGAGTGGTAAAAAAAAATCTTCCCCACCCTGGCCCACTTGGTTAATATAGATTGACAAATTTTACATACCTTTGACAACATTGTGGAAATGTTTCATGTAAGTATATATTCTCACAACGTTTTCACTTCAATAAAGTGATAATTAATTTCTTATACATACAAAATTTGAAAATTAGAGGTGCTTGAACCGTTCAAACCTGGATTGTACCTTCACTGCACTTTCATTGCTGGTTTAGTAGAATTTACTAGCTGTTATTTTACAGCTATAAATCGCTTTTATATGTATTTATTAGATATTTGAGAAGCTTTATGTATATGTAGTAACACGATGACACACTTTGTTGACATTTCCCCTTCCCCTTAATTTGTATTGTAATTTATTGATGATGGATGTAGCCTTGAAGTAAAAGATAAATAAATAACTAGTCAGTTCCGAATAGAGCTCGTGTGCGATAGGATTAAATACTGAAAATATATCCAGGAAATAATTTGTTTACTTGCACAATTTTAGATGTAATTATTTTTCATAGGTTTTTGTATAAATTATGTGTCAGCAATTTCTGTATATTTCATTTTAAAATTTTAAATTTAGAATTTAGGAGATACGGGTAAAATTTTCGTGTAAATTCTTTGATATGTTTTAAATTGTACATTAGATTTGGACGAAATTGAATGTGACAGACACGCAACACGCGAGCGTTCGTAAAAGGGTTTCGTTTGTAAGATATTCTGTAAAATCTAATCTTTAAAAGTAAAAGTACTTGTCACAAGAGTTAAGTATAAAAATGTTCAGGATAAAGAAATGACACATTTATGATGTGTAAAAAATTTATTACAAGGGAAAGTTTGTTGTTAACTTTAATTGGTTTAATCACGCGCACCTTGTCGTTCATGATAGTGTATCAAAGCATACTCGTACTCAGCGGATTCTTTTGACAATTTGACTTTTGTTAATGCAATTCCTAACCTTTAATTGTCTTAGTCCTCCACTGTGGGGACAGTGGAGGAGTCTTGACGGATTCCTACCGACTAAAACCATAACGGATGTTCGTTCGTATCACCACTGGCCGGAATCAAGGGTACGCTTTCGCATTTTTTCACGATCCCAACAGTGGGGGCCTTCTAGATTTCTTCTCGAGATTGTGAAGGGGTTGGAGTTTCTCCATTTTATATTTGTTAAAGTGCGAACACTGCACTCACCACTTCGAGGCCTCATGTTACAATGATGACAAACACCATAGGCGTCATTCAAGGCGGATTCTCCGACGCCCCACCCTCTTGCTGCGAATAGAGAGATTTGTAACTTAGTCTACCTCTCGGTTCAAAGCTTCCTTCTGCTACATAACCTTTTCGCAGACGTCACAACACCTTTCACTTCGGAATATTGATTTAACTATAGTCGGAAACATGAAGCTGTTCACCACTACTGCCACGTGTGCATAGTGCTTGTTATCTTGTGTGTTATTTTGAGTGCTTTTTGTGCGTCTGTATGTGTGCGGAAGGTAGTATGCGAAACTATGGCACCTTTAAGACATTTTTTGTTACAGTTTCAAACATACATTATTCCGGATGGACATAGGCTATATATACGGGAATGCGACTTATAGATAAAAGCAATTAACCAAACAGCTCAAATAGCGTCGGTAACGCCCTCTGGTGCTCGACCGCCGGTATCAACCGACATATAGCTCATATATCATAGACATATATCGTCTGCTCGTATGGCATGTCCATACAAAAACGCAAACACATATAACTACGAAACTAATTACAGAAGACACAACAAATTTAATGAAAGAGAGTTTATTACGGTAGACAGAGTGCGTTACCTTGTACGACGCAATGTCGGAACATGACGTCACGCGTTCTGGGTATCTCATAACTTATTCATTACAAACGCAGTAAAGTGTAGTAATTTTGGAGTTGAAAACATTAATATGATATAATTATGCATATAATATCATTGCAGTGTAAACACAGCTGTACAGAGTATACTATGATGTACTTATAATTATTTTCTATTTACTTCTACGTTTTATTTATAGTGTACGTAATGAACTAGTGTGTATATTAGAAAGAAATAGGACATTTTTCTTTTAGGTTTATATTAGAAGTTATAACGCTTCATTTATGCGTATTTATTAATACATACAAGATATTAATAAAATTCCGTAAACATTTTAAGTTATTTCCGAACGTTGATGCATTTTGCTTCATTACGACTTTTTAAATTCTAAAGATTTTATATATTCGTTAACATGTCGATACTTAAAGCATAATTAGAAAGTATATTTTAATTTACCCTGTTATTTTTAAATATATACTTAGCTAAATCTAAACGAAATATTATACTAAAAATATCCCGTGAGTACAGCTCGGAAGGCGACACACCTGTCTCTACACCCGTTCGAAATTATGAAACACGAAGTTGTCGCGAAATTTGTTTTGCATTCTGTTTGGCCAGAAATTACGTTTATCTAATTAAACTTTTGCAAAACTCTTTCTGATTTCACATTAGCCAATACTAAAATAATTACCTATGTTTAAAGATATAATGTTAACATAATGTTCATTTACTTATCTCCAAAATATTTATACACAATTATAGATTTATTTGATTTAAAATAATATTTTAAAGGTACCGTAAATTTGTTAAGAAAAAAACACATAAATATTAGAGGTACACTCATGCAATTTTCTTCGACAGTTAATTTTCGGTATAATTAAAAAAGGTTTTATATTTAAAATGCGTGATAAATAGCCGTTCCATTTTCCACAAAGGGAAAAAATTGCGAAAAGAACTGTTCTTTATCACGTTCATTGAATACACATTTTTCCGTTTATTTATTTTTCTTTCAATCACTTAACCATATATGATGGTGTTTTAAAAACAACATAATCATTAGTCCCCATGAAATATTTCCTGTCAAGTTTAATTAATAAAACACGCTGAAGTAGTTCGCGTCGGGTGTTAAATAACAAATAACAATTCCAATACAAGGAAATGTTTTATTCACGGTCTAGTAATGGCAATTATAGTAGTAGAGGTTTCCGCGGAATTGTTTCATAAAAAGCCTCAGCGCCACTAAGTTGCTCATAACAGTGTTGTAGAAATTGTACCTCAATGTTACGACCTCCCATTTGCCTTACACCAACAAAAGGGTTTTTGTGATTCTATTTCGTGTTTCTTCGGCCAATAACTGTAGTATTAGAAGTATCAAAGGAAGAAACTTTAATTTAAGAATGTTAATCAGGCAGGTTATTATGTCGTATATAAACTATTATATCCAGGAGAATTTTAATTCATACAAATGTACGTTTATACTTGTTAATATTTTGCATTTCAATCATAATTTCAACTCAGTGTGATTTTTTGGAGTAACACTCCCATTAATTTCTTTTTAAAACTAAATTATATATTATATATAAATTACATATACATGATAAAATTAAAAAATATATTGTAATAAAAATAATATAAGACTCATTTTTTGTATTTTAGTAGTACATTGTACTTGTGTACTTATAGTTAACGATTTGGACTAATTTATTTCACACGATGTACACTTGATACACATTGATCAGGAGAGCAATTTTAGTACAGCCAAGGACCGTACAGTTCGTTTAATTGAAAACATATAAAGGATACACAACGTTTAGTTGCGCCGATAGTAATATTGCAAAATGTTGTGATACTAATATACAATGATGATAATATACAAAGAGAAATATAATATCTGATTATATTTACATGATTTTATGTTAAAAAAGAAAAAAAAAACCATCGTTATTACTATGTGTTTCATTATCATAACATTATGTTATCATTGTCATTATGACCTGTACGACCTATTGTTGAACTCGCATTTTATCTCACGACGAGAGGGATTAAGCCCATATTCCGCTACGCTACTCGAGTGTGAGTACCTAGATTTTACATACTTCTGAGAATGCTATGCGGAACTCTCAGGTGTGCAAGTTTTCTCTCACCGAAGCATGTGATAATCGATTTGTAATACGCACACTATTTGAATATAAATAATTGAACCCGAGCCTCCCGTGATTTAAGCCAATGTTCAAACCACTAGGCTACCACTGTTTACAAATCATTATGCAACAATTACTTATCAAAAGTTAAATTTTTGTAACATCTTTTATAAATTCTCAAAGAATTTTGTAGTCTTTGATGTTTTTACTTATTTAATATTTTCTGATTTCAATAAATCAAAATTTAATTTAGAGATTTATTATTAATAGAAACTTTCAAGCAATCGAACTAAACAAAGATTAACCGTTACGTATGCACTATGCTAGATAAATATGATCGAATTATAGCACAGCAATAAATTCCTCATCATAACAAAATAAATATATATTTTGTGAATTCATATTATTTTAATCTATCAACATGTTCAAAATATACTGTACTGAACACCAATGAATATAGCTATAAACGTATTTTAATTAGGAATGATAGTCCAAAAGGATAAAATTATTATTTATTTGCAAAGCGACACGGTATACCGTGAACTAAGCTTTATGCGGTACGTGTCCTGGACGAGTGCTCATCAAAGAATAATATACCGGCATGTTGCAGTATATACAACGAAATCGTGTTCCTGCATAATTAACAAGTGGGGTGAGTGTGATTTTCCAACTCAAAAGTACTTGACCATATCAATTTTATTCCACATGCAGGCACCTGAAGTGTTGTTACTCATATATATTTCTTTTCCGCAAGCGAAGCATCTTTGCGAGTTTTGGGGTCGTTGTCCCAATGTCTTGTTAAAACTTTTTTGAGAATGCATCAGTGAAAACAATGTTGAGAAGGAATTTTTTTTTTTTATAAAATCAATTAATGCTTGACAATATTTTATTTACTTGTAAGTAGTTGCAGTTTATACATCTTGAATGTGATTAAATTTATTATAAATCGAAAAATTAAGGGTATCTTTTATTGGTTCTATTCGGATCCTCAAAATAGGTTACATAATATATTATCCAGAACCGGATATTAAAATCTTGTCTTTTATAGCATAATTCGAATTTTTTTTTTCTTATATTTCTCAAAATCTATATCGTCGAGAAAATCCATTCTCAAATATTAATGTTAGGTAATAAAAAAAATTAGATAACTTGTGTGATTTTATATAAATTAAATGTTTCAAAAATATTCTACAATTGTCGCCTATTGTAATAAGGCTTATATTGTAATAATGTGATGCAATGTAAGACTTATATTGTAATTCATAATTTAATAGTTTTTGGATGTTACAAACGGTTTACGGATTGATATCTAAAATTAATTTACTTTATATTTACATGTATTTTAATTTTTCTGTATCATCAACACTTTATTTGAATACAATACAAAAAAATTCACATAAATAAATACAGAGATGCAGACGTCATTGGAATGTAACGGTTAAATACCGGAGAAATAAGTCAAACAAAGCTCAGAGTAATTGGCCATAAAAGTGATAAAATATCTATTTAACTTTTCCTCGTGGCGTTTTCCGCAGTCGGTAGAGCGGTGCTTTCTAAGCGGAGACGTTTGTAGCGGACAATTACAGTTTACGAGACAAAGGACGAGATAAAATGAAATCTTATTTCAGTGACCCTTACTTACAAATATAATTAAATCCTATATGTGTTTCATTTTAATTTTAAACACTTATCATTTATTTAGCCTGTTACACAAACTTACTTATTGAAGTTCATCGAATTTACAAATTATTTGGTAAAAAAAAGTTTTCATTTGCGTCATTAATACAAAACCACATCAATATTTTTTTTTGTCGCCTAAACAGTAGTTTTGTGTGTAATACTTCATCAATTCTTGAGTCCAAGGTGATTCGTGATGCACACTGCTGAAAAGTGGCAAAAAGTCTATGGCAATCGGTTCATCCTGTCGGTTGATGGGCGCTATACCACTCAATTTAATCACGATGGTTTTTGTGCGTATTTGAAAGGATGTCACCCGCATGGCGACCACTCTTCTTTTATAATTGACTGTGAAATCTTTTGACATGTTTTGGATGCAGCATCGGTTCTTGATACCAGGTAGGCCCGCTTCCATTTTGGCTGTAAATTCGGTATTGTCTTTAGCATTACAGACGTGAATGGCCACCAGAAACGGTAGCTTATCGCTTATTGACATAAAAAAAGTTATCCTTACATTTCATATTCAAATTTTTCTTTTTAATTCAGTACGTACATAGATTATTTAGCAAACGAATAAAATATAAAAAAACACGTTTTATGAACCACTAGAATTTGCCTAGTCCTCGAAATTAGACCGCGATGGCGCTTTTTTTCCCAAAGGTTTTTTTTTGATAACGCTAAAGCTCATCAACATCTACCAAACAAAACAAAAAAAGAATGTCAGTTAACTAATAGAGGAGAAAATGAAAATGAACCGTTTCCATTGCCTATTTATATAAATATCATTAAAGTCAATACTAGACAATAATTGCTTTCGTTAACAATAATTCTTTCGTTCACTTTCGTTATTACAAAAACATGTAACATCACGTTTCAAAGAAATAACTGTGAAATTCATACGGTTAAAGTATGTAAGTAGTATAAGTATACTGAAACTATTATTACGCATAGCACCTAAATTGTCTCTAGTGGAAGTTGTTTAACACCGAACTTGGTGTAATTAACAAAATTTACACAATAATTTTGTCAACGCAGGCAAAGTTGCTGCACGAAATGTACCTAAAGTTTAACAATCTGCTGTGCGATATCCACTTTGCATGTAATTGGTTTCAATTTTCGAAAACTAATAAATGTTTTGTTACTATAGTAACGTTTGGCTGAAACCAATCCAATTAGATAAAATCAATAGCCTTGAGAAATCAGACATGATTGAGGAATCATAGAGTGTATACCGCGACATTGCACCAACGCGAATTGGAGAAACAAGAAGCCGACCCTATCGTCGAAAGTTCGTACCCAAAAGCCATTTTTCCATACCCAAAAGCCATTTTTCCTTACCTAAAAGCCATTTCTCCTTACCTTCTTTGTAATTGGTGAGCAGTATTAAAATATACTTGGTGGAATCGACCGGGTTATGTGGGGCTTCTGCCCATCTAAACCCCGTCAAGAAGCACGGGTTTAACAACGCTATCTAAATATAAAAACGGGGATCACCGTCTTAATGTGGTCGTTGAAGCGCGAACTTGCCCATGAAGTTTTGCGACTAGCGGTCACTGACCTTTATCTTGACTGTGTCAAGTTGCGTCTGTTGCATAACCATCGCTTTCATATATCAAACTTCAGTAGCCTTCAAGTCACTGTTCGATATAGGCCTCCATGGTGGCAACACGAGCACTCCTTTTCCATCTGAAACCAAATCCAGTAAATTATTATAAATGTTAATGCTAAATACCTAGAGAGGATAGAATAATTCACCGACAGGGTGTGTCCCAACAATTTACACATAATACTTTATATATTCCGTTTATTTATTTAGTCTTTATTGTAAAACATTTTAACAAGGCCTTAGAGCATTCTCTAACAACCAACCCTTTGCGTTGGTGAAAAGTTGTGATAGGTGTTAACATTTTTCCCGAAACTTAATATTATACACACACACATTATACAGTAATATATAAAATTATATATAATAAATTATGTCACAGTGGCTGTAGAAATATACATTTTCTAATATCTAAAGGTAATGATTTCCATACTAGTATAGTTTGAGTAGTGAAAGAATTCCCGGAAAACATGATATTATATGATGAAATCTTAATCTTATGATCAATTGAAGAACGAAGTAACCCTTCTTAAATTCATTCGGGTTAAACCAATATTACATAGCGTATGTGTGTGTTAAATGATAAAAAATTTTTTAGATAGGTCCGTGGTGTCGGCGATTACTTTCCGCATATTCACAAACCAAATTCGTACTCTCTTTTTATAATCTTAGTATAAACTTTATCTTACCTTAAATCAATTACGTACCTAGTTTTAGGGATACATTCGGCATAAATGTTTAGTATAACCTTAAGCTATTTAATAAAGGAATTACAATGAATATACATAATACATACTTACATACTTTTCCCTTTTATGAGTTTGTATTATATACAATATTGAGCGCACGATTTTCATGTGTGCACAAATTATGTGCTCAAAAATTTTACGCTCCCACAAATCCGTTTCGCGCGAAGAAATTGTACACCATAAATCATCTGGTTACAACCGTGAGACACCGTTTATCAACTCGAGTCCTTTAATAACTTCACTTGACTTGTATTTCTTTTATTTCTTGCAGATTCCGCCAAGCGAGTGCTTCTTGCAAACGTATGTTATAGGTATAATAAGTTTTTCAACTCTACTTCTCTCTATTTCTGAATGTGTAGGGAACCAAAATTATGGTACGTACAATTACAAGTATTCTTTCGGTATATTCGACACACAGGAGTTTCACAGAAAAGGTTGCCTCATCGCTGAACAGCGACAACCTTTGGGTAGACTTTTAGAAAGTATTTCGGACTGGTTGGATGAAAGGGTTTTGGAGTTATTTTAATATTTAAATAATAAATATATTGATAATGTAGGCACAAAATAGTATGCCTGTTTTGAAATTTCACTTTTATGGTTATGAAATAACATTGTATAAATGTATCAACCAATACTAAATCGAAAATTCGATTACTATAAACCATTAAATAATAAATAATAATCAAAATATTTATTTATTTAATATCACTATTATTTAATATCCGCTACATACATATATGTCTGTCTTGGCCGAGAATCGAACCCAGGACCTCTCGCTCGGCAGAGTCACTACAAACTGGGCTACAGATTTGTCAAAATTTACTTGAATAAACTAGGAACATTAACCCAATGCTTTTCATTAGATAATTACGCTTAATTTTTAAAAATATCAAATTTTTCAAGTGCGGTTTTGAAGCAATTATTAATAATTTTTATTACATATTTAATAAATTATATATTTCTCACATTTTATTATCTTCGGGATCGATTTCCTAGTTGTATTACTCAGAATCATGTTTATTAATTGCAATAAATGCTGAAAATCGGTAAAAAATTTGTTTACTACACTGTCAACAAAATATCTATAGGAACTTTTTATTTCTATTCTGCGAGCATAGGTCTATCTATATCCCGACATGAAAAGCGTCCGAGTTAATGACCCATATAATATTTGAGATCCAAATAAATAACAATATGCCAAGAATTATCTAATTTTCTTCAGTGGTTTTAGACACAATTTTTTATATTATATATTACTAGTTTTCTACCTACCTTCTGCTACATTAAAATTTCAAAAAATCTATATATTCGATGCACCTACTGATTAAACTTCGTTACATATTTGTAATTAGTAAATAAACATAAGTAAAGTATTGGAACATTTTCAACCAAAAATAATAGCGGTTCAGATGTTGTGAAACATAAAAAAAAGACAGAAATACCTTTAGACATTTTCGTAACGTCATGTTTAGAATAGAATATGGGCCATGCTCGTTCATATTTATCTCTTTATTTCATATATGAACCAAGATCTCAGGATAGAACATTTAGGTCTTTCGTTATTACGAAATAACCGGTCGAGACGGCCCAAATGGAAAACGGATATGAAACAAGGGACGTAGTAGGACCCGCGACGCTTACGTCTATATATTGAATATGTATGAATGAGTATGACAAGAATTTTGTAGAGGTAGTCATTTATTTTTAAAGTTCCTTTATATTCCTGAAGACTGCCTGCAGGGTTATGTTGTATTGTTAAATTACCGTAATGAAAATTCGATTTGCTTACTATACTTGGTTTGTAAGAGAAATGCGTAAGTAAAGTGTTTTCTCAACTTTAGTAGGACTGCATTTATGTATACATCCGTGGCATAATGTGAATTGCGTGACGTTTGCCACTTTATTCAATGAAAATTAATAAACGCTTAAACATGTACTCTCGTACACTAGAATTCAATATGTACAATAAAATTAAAGCTATATAAATAAGCTCAACAAGAGGACAAACACCGCTTATCTGCAACATAAATAATCAATCAGGGTTCACTATCAAATGGTTGAACAAGTCATAATAGAAAAAATTTGTAGAACATAAAACCTTAAAATCAGACTTATAAATTCCTGTTTCGTAAACTTAAGAATAATGAATATTGCACTGCTTAATATTTAGCATTTGTTCCAGTTAAAACACAGTTAAAAACCCATAACTTTCACCAGAGACAAACAAACTCCATAGCAAAGCAAAAGCACACAAACGTGGTCAGCCAACAAACCGAAATGAAGCGGCGCGGTGATCACGGCGAAAATACCAAAAACATATTTCATCGCGTCACGTACTAACGTAATATTGCCGACAATCATAAAATGAAACATCATAAGAGGAATAAAAACTGAAAAGAGGCCGTAACGAGCCAGACTGGGGCCCCAACAAATCGGTGGTCATCAGTCAGCGTTATGGGCCCGGAAGCTCCCACCCGAAAGATAAGTCGCCTTTTCATTGTGTAAGATAACACCCCGATCGATTTATTATAAATTGAGGCCCGGATTCTTATTAGCGTGTACATTTCACCGTGTATCATCATCATCATTGTCTATATTGTCCCACTATTGGGATCTGGTCTCATCTCACAACGAGAGTTGTTAAGGCCGTAGCGGATTGGCAAATTTCATATTACCTTTGGGAACATTATGTACAACTATCAGGTACGTAGCTTCCTTCAAGATGTTTTCCTTAGTCGACGCGTTATAATTCATTTCTAATAAGCACAAAATTTGATAAATTCGAGCTGTGTGCAGGATTCGAATCAAGTATAGTGTTTCAGTATTCTGTAAGTAAAAGATACGTGTCTGCATTAGAATTGAGACGCCTTATACAAATAAGACTAAAAACAAATCTGTCACATTTTCCTAAATGACACTTCCTTCAGCAAGCATCACGACTTACAATATACTTATTGCATTAAAAAAAAACTGGTATTTATATTGTGTAAATTTGTGTATTCTTGTTAGTTTCAATTACTCAATCACTTTAAAACACCAGAATTCCTTCGACTTTTAGTACACATGTAATCTTGTGCATTCAAACTTCTTATGTCTATGGTGCAATACTTCACATATTGTTGTTTAGGAAGGATGTTTTCCTATGAAAAAATTCTAGGATAACATATAAATATATTCTCGGAAATATAAATATTTAATTAAGTTGAAGCAATACCCACAGAATCACTGCACCTATTTGCTTTTTGTTTTTGTTACAAAATCGAATTTGTTGAACATAAGAAGAAGCTTGTAATCAAAAATTCACAAATATCATATATCTAGAAACTAGGGATGTTATAGATATGAAATTTCGGATCTTGATATGGATACGGATACATAAATAATATTTTACCTGTTTCGGTTGCGTTTAAGGATACAAAATTATTTCCGATTATCTGATCGTTTTGGATAATTTCGGTTACGGATATTAGATGATTTACGACTTGTAAAAAAATATAATTTATTTACACGGTAAGAGTTTGACTTTCTTTCTAGGCATTATTTAGTATTATAATCATGAAATAAAAACATTGAAAATTAAGTAATAAAAACGTCTAAAGATGAAATTAACGCGGCTAGTGTATCGGCTTAGACAGCGAAAACCTGCCACTATCCGATATTTGAATTCGACTATTTGAAACATTTTTATCGACTTTGGTTACAATTTCAGATATGTTTTTATTTCGGATATCCGATAGTTTCGGTTACGGTTACAGAGCTCCATAACAGTCCTGCTAGAAACTTGAGATCTCAGAGTATGTAAACAATTGTGAATTGGAATCGTTGCTATTACCTTACTTAGGATATTATTACGGTGATTGTGAATGAGTGTTCTAACCTAATATTTGGCCTCAATCCTTAGTCTTTACAGTGTATTGTAGGAGCAAAATATTGTACATGAATAAATAGATCTGTAGGTATACTACGGGAATTTGAATTCAATGAAGATGTATGTAATTATACAGTCAAAGAAATATGGATGATGAATTAGTATTGTAAATATTACGCAAATTATTATTACAAGGTCCAACATCCCCATCAGATTTATCTATATCTACGTTCAAATGATGCGGACGTATGCTTCAATCATCGGGACCAAGGATCTCCTTACATTGAAATAGGATTGTCTATGTGAAATAGACATTTCCATAGCGCTGCGGTGTGTCACTGTACTGTTTTGACGATGATGGTGGTTTCTCAAAGCGAGGGGGGTGTTAGTTTATTAACATAAACAAAACGCGTGTTTTGATGGCACCGGCTCGTGTAGCATCACAGTAATCCTTTGTAAAAATAAACTTTGTTTGTTCATTCGCGTTTTTAACAAATATTTACGGTCACCGGGCATCGCAGTCGTAAACGTATGTCAGGCTTTAAGGGCGATGTTTAAATAAATACCACCAGCAAATCCAGTATACCTTGTTTACTGAGTTAATACGAACGGTTCATGCGATTATGGCCATTACACATATCCGGTTCTGACGTGTTTATTTGCATTTTTATGATTTCGACGCCATTGTGTGCGCGGTATCGAAGCCAGGTATCGTTCTGTGATAAATTCAGTTCTCATTTGTATAAAATTAAAACGAAATCGTTGCTTTGTTGATGGTATATGAAATGCTCGTGTCAGAAAAGTTAACAACATGGGGCGTGGTCGTCAGTTTCATGTGTAATTGCTTCGGAGGGCTGTTTAAGATGTCTGATACAATTATTATTAAATTGAAATTATTATGTCACGTCCAAGGCCTTCGAGCAGCATAGGGCTTCAAAAATTTGGGTCAAAAAACCTTTCACCGATAGACTCTAGGTCTTCTCAATTAATAGGATATACAGCAGTATGCCGTTAATGAGTTGAAGTTAAGTTCTATTTTATTCCGTGTTATCACATTAGCTTTCATTTCATCCAGACCCCGGAACTCTTCCCAATACACGCAGAATGGTTACCGTGGGACGCTTAGTAGATTATTCTATGTCCAATGCCGTTTTCTTCATTACAATATCTTCAAGGCAAGAGAACAAAGGCTTTTAATATGTTAGTGGATTCTCCCACCCAAGACTATATCTTCTACTATACCGTAATGTACCATTAGATGGATTGTAGTGAAGTATAAAATCGTAATAATATTCAAAAATAAACCACACCATACTATACCATTTGGAGGGCGTATATTGTTTAATAATACCCAGAAATTATTAAAAATATATATTGAATATACATTTTCCTTATTTTAAAAGCCTATTAACAAGAAAACAGTCAACCTTATTTTAAGTTGCCCTCGCATCAAACGGTGTCGCGAAACGAATGATGTGTTACCAACTATTAACGGATTCTCAGTTTTTTTATTGTTTCTTCGACAATATTACGAGAAAGTTGCAGGCATTTCACATAATTGATTTTAGAAGGAGGTAAGCTATTCTTGTGAAGAATTGTAATTTGCACAAATAGGTGGTGCTATTGTCTCGTAATTGTCAGTAGTACTACGAATATAAGAGGACAAATGAATGAAGCCTTACACTGACACGAATTCGAAAGAGGTTAACAAAACAGTCCGTGATCCGATATTGAAATTGAGCTACATGTATAGGGAATCATATACAGAATCCATTTAGATCTATGGCTGTTCTAGTAAAGTTGACAACCATTTTTTGTCCTTACTAATTTGAGCACCGCTCGTACCGTCTTCAAAAAGATATTAGCATCGATCAAAATTTAATTAATTTCAAGAAACTATTACAGCAGAAAACAATAACAGATCGGCGTCATGATTTTGTCATTAATATCTTGCCATGGGCCACGTTGCTCCAATTTGTACAAGTTCTGAAGTTTAAACTTTGTTAGAAAACTTTGCATGATTCCCGTGATTAAATCGATTTCGGATTGCCGGTAAACGGGTTTCCGAAACTGCCGAGTCGTCGTTAGGGCTAAACGGCTTCGAAGTACCAGTAGGAACATAAAATTTTAAATTTCGCTTTTATTTCGTACCAAATCAATTTTATGTCGGCCTTTAATATTTGCCTTGCAGCTTGGAAATTCTTTGAATCAGAAACTTCATTGGATGCCATCGATTATATTTTTTTGTAATATCGATTTTTAAAATTCATGAATCCCTGAAATATTCAAGAAAGACTCAATCTGTGTGAAACTTTAGTGAATTTTATAATTAATAATTGAAACTTTGTTCAAGTCCGAATCGGATAAATTATTTAAATCGTATTATTTGATACTTCACATGATGAACTTTTGAAAGTTTTCTTAAACTTTTTGATTAACTCTAAAATTCCGATTTATTATTTAATCCGTACTTCGTAATTGGGTCGCCTAACTTTATAATTTGAACATCAAATCTAAACTTATTTCGTTCAATAGCTTAAAAAATATCGAATATGATAAACGTATAGACAGTCTGTGTGTATAATATAACCTATATACTATACTATACTACACCATATATACTACACCATATATACCCTATATACTACACCATGCAACTACTATAGCCATTGTCACAATGTCTAAGCGACAACATGAGAATATAAAATCTTACTAAATTTTTTTAGGTACTAGAGGCCCACAGCGACTTTGATCGTGTTCAACAATAATGTGTTTTTCAAATAGTTTTTTTTTTCAAGTTGGTTACGAAGACTGCCTTCCGCATATACACAAACTCACAATTTTCTTTCTATCTTATTAAGAATTACTAACATAATAATACAAATGATATTTTAAAAAGTATGTGAACACAACTAACAGTCTTATGAGAATATCCGTCTGCTTTTTGTATGGTTTTTCACAGTGTAAGTAACTTCGTTAATTTACTAATCAAGTAACCGACACTTACATACAAAACCTCAAAACTTGTATCTCCTAAAAGTGGTTTACTAACATCCAAATATTTGTGGTTAAAACATTGTTATTTAAATATCAAACCCCACACGTAAATGCCAAATTAACGTATGGTTTCATAGCTCTTATCCTCCACAAGATTATAATGAAACCACAACGTCTAACACAATGATGAAATTTAACAGAGTCTGTCGAGTTAAGCAAACTACATAAACCCATATAACTTTGATCATTACCTTATGCTGAAGACATTTGAACTCTTGAATTAGAATCAACTTGAACCAACTTGCTAATAAAAGACACGTCGGTTAACTCAGTCTACGAGTTTGGATCACGCTCTTAGACAAGAATAGCAACTCCATTGAAACGACTGTTCCTCAATCTTTATTGACAGTTTCGATTACGGGAGATTCAACCTACTAGGAGTGGTAAAGAAAGTTTATTAGAATTTAATCACAAATATATAGGGA
>PDGT01000007.1:5474631-5614795 GCA_003671415.1 Megathymus violae
TACAATCTACAGAATATTGCAAGCAACCTCGGACAGACTTAGAGTAAATGTATTACGCCGATCGAAAAAAGCGCGCGTTCTCGACGAACGCCGTCCGCCTTAGGAATTTTAAAAATGTAAGTGTTCCTTTCAAAATGGGACTACGAAAATGTAAAACAACGTTTACTTTCGTCTGGGACTCTTTGGTAACAGAAGAGTACTTAAGGAACTAAAAAATAACTTTACAAATATTTACAGGTATGTGTAACGCTTGTTTTTGTTTTGCCAGTCTGGTTACGTTGTTCAAGATTACGCGCAAAATTTATAAAATGTTGCCGACGTGCCTGTTAAAACTTGTTTGTTATACCATGAGTTGGGTGAGCGCGATAAGCTAGTTGGGAAAAGAACAATATTTTCCTTTTAATGCCTTTTGATTTGAATATGATAAATTTTGTTAGTGATATTGGTATTGAAAAAAGATTTAGACATGAGTAAATTTTAAATTTTAAAAATATAGCTGATAATGATATATGTGTGTAATTATAAACAGAACAAAATTTTAATTACAAAGTTATTAAGGTATAGGGTTTTACAGGTCATTTTTGTTGGTCTATATTAAGGTTAATTAAATTGTTTATGGACCAATAATATCTGAACTAACGATATAAAATGTTTTGTTATATGACACCAAATATTGTATAGGTGTTTTGTTAAGTTGTTGTTAGGTTAGTTACGCAATGTGTAGGTGGATGTATGTATATTTATAACTTTGCAAAAATCTCATTCATGTCAAAATTTCCCACTTATCGTCTCACTTTAAAAGGCAAAAGCACAATGTACTAATTTCCTTAATAAATTCATTCGCTCTGTGAAAATAGGTTGTGCCAGAAAAAAGCACTAGCGATCTTATAAGAAAATTATTCCTTAATCGCTTGTAAGAATAAAAAAAATGGAAATATTTTAAACGTAACAACGCGTTAAGTTTATTTAAATGTCTACATGAATAAAGCCACGGTTACTTGCTCGTCGAAACTAATAAGGAATTGGCAATCACTAGGCGGGTTATCTAGTTATTTCTTACAATTGTCGATGCATGAACAATTTCGTTCTGTAGCAGGAGGTAGAATATTATACAAACGAGTTGAACACATGTAAGACTGGTAGCAAACGAGTCGAACAAAATAGCCTTATCTAAATCACTATCCAAGCCTTGCTTTTACCACAAACTCTACAACACTGTTCTATATAGTAGTAAGTAAATCACAACATAACGTTGTACATTGCTCTGTATCGACAGTGATTCAAAGTTTTAGTTCACAGCAAGTCATCCGGCTATAAAACGTTGTTAGATTGAAGGAAGTAGTAGTTGTATGAATAGTGATTTGGCTGAACAGGGCTTGACAGGAGTTTTGCAATAAATTCATTTTAAATTCACGGACTCATCCAAATCATAATATTTAGAGTTACACTTGTTATTTAATCTTATGATATTCTTATTCTTCATATATTTATTTTGTGTAGGATTTAATATTATGGGAATAAAAAGGCCGCGTGTTATTTGGATCTTGAATACGAAAGCGAAGAGTTCTCTCTACGAAGTGAAATACCTGCGGCCAACGAGTGCGACTGCAGCTGTTTAATAGTGTTGTTGAATTACCTGCGGCCAACGAGTGCGACTGCAGCTGTTTAATAGTGTTGTTGTAGTAGTGAAATAAACTCTCTATATATAACAACTGTGGCGATTTTTATATAATTTGTAACAATTGTAATTTATTTCTTATTAAGTTGATTCATGCCGATTTATTGATAAATTAGTTAAACGTTTTGAAAAAAATTTAAGTTTTCTATTAATTTTAAACTAGTAAATTAGTTATACGAAAACAAATTATAAAGAAATTTTTGCGTATTGAAACAGCTACATAGTTAACTATGGGCATAGAAACATATTAACGGCCTGAAGAGATGGCTTGGCGTCAATTTAGATTAAATAGGATTCTGATATTTTTTTTCAACGTAACAAATATTTCAAAATAACTTAATAAGCCTTCGCCTAACACAGAAATAACATTACCTACTTCAAAACCACACAAAGTGTAAAAGGAACATTGCATACTCATACATTTGAATATTCACTGTTTTGCAAGTAAAATACCACGTCGACGAAACAGATGAGAAGACAAGGCGCACTGAAAACCAAAAAAACACGAAGGAACGCGGAAGTTTTGCATACTGCCAGTTCACACAGCACAGAAGAACGGTTTATTCCGCAATTTCAATAGAACTGAGCAAGTCAATTTCCTACAACTTTCTTTTATATGCTTGAGTAGTTGTTTAAAACCTCTATTAATATTTGGTGATGAATATTTCAGTCATGAAAAGTTTCTAACCTCACCCGCTTGTCATCTATATTCAAACGATCGAGTTTACCAGCTTTGGATATATTCATTAGGTGAAATTAGTAAATGAAATTTTTGAGCACGGCACGCAGAACACGATTGGCTACTACCCAAGCTCCCTCTAGGAAAGACAAGTTCCATGCTTCGGACTGCTAACGAATTGAAGCTTTCTGAGGCTGTTGGTTAACTCATGTATGCTTGAAGTTGGATTAAATTGTTTGTTTACAAAATCTTCACTTGATGTTATTAAAATAGTAAAATAACTACTATTATTAACTCTAATATTATGTCACTTATACACATATTTGATCTAATTCATTAATTAGGTCCCTTATTATATGTACATCCCATATAATATAATCATTATGGACATGTGTAAATCAGTTTGTTTATTAATTATTGCTTATCAGTGAATATTATATTTGCATACCAGAAGTGGCATGAAATATAAATATGTGCTTTACAACCATCTTTTAATGGGCATTATAGCTCATCAATTAATTAATTAAATGTACTATCCGATAAATGTTCTTCAATAAATTTGCTTTATATTTATGTCTGTGTTATCTTGTACGTGCTAATGCATCGAATATAAGAATATATTATATTAAATTCATTAACGAGTTGAATATATTTAATATAATGATTATTATTCTTATTCATAGTAGATCGCCGCCGCCATTTTCTATCGCGTACGTGTAAACTGTCAAATGAGCTTTCTTCGGAGATTTTCCCGAAGCGCTATCACATGGAGTCTTTCAAAGAAGGGCGTAAAAAGTGTTCTCCTTTAGGGCCGGCGATGCATAGGCGAATCCTCTCGGATTGCACATGTCTATAGGAAACGGTGAACGCTTAACATCAGATGGCACGTGGCTTTTTCATTAGGCCATAAAACCATAAAAAAGGTTAAATGGATGCCGAAAAATAAATAGGTCGCTGATCATATATACTATACTATATCAACAATATTTCTGTCTAGTTCTGCGGCAGTAAAGATCTAATGTAATTTAAGTAATTTAAGCTATAAATTAATAACAAGTTAAAAAATGAATTTTACTTAAGCTATTTACGTTGTATCTGATACCAATTACAACACAACTTAAGTAGCCCTTCCCGGAACAACGGGAAATGTTCACTGAATGAGTCAAATACATTTGGAACAAATGTGACAGAATTTAAGATTTATATATTTAATATTATTTTCTATAACTGAACAAAATCCAGCGGCGTGCATAGGACTATGACACTGGGTATGCGGCGAAGTACTCGGTCACAAAAACTTTTTCTTTTATAGATTTTTATCATAGCCACAGCTACGCGACGGATCTCTAAGTCGGAAACCATGCCAACAGAACAAGTCTTAGATGTTATTTTTAATTTTTAATAAACACACATTTTCAACACAAACCTCACAATCAAATAACATTAAAAAAAAATCAACAAACACACTACTAAAAGCAAATCGCTACAATTATTATAGAAACTCAGTAATAAACTGTTAAATGTACACACTTTCAAATGTTAAAATGAAAAATCTTTTAAGAAAACTATAAATATACTGGCGGAAACAAAATAGTAAACAATGCTTATCACATGAAAAAAGAAAAATGGCCCCTGCGAAACACAAAACATTTCTGGTATTTAAACAAATAAAACCTTACTAAACAAAAATGCATAATGTTAGATTTCCGTCTATTATTTTTACTCGGATTATAGGCAGCGAACATTTCCGATTACTCCCGACAACTGCCGAACTTCCGTAGCCTGCCGCTGGAGTCGCGGCTTTCGATATTCATGGGTGTGTGCACTTCCGAACTGTACACGGCACCAAAATTACTACACACATGCGAACAAATGTCCTGCGGGACGCGACGGCATGACTTGGTTGATTAGGTACATTATTTTTCAGCGCCGCTTGCTAGTCGCCAAACGCCTGGCAAACATAATGTTTGTGTGCTTGCAAATGGGCGCTATTTATAAAATATTAGGCGTTTTTAAGTTATTATATTTTGTTTATTCATTTATTTACTATTAATTAAAATCATCTAAAACGTAGGAACGTTTTATTATAATATCTGTGAATGGCAAGTAAAGCACTGCATTTCTGCCTACAACGAGCGCACGCCCCTGACAAAATCACTACTACGAATTATAATACTACTACGAACTCTATTACTTATAACAAATTTCTTAATAGGTAGTCACCCAGTATTTCTACCCAATTGTATGGATTTGGTCGCGACGTGACTGCAGTTCAGTTGACACTTGACAGGCACATAATTATGTGAGATGAATTTACCAACTTTACTTATACATCGTTGCACATTGTTAGATACCTTATTACGCCGTACAAAACTAACGACATGTTCACGCACTGACACTTGACAACGTTTTCACATGAAAAAGTAATTACGGGAAACCACGCTTGATTCTCTCTTACCCCTTGACGTTTCTCATAATTGAAAAGGCTTAGAACGTATTGAAATACGATACTCTAGTGCAGGAGTGCTTAATGGCTAGCTAAACACTGGGAAGTTTTTTTTTTCTATGTAACTAAGTAACAAACGAGCAGACGAGCTATCAGATGACAAGTGGTCACTTTCGTTAATGTACATCAGTAACCCCAAGGCATCAGCAGTGCTGCCGATCGAAAAGCAAACGGGAACCCGACTTATTTATGTTCTTATGCCAGAAACCTCCAACATGACCAAACGAATAAAATTAACAATCGCAAATCACAAGTCCTTAAATAGAATAACATTATAAATTTTCATATACTCAGTAGTAGACTCTAACTCCGTATCGAGAAAAACAGGCAAGAACAAATAATTAACAACTGTAAGCAGCTTACCACACGAACACTCTAAATAACCTGTGCAAATTAATAAATACTTTCCAAGCACTATGTTAGAAACTTAATCGGATTTAAATTCATAGTCATTTCAACGTCCCGCATCAAATATTTCACTGCTTTTTTTACATAGAATAAGTTAATGCTTGACAACAATCCCACCCGATGGAAAGTGGTGATGAAGTCTAAGATGTTGAACGCACTTACTTATAAATAGCCTATTCACTCTTCTCTCTAGCACTCCCGCATTGTAAGAAGACGGAAACACCGACGTGGGCAAGTTATTCCATGTTACATGTTTATTGTTACATGCAAGTAAGAAATGTCTATTTGATTTAATCGCTTCAGGTGTAAACAAAACTGAGGTTTATGTACATTTTGCTCCTAGTCGTTTATTAAATTAAATATCAATAGCACGCTTGACAAGACTCCGCCCTCACCCTTCCAAGAATTAATTAATTAGGGTTAAATACTCAATTTCTAATCAAATTTGTATCGATGTAATCCACAAACCAATATCGCAATAACTTGCGCAAATAATTTAGAAATTATATTGGTATTTGAAAATTGTTTGCGAACTAAAAATAGGAGTGATTTTATATTGTTAACAGAAGCATTAATTAATATTTACAAAATCCACAGAATTTCCGTGGAATCGAGGGGAAAGTTTTAAATAATTTATTTAGTCTGTTTTGTTATTGCTACATATTGGGTGAATTACGATTAGTAATAAAGTAAGTCTATGCTAAATATTACAGTTGATGCTTGATTACAATCACTTGCAATGGTAACTGGGTGGTCCAGTATAATAAAGCGCAGTGAGAAAGTAAAAGTCTTCTTCCATTTTGGTTTGAGTTCTTCACAAACAATTATTGGTCCACGTATATTACATGTGAAATAGATATTCTATACTAATAATAAAATTCTGTTCGTACGGAATATGCTAATATTTTTTTTCTTAACATATCCTTTGTTTATATATGATTTTTGATACTACATATTTATTTTGGGAATTATTGCAGACTGGTCTATATATCTGTATGTCTATCCGGTTTTCAATCTATTACTGTAACACGCTGAACATAAAAATCACATATATAAAGTAGGTACATGACGTATATAATCTAGGATACTTTATATCCCGGTCAATGGATTTCGTCGTATTGGGATAGAGACTCTTGTCTCTGTTACATTTGAATTTCTATTAAGAGATTGATATGAACTATGTTTCATGCCTGTTTAATAGTAATTTCGATTAACAAATATGTTACAAATTCAAAGTACTCAAGAACTGACACTTAAATATTAAATAGGGTAAATATGACATTTATAAACAGCATGATAAAAATTAGTATTCGAAGCTAAGCGAGAAACCGTTTAGAACTACAAATAGTTTTGCCATATTATATTTTATACCTACTTTAAAATAAGTATTTGTTTATTTATTTAAGAGTCGCCAACAGAAAGCACACTAGAGAGATATTAATTATATTCCATTCAGGAAAATATTAGTTATCTTCTGAATTATAATAAACCACAACTTAAATGCTGTAAAGAAATTCTTAATTATATTTTTTTTTCGGAAATGGATTTGCATTGCGTTGGTTAATTGTGACATTAAAAGGAAACTTTAAAAAAAAAAGAGGAAAATGTATATTTATCATTATAAACGGAAGGGCTGGATACGTATGATAATAGTTTAACTAAATATGTCCAGAAAATAAGAGTTCTGATAAGTATTAAAATATAGTTTTTTTTTTGTACATATTATAATTTACAAGTGAAGTTCTAAGAATGTGATTTAATATTACAATCGAATTTCGACCACTCATAACAATACTCATAGGCAAATAAATTATTCTTAAACTAAAAATTCGATAGATTTATAGTTTTGACCGAATGATATAGTGTGACGTAAAACCCTTTTTATACTACGACTAATCCCTAATGTGTGTTTGAGCAAGGTCCGCAAACAAGACAATATTACCTCAAGCGTCGTAAATAATAACACAATTAGAATTAGCTGCCCCAACACTTGATTTATAGGCATCGGGAGAATTATGCGCGTCTGAACTCCCTATAGGTATTTGTAGTGAGTTAACAGTTACTTCATTACGGCCATAAAATTACTCTGAAAGTGCTACTAGAATGTATAATTTGATTAAAAAATCCTGACCTTTGACGATCCCGTAGCTCAGTTCACAATTCGTTATGTTCCGGCTGGAGGCTTGAGAACCAGTACTTTTTCTTTCTTTCTTTCTCTCTCTCTTTCTCTCTCTATCTCCTTCTTTCTTTCTCCTTCTTATTTGGCCGACAATGCATAAGCGATGCCTTTTGTGTTACAAATGTCCATGGTCAACGATGACCACTTACCATCAGGTGACTCGTCTCATTACTTTAAAAAATCAGGTATTTATTTTCTTACAATATCTTCCTTTACCAAAGCAAGGCATAATATTTTTTAATACGCACATAACTTCGCAAAACTACAACTATGTGCTGAATTCGAATCAAGACCCTGGTATGAAAAACCGACGTTCAAACCACTGAGCTACTCATATCACAGCCCATAGTTCTAACAACTACTTCTAAATTACTCGAGTAAATGATAGCAAGTATTTGTAAGTGAGTTTATTAAAAGAGTGGGCCGGCCCTATTTCATTATCTTTGTTTCTTTCTTAGGAGTCTCACAGTCCAAATTATACGAGGGTTGGCGTTAAAGGGACCGTATATCGCACCATAAATTGCCGACAATAAAATCGCAAAATTTCCTTTTTGTATAGAAACTGGATATGTTTATTTCTTTTAATTTTATTAAATAAATTAGCGTGAACATTACGATTATAAAAAAAAAAATCTAAATATCAATAAAAATCTATTCAACGCTATCAATATTTACATCGACATTGACATTGACATTGACACTTGACCATTTTATTGTAGTTGAAAACCTTTAGAATTCTTATTTTGTACCAGCAAGCACATAGAGTGCAAATTTTGTGAGTTTAGGTATATGCGAAGAATATGCTTCGGAACCACGATACACATTTGAACATTTCTTTTACCATTTTAAAGGTACATTATTTTATGATTATATTTACTTTGATTTATACAATTTAGTGTTTAGTATGGATTATGCCTATGTAATCAATTAGGATAATATATACTATTTTAACACAAACGAAGTTACGCATAGCATACGCATAGCATACGCATGGCCTTACGCATAGCATAACATAACCAAGTAGGCTGGCTTCTGTCACCACTTACGACACCCTGTTCTGCCAGTATGGGATTGGGGAAGTTTCAAGGCCGCCCCAATATGGCGAAAACGTGTTTTTTTTTCAGTTAATTTTCTCACCGTATTATGAAAAAAAATTCACTTCCAGCTCTATGATATATTATTGTTATCAACCCGCTGAATAACCAAAAGGGAAATAAGGCAGAAGGAGGGGCGGGTCAATTTAATTAATGCTTACGTTTAATTTTCGCTGAAATTGACGGAGACAAACCCTTAGGGTAAGTAAAAGAAAAATGTTTAAGAAAATACTTCCTAAAGATACTATATAGGATTCTAGAATGACTAAGAGCTATCTTCTCGATAAAAATAAATACGTGGGTACCTCACTGATCAATTTTACGTTCACTAATAGAATCATGAAGGTTTTGATATCAGCTAAAAACACTTTTCACGTTTCTTTCTTAAACTGCAAAGCCACGATAATACCCTTGGTCTTTCGGGGCAAATGGTAACGTGGTGGCCGTTTGCATGGTTCTCTTCTATAGACATACAAATCTAATAACATTTCATCTTATAAGTAGCAGATCCTTAAGTCCCATAGTTAAGTAGAATGTCTCTGCATTATTGGGACTTAGGAATTATTATTTATTAATCGAAGAATATCATCTTATCGAAATAAATTGAAATAGCTTTTTGTCACATTAAAAGGGTGAAACGTTCTAAAAGGATGGATCTAAGTAAATTAATTTCTAATTGCGCGGCATTTCATTATCTGAGGTACGAAAATCATTTTAGAACGGTAGCATTTATAAAATATTTATCTTAAGTTTGTAACAATTCAAAGGGATTTTGGACTTTCTTTCGTTTACGTCGGTTCACAAATTTACTTATAAAGCTTCATTTCAAACGTTGCTTATCTTATTTTTCTGTTTCTGTATGTATATATAAAAAGATCAATCTATATAATTTTATATCAACGCACAGAATAATATGTCACGAATTGAATTTACTCTAAACCTCGGTTTACAGTCTGCACGTACACAAGATCGAACACCTGGAGATTTTACTACTTAGATTATAATCGTGAAGCGTCCATTATTCAGTGTTTTTGTAAATAGTTTTTCTTAATTACTCAGTGAGAATGAGTTTAAATAACGTAGAATCTTTGCACTTTTAATCTGACAGAGATAGTAACCACACCAGAAAATTCTGCTTGTAAAGCATAACTATAACAAAAATTATTATTATAAATATAATAGATTATTAGAAAAATATGAGAAACTATTATATTAAATTATTACGCTGTTAAAAAGATAAGACTGATTACTTTTGTAGAGACAGCTAGACTTGTTTAATTTGCCTATTATCATAGTCTTATGTCTAATGGTATCCTAATGTGGGGTAAATCAGCGAATATTGATTTAATATTTGTATTACAGAAAAGAGTAATCAGAACTATAATATAGGTTAAAATTAGATGAGTCTTTAAGGAAACAATTTCAAGAAATAGGTGTACTCACCTCTCAATATGTTTAAAGTAACTTATTGTACAAATTAAATTTGTATAAGCAGAAAAATGATTGATACACAGAATCGTGAAACAAGAAATAGGTATAATTTGGTTACGTCTTCATATCGCCTTCAAAAGTTTCTGCGTTCTTTTATGGAGCTTGGATTTTGTGTCTACAATAAGGTTCTGAAGCTGATACGTGATAAATATATTAATGGCAAAGATGCCTGGAAACAACAGTGACGAAACTAGTTCCGCGCAGGTTAAAACTTACTTTGTAATTGCCATGTGTTGTTTTAAAAGATAAGCCGAATGGTTCTTTCGCAGTTTCTTCTTCTCGGTGTTAAAGCACCTTTTCGAAACGGTAGTAGAAGCAAAAAAATACATGTACCTATTTTCAAAGTACCTAAATGATTAATGATTTTCAATTTCAATTATGTTTTGGTTTAAAATAGACCCAACAATATCTGAATTAATGCGGCATTCTTTAAAGCTCTTTAACTTTAAATGACACCGTTGTTAACTTCATGTTCAAAACACTCGTCGATCGACCACGTAGCTGTCTTCACCACAATAAATTGATAGATACGTGTTTGCCACACAAACATAAAAATGTTACAATGACGCACGGCCCGTCAAATTAAACTGGGTTAAACAGAACCTAGCGATCTTCAATAACTATACTTACTGTGCAACAATACACAAGGAGCGGTACACGAGCTGGGGAGGTTTGCTTGAATTCGAAGATGGTAATAGCTAAAAATTACATATTAATATTTATAATGAATAGCAAACTTCAATTTAAAACAAATTTGCATATTAAAAACGGCTTCTTAACACCTTATAAACAATTCTTGTTCTTACGAAATATCCCAAGGAGTGCTTAGCGATGATAAGTAACTTTCAGCTCAAAATCTGAATATAAATGCAAATGGCGTCTGATCCATACTTTCAATTCTGCGGCTTCTTTTGAGAGATTATTATAATTTCGTCCGAATCCTTTCAGCCAGAGTTACGGTTTCACGAATTGCACGAATAAATATTTAAGCACGATTCGAAGTTAGTTAATATCTTTGGTAAGACTGATTTGGATTTTAACTCTTCTTACTTCGTTCGCTCCTGCGGCAGTCGTTTGTATTAATTCTGTGTTTAAAACGGAAACAGTATGTGCTTAATTAAATTACTTTTTAATGGTTTTGGTTTTGATAACTGACACGATGGAGTTTAAAAAAATTCTAAATAAGATTTAAAAAATGGAAGTAGCTATGTAATTTAATTACCTGTATGAGTAAGACATTGATAAATATTTTTTTTTACTTTTAGTTACAACTGTATTTTTTCAAATGTTCGCTGTTCTCATATGTTCGTCTCCTATGGCGGACTCAGAACAAAAGCAGTCTGATAACAGATGATATATATATAGATAAGAGAGAGCTACTTACGAACCTCTCAATCTACAGTAGGAGAGTGGAACGCCGGAAAAGGGCTCAGAAGGCCCTCCTTTTTCGTTCGTCCTCCTTGAATGAGGCCTAGACGGCAAACACGATAATGTGCGTCGCCATAGTAACATAAGGTCGTAAATTGGCGCGTACGGTATTATCTTCGAAGAAAGCGTAAAGGGGAAATTCCAGCGCCGTCATCACCTATCACCTTTTTTTTTGTCGCAGGGAATCCATTTACGGATGATATCCAGGACGCCCGGGTGGCAGTCCTAGACATATATCGGACTCGGCACTTTGGGAGTGCAATACCGTACTAAACCCTTGCGGGAGCCTTCAGCCGCTTTAATTGGAGGGTCCCGGATCTGCAGGCAACAGGATCCCTCCAGCGACAGGCTGGCCTCGGCGAAAAGGCCAGACTTCTCCTCCATGGGGACTGTCCGGCTCACCTCTGAACAGTCCCAACGACGCCGTGTCTAGCAGGGTCGGGTTCCCATCCCGGCCCAACACGGGCACAGGGGCGTTACTGGAGGCGCATTAAGTAGCGCCTCCTACGCACCCCCATTCTTCGCCCGCGGATGGAGGCCACGTCGGCGGCCTCCTCTCTCACCCGAGCGCCGTCATCACCTGCGAAAGGTTCCAGAAAACCCCCACTATTGGGATCGTGGAAGAATGTGAAAGCATACTCGTGATTCCGGCCAATACTGATGTTCCCCTTGGTGTTTTAGCTGGTAGGAGCCTGGCATAACCCATCCATCGCCTCCGCAACGGTTGAGGATAAAAGGGACAAAGCACTTCATTATTATATTCAGAGTATAATGTAGTATGTTAATACATACAGAATTAAGACAACACCAATAGTCAAGATTCGAGAACAAACTATGTCTGTCTATGGCTCACCAAAAACTGCAATAGATCGTATGTTCAGGTGTCAACTTAAGAATCAGCTTCATTGCTTTATTCTCGGCCGATAACGCATCAGTCACCCCCTGGTATTCGTTTGCAGCTATTAACATAAAAAAAGTTGAAAAAAGAAATTCTCCACAAAGCACCCTAGTGGTTTAGAATTGCTATATTCGGTCCCCGTTTGAAAAATAGTTCTTTTTTCGCGTGCGACGAAATAACGATAACGGTTTAAAGGAGTGACGCGTGAATAATGCCCTACATGTGATCGAGTTGAAATGGATAAAACGGATAAGAAAAAAAGGAATAAATGAACCGGGTGTCACCTAGAGGAGATTCGAAAAAGCTCGTTATTCTGATAAATTGCGCCGCTCAGTTTATTTGGCCCGGGATATTCCGTCCCGTCTCGCTTCCTAAGACAAATTTGATAAATACGTCTTTTGTAATGTTGTCTTTAGAAATTGCTTTTTGTTACTAATGACTTGGTTTAATGTTTGTTACGGCGGAAAATCAGAAAAAATTGGCATTTAAAAGAGAACAATGGATTGGATAAAATCAAAGAGCGATACAATTTATGTATATTTTAATTATTTTTTGTTGACAAACGTTAAAATTTTGTGTACCGAACACGACGTTTCAAATTTTGTACGCACATCTAATTTTGTGCATTTAAAATTAATTAAAAAGTCAACCAGGTAAACCAATAAAAACAATAACGAGAAAAATTAAAAAATATTGAATTTAAAAAACATATTAAATGTTATTAACTTAATTAAAAACAATTAATATATGGTTTGAGACACTGTCAATAGTTAATTAAACAATAATATATTTTTAAAAGCAATCATAATCAACTGCCTCAAAATAGTTTTGAAACTAGCGTTGTTTAGGATTATTAGAGTTCAAATTTAAATTAGAAGTTAGCTAATGAACTGACAGTATTATGTTTTCCCAAAGTCAAACATAGAGGATATATTTCATACAATTCTTCTATTGTTGACGAACACGCATTTAAAATGATATAGGAGTAATTAGAAACAGCCCGGTCTCTGACCTATAAAGTACAGATGGCATTACTTCGAACGTTTATTTCCTGCCACGGAGCACTTTAATTAATAGTTTAGTCTGAATCGTTAACAACACTAGTTTTTGCACGTGGTTACTTACATGAAGCTGTATCCTTCGACCTCAATGAAATAAATGAAAACTTGACAGAAAATGATAATTATATTTCAGCTTTTTCCTCTTCATTTCTTAAAGTAGACAACAACGCATTCAATGAAGTTGTACCTTTCTACGTGTTCTTTTGTTATTCAACCGACACTGACAACTACCAGCGGCGTGCACAGGATTATGACACTGGGTATGCGGCGGAGCACTCGGTCACAGAAACTTTTTCTTTTATAGATTTCTAGCATAGCCACAACCACGCGACGGATCTCTTAGTCCGAAACCATGCCAACAGAACAAGTCTTAGGTGTACTACTATTCATGTACATCTTCTACGGCAACGCAGACAAAACAGCGATCGATCGTCGCGGCGGAAGAAATTCTGATAAGTAAAATAATAAGCTAAAATATTATAACTACTCAACCAGTCAGCTTCAATTTTCACATATTCAAGGTTCCGGTTACTTGACCAAAAGTATCTAATTTTAAGCAGGCCTCCAGATGTTTTTCTGTATGGTAATGCTTCTTTGGCGCGGAACAGAAATTATTTAAATCTGAATATCCCGAATCAATCCACACTATACTAGAATTACTGAGCAATATAATTTAATCGTGTGTACACAACCACACAGCCAGTTATACGTTTCATAACTTTTAACATGAAACTTTCGAGTTACATTCCCTTTTTGCTGGTTTAATTGTTGTAACTCGGGTTACACACCTGCCTTTAGACACAATTTGAATCTTTTCACTGAATGACAATTGTGAGAAGTTGTTATTTTTAAGTTTTGATAAACATACATTTTCAACACAAACCTCACAATCTAATAACATTTAAAAAAAATCAACAAACGCACTAGTAAAAGCAAATCACTACAATTATTATAGAAACTCAGTAATAAACTGTTAAATGTACACGCTTTCAAATGTTAAAATTAAAAATCTTTTAAGAAAACTATAAATATACTGGCGCAAACAAAATAGTAAACAATGAAAGTCACATGAAAAAAGAAAAATGGCCCCTGCGAAACACAAGACATTTCTGCTTTTTAAACAAATAAAACCTTACTAAATAAAAATGCATAATGTTAGATTTCCGTCTATTATGTTTCCTCGGATTATAGCAACGAACATTTCCGATTACTCCCGACAACTGCCGATCTTTCGTAGCCTGCCGCTGGAGTCGCGGCTTTCGATATTCATGGGTGTGTGCGTTTGCGAACTGTGCACAGACACCGAAATTACTGCACACATGCGAACAAATCTCCTGCGGAAAGCGACGGCAGGAGTCGGTTGATTAGGTACATTATTTTGCAGCACCGCTTGCTTGTCGCCAAACGCCTAGCAAACATAATGTTTGTGTGCTTGCAAATAGGTGCTATTTATAAAATATTAGGCGTTTTTAAGTTATTATATTTTGTTTATTCATTTATTTACTATTAATTAAAATCATCTAAAACGTACGAACGTTTTATTAAAATATCTGTGAATGGCAAGTAAAGCACTGCAATTCTGCCTACAAGAAGCGCAGGCCTTGACAACTACTCAGTATGACTAACTGCCTAGAGTGACAGATTAAACATTTTTTTTAAACGTTTACACACTCACACCCCCGCACTAGGATTCCCTGTGTTGCGGGTGGCATGGATATACACAATTATCACATGACAAACACCCATGACCCAAGAACAAACATTTATCTGTCACATAAATATCTGCCCCGGCCGGGAATCGAACCCGGGACCCCACGCTCGGCAGGCAGGGTCACTACCAACTAGGCTATGAGGTCGTCGAATGATGACAGATGACATTTCATTTTCTGTAAGTACAGATTATCTAAATGAGATCAAATTTTAAAAGTTTATCTTTAGATTGAAATATATTATCTGCGTTTCCTCGCAATTCTAAGGAATTATTGATAATAATTTATTTATTTACACTATCACGATACCCGGCGTTCGGAGTAAACCCAGCTTTCTATCACAACAGCGCATAACTCGTTTTCACCAATTACCTTCCGTGGCAAGACCACATGTTATGGTGCTTAAGCAGCGTATATCGCACATCTGAGAGCTACCCAAAATGTACTCCTCAGTTAAGTGACTTCACACATGAAGTCTTTAAATCCGTAAGTAGATATCATAATTACATGCCATATCATCCCACTATTCAAGCCATATATATATATATATATATAGCGTATAAGACGCTGGCCGGATTGGCAAACTTCACACACAATTGAGAACATTATAGAGAATTGTCAGGTGTGCAGGTTTCCTCACGATGTTTTCCTTCACTGAATCCAGTGATAATCAATACGCACGTCATTTGAAAAATTAGAAGTGCGTGCAGGATTCAAAATTGCGTCTCGCGTGCGGAAGATCTGTTAGTAGTTATAATTACTAATAATTATATTGCCACAACAACTAAACCAAGGATGTTATGGAGTTCCGTAACCGTAACCGAAACTATCGGATATCCGAAATAAAAATATATCTGAAACCATAATGGTATCCGATGATAATGTTTCGGATAGTTTCGGATAGGAGCAGAGTCTACATAAAACACGTTATGATAGGTTTTTGCCGGCCGAGCCGATACACTAGCCGCGTCATTCTCGTTTTAGACAGTTTTTATTATTTCATTTTTAAGGGTATTATTTTTTTCTGTGATTATAATGTCACATAATATCTAGAAATATAGTAAAACTTTATTAATACATGATATTATTTTACGAAGTTGCCAATCATCTAATATTCATATCCGAAATTAACCGAAACAATCGGATAATCCGAAATAACTTCATATCCGTAAGCGTAACCGAAACCGGTAAAATTTTATTCATATATCTGTATATGGTATCCAGATCCGAAATTTCATATCCATATCATCACTAAACTAAACAGCTGGAAAAACATTGTTATTTAACAGACGCTGTTGGAGCATAAAATAACCTTTTACAACGTAATTATAATCTTAAAATCCTCAAGAAATTTTGGTCTTAACTCAGTTTTATAACATTCATAACGATAAAAATATAAAAGATAACAACATTTCTTTGGCAATTCATTCGTTTTATTTAAAAACTCATTAACAGAAAACAATGGTACCGATGCACGTTAGAAATGATTCTTAACTGAGTATCCTATATGAGTATCAATACATATGACCTTATAATGGTGGAATCTACTCAAGACTAAAATTAAATGTAATTATACCTTTATAAACTGCAATTAAAGGGGTGTAACGTTAAATTCTTCAATAGACATATAAACGCCACTTAGGGGGAAAAACGTCGAGGTAGGTTAATACCACGGATGTTATAGAGCTCCGTAACCGTAACCGTATCCGATAAAAAGTTTCAGATAATTTTGGATAGCGGCAGAGTCTAAATAAAATACGTTTTAATAGATTTTCGCTGTCCGAGCCGATACCCTAGCCGCATCGTTCTCGTTTTAGACAGTTTTATTATTTAATTTTTAAAGATATTGTTTTTTTCTGTGATTACAACACATACAATAGTGATAACATAATAACTAGAAATAAAGCCAAACTGTTACCTTGTAAATACATTTTTTATCAAAGTTGTAAATCATCTAATATCTGTAACCAAAATTATCCCAAACAATCGGATAATCCGAAATAATTTCATAACCGTAACCGAAACCGGTAAAATATTATTTATATATCCGTATCCAAATCCAGATCTGAAAGTTAATATCCATAACATCCCTAGTTAATACTATATCGACTCGAGCGAGCGGCGAGCTAGCCCGCGATCCTTTTTTCCCGCGGGAACAGTGAATCGACGGCCATGGAGCGAATAGCATATAAAACACGCGCTTACGGATATCGTTCGCGACGCACGCGCTTCGCCCTAGTTTTGCAGATCACAATCTTAAGATCCATGTAAGCCCCTGAGAACAGTAGAGTAAACATAGTTGTTATGCTAAACGGGTCTATTCACGCGACAAATAAAACAACTTTTGGTTAGAGACCAAAACGGAAAATAATATTATTTTCAGTAACGTACCAGACTCTTATTAGATTCGTATATCATTCTGTGTATTTGTCCGTCTGCGACTCTTGTTTTCTCCTTACCTAGAGTACGAATAAAATTGATATTTCATAAACCTATAGAATTAGGTTACCTAATGATTAATACTTATTTATTTAGCCGTATTGGGGCGGCTTAGAATACTCCCCCCAATCCCATGCTGTTAGAACAGGGTGTCGTAAGAGGCGACAGATGCCAGCTTGCTTGGTGGTAGGGCTTCGCGTATGGATTGTATTATGAGTATTATTATTAAGTCATTCATATTATTACTGGTATTATTATCTTTCCGTAAAGCCTGCCCGGCTAGCTACCACCCTCCTGCTTGAGTCAGCCGCCAAGCGACTCGTCGTGTTCCGGCTGGGGGCTTGAGAGCCAGTACCTTCTTTCGAATTTTCTCATTTCCTGGCCGACAACGCATCAATGATACATTTGGTCTTGCTGATGTCCATGGACGACGGCGACTACTTACCATCAGGTGGCTCGTCTGTTCCTTTGTCGGCTATTAACATAAAAAAAAAACTAAACAAAATAGCATTCTGGTTGTAGTACGGAAAAAATATACGAAAACCGTCAATCTTGTTTCCACAGACAATAGAATATCTCGCTAGATAAATAGCATACAGTAAGGCACCTTATCCTTAGCAATCCTATTTAGGAATTGACATTTTTTTTTGATTTAGTCATAGGAAGTTTGAACTTCGAATAAACATTAATATCGATTATAAAGAACATCAAATGTGACTTTATCGAGGAATGGAATCGACATCACTAATCTATAACAGAATTATTCATTGAAAAAATTTTTATATTTGTGTTTTCCAATTTTACTTCAAATTTCCTATCAGTTCACCTCAGAATATATTTCCAATTGTTGGCTGTAATATTTTTATCGTTAAAAATCTCTATTCAAATAGAAATCGAAGGATCTAAAAGATTTCCACGGTATGAAATCACAATATAAGATACCAACAATTCCTAGTTGCGTCGAACTATTCGCGTTACTACCATATTCAATACTTACCAAATAATGACGTCATCTGTTAAAGTAAATAGAAAACGTACTGTATCCATCTGGGATTTACAGTGCACCTCTTTCTATAAACCAAACTCGAAACCTTAAGAGTGAAAAAAGTCGTTGAGCTAGACACATTGCATTCGATTACGTATTTTACGTCGCTAATATTAAGGTGAGGTTTCATCTGTATCACTTACAGAATTTTGCCGAAGTTTTCTGAAAAAGGTATGCGTTACTCTGTAGCTTTATTACAATTTAAACGATGTAACAAATTGTAAAACGTGCAAATGTGAATTCCTTACACGTCTCTGTTAAGCTTGGTTCTTGATTCAACTGGACGACTTTTCTGACATGTTGCTGTGTATGTTATTTAAAGAACTGCTCTACATTACAACCCATTTATATAATCAATTACAACCCATAATTGTACCACTGCTGGGCTTCGGACTCCTGTTACAATGAGACGGGATTATTAAGATCAAAGTCCACCACGCTGGCTAAGTATAGGTTATTCTCACATACATTTATAGTCAAACAGTGTAATTTTCGCTCGTAGTCTGAAGTTGATTCATATTATACTCAAATTGATATAAGTGAAATTTAACCTAGATTCTTCTTAAATATTTTCATCTCACCAAACAAATATAACAATATAACAAAATTAAATATAACAATTTGTAAACAAATTGTAATTTTATAAATGTTGACAAGTTGTAAAAGATACTTGATCATCATCTTGTTTAAAATCACTAACTACTTTTGTAAAGGTTTAATACTTTTCTGTTCTTTAAAATTAGAGTGGATTCTAAATTTTCCAACTTTTGAATTATTTTTTTATTTCCTGTTTTTTCTTTCTTTCTTTTTTTATCAGGTTGTTAAATATTATAATTACATTTATATACGTTATATATTTAATTCGCTCGCCTATCGTTCAGACGTTGTTTGTAAAACAAGTCTCAAATAAGCTTGGGTTTAAATCACCTTCAAGTTTGTTTTATTACGCCTGTTTACATTCAGAGGCAGTGGTGCGAAGCGGATGTATTGAGGAAACTTGTTTAAAGATCAAAATTAAGGCGCTGACCTATATAAGTAGATGATGTTGGATGGCTTTCATGTATTTTGGGGACTTTTCGCTTCAGATGTTTCGTCCGTATGACAAATATTTAACAAATTAGCAAGACTAGCAAACTGCCCTCGCTTCGCTTCGGGAAAACTACGCCTTACACTAATAAATAGTACCCGCATAATTTTTTTATTTATGCACCGATTGCAATGAAACAAACTTTAAATATTAAATGATGCTCACTGCAATAATATATTAATAAAAACCAGAACGAATTCGGTAAGACCGTTTCTGAGATTAGCGCGAACAAACGCACAGACAAACAGATAAAACATCGAACTATTGTTTTGTGTTCTATTGCGTTAATAAAGGCCCCTAATAATGTTCTTTCTCGTTTATCCTTCATATACGGAAAGCGATCAGTTAGAATTTTATTATAAATATAGATAAAGATATGGTAATGTAGTCGCGAGTTAATTTTGTAACCTGCCTGCTACGACGAAAATGCCAACAAATCTACAGATAAACAAACAAAATACTGTTGTAAATAAAACAAAATATTTCACTCTTTCCAAGATTTTTAATGTTTTATGTATGTGCATAATACACAAATAGAGAGGCCATAAGAAAATACATTTAAGTATTATGAATAATAATTATGTGGGATACGGCAAACAAAATTTGTCATCCAAAAATGAGTAATTTCGTCAATGTTTCAAACGTTTAATGTCAAGCCCGTCATAAAAATTAAATTGCAAAGACGACATGACGAGTTATGTATTTATTATTACAAATCACGGTAAAGTAAAGAGACTAAACGTGCCTTTTTCTTACATTCATAAGAGTCTTATTTTTATTCCATTATTAAACTATATTTATAAACGTGTCTTTATTTTAATATCTCAGAATTACTGAAGGGTGAGCACACCGAATTTGATTTTATTATCGTTGTATGACATTGCTCTGTGTTAAATATATTATTTCAATATAGAATTTGGAGGCCTACCAGTATATTTCATCTATAAAACATCCATCAACTTTATTTTAGAAACGAGCGAAATCATTACTGAAGTTATTTGTCCATAAGAAGTAGTGAAATCTTGTAAAGAGCCAAGTTTAAGAAGTCGAATTCATTTTTACTTCCAGAGTTGAATATTTTTAAGAAAAAATTATATCAACGACAGATAAATCATATAAAATCGTATTATGTTTGAGATCACAAACCCCAGATTTTATTGAATATAAGATTTTATTCTCGAGTTGTCTGAGAAGAGATAACTTAGGAATAAAATTAACATCCTGAGCCTTAAAGTAAAATGAATGTTATTTTTTCGATTTTACTTCTTTTTGTAGCATGATACACGATTATATTTTTTTTTGTTCCTGAAACCCCAAGTCACACTCGTCGTTTTCGCCATTTTCTACTGCCTGTTATTGCCACAAAACGCGATTTTAGCCTATTACATACCTTATATTTATTTTAAATATTTGTATTTTAAATGATACGAAACTTGTCTTGAAATAACTTATGGAAAAATTTATGTAAAGTAGTTTAGAATAAATACTATTTCCTTATTCTTAAAAATTAGTCAACTTATTCAATTTTAGAATTTGCTACATATCCAATTTGCAAAGTTAAATTTTTAGTGCACTGTTTGCGAGAAATGAAGAACATGTAATAACATATAGCTAATTATAATTATTTAATAATTAATTTATGATAGAAAGTAATTTACTGTTGCTTTTGAGTTGTTTTACATTTCAGTATTATACAAAAAGAAGTTGATTTTGTGTCCAATAGTCGTTGTTTCATTTACCAAATAATTGTTTTGTAGCGCATAGCATGATGATGATGACTGATCATATATTTATCAAAACTTTTAAACATTAACTTGATTAGTTAGTTAATGCATAAATAAAATTTCCCGACCAACACTTGCGTGTCGGTATTTATTTCTGAAAAACCCTTGACTGACCGTTATTGCTACTTCTTTATGTACTGCAATGTTATGATAATGAATATGTTTTTCTTTTGTTTTTTTTAATTTTTCTTTCAAATACCTGATTTGTTCAAATCATTCATCAGCTACTAAAGACCGTGTAGTAACAAAACTGCTCACAATGTCAAGTTATTTAAAAGTTACAAGATTAAAAGCCTCTGAATCGAGGCGTCCCGCAGGGGTCCATTCTAGGACCACTCCTATTTATTTTATACAGCGCGGATCTGATCGAGAATATTGAACATTGCAAGTACCACATGTACGCAGATGATCTGCAGATTTACATATCATGCAAACCTTCTGATGCTGTCATGGCAGTTGACAAGATGAACTCTGATCTAGATCGCGTTTCTCTGTGGGCTAAACGTAACGCATTGGCTCTGAATCCCAAAAAATCCAAGTTCATGATCTTTGGTTCGCCCAATCACATTTCTAAAATTAGTGAAACTAATCCTGTCTTGTCAATTAACACCGAGCCAATCGCGAGAGTTTCGGAGACTAGGAACTTGGGCGTACTTATGGACGAGAACCTTCGGTTTGAAAAACACATTTCTGAAATTGCGCGGAACTGCTTCTACAGATTAAAGGTAATATATCGGATAAGAAACTACTTAACACCTACTTTACGTATTAACCTTTGTGAAGCGCTAATTTTATCAAAGTTTAACTACGCCGACACACTTTTAGGCCCACGTCTGCTAACACGCACCAAAAAAGTAATACAACGTGTGCAGAACGCCTGTGCACGTTTTTGCTTCAATGTGCCACCGCGCGCGCATGTCACTCCATTCCTCAAAAATGCGAATATGCTTAAAATGGATCTCCGCAGGCGGCTCCACTTCGCCACACTATTGTTTGGGATTGTTAAAAACCAAGAGCCATCTTATTTATATAATAAGTTGACCTGGGCAGAGTCCCGCAGTCTCCGTCTGAGGGCCTTCTGCATGCTGCGGTATCCTACCAGCTGCACAGCTGCGTTCAGAACCAGTTTGAAGTACAGTGCCACGAAGATATGGAATAATCTGCCACCTCCTCTTCGCAGTCTGAAAACAATAAACACATTCAGATCTAGGTATAAATTATTCCTTCTTGAAGAGCAAAAAGCAAGTCTCTAGCCGTTGTTTATTAATAATTGAAATGTTTTGTAGAATTTTTATTAAAATATAATTGTTATTGATTTGTTATAAATTATTTTAAACCTAGTAAATATTATCAATAATAATACTGCACTTGAACTACTTACCACTGTGTTTCTGACCGGCAGGTATGGCGGCGAATATATGTAAACCCATTAGCCCTGTGGCCTGTATGTAGGTAAAACACGTGTCGCGTCCAATATGTCCTCCAATATGTCCTTTTAATTCATTTCTTTCTTTATACTTTTTACTCTCATTAACTAAACAAACGTTTTATTCATGTACCCACTTATTCCGAATACTTGACAGTCAGTAAATTAGGAATAAATTAAAAATTATTAAAAAAGAATTAATTTTATTAAGAAAAATAATTTAACCGAAAATGACTGACCGGGCTTCCGTCACGGAAGGCAGGGCCGAGACTGAAATATCAGTGCTGTGCTCACGCGCGGCTTAAGCTGAGGCTGGGCCCATTCGTAGCTCGTTACGCTGCAGCACGGGCATTTCATGTTGTATTTAGGTTTAGTTTAGCATATACTTAGGGTGTAGTGTTATTGTGTTTTCTTTTCTCTGTTTTTTGTGTATTTTATTATGTTCAGCTGCGGCTTTAGACTACGAATAAACATTTTTTTCATTTCATTTTTCATTTCATTTCATAAAATACATACTAGGTACATCGAAAAATGTTTTACTTTTAACTAGTTCTGACGTTAATGAATTGAAGAACCCACAATGATCGCTTGGAGATACAAGCGATAGTGTTTAAGACACAACCCGTACTCGGCTTGACTGCAAATTTGTTTTGAGTGGCCCGTCCTGAATTGGCTTAAATGCTTGCTAGCTTCAGGAAAATAAACCACTTAACACTAACAAGCATTTCAATTAACATACTTGTTAAAGAAAACCCAAGACGAAATTTTGATTACACGACCGTATCGGGCCCAGCGGCCCTTACGAAACCTCGTTATATCTTGAAGGCTTTAAACGTTTAATATTCCATCAAGAAACCCGCTGAACCGTTGTAAGGCATCCAAGATGTAAAATCCTTTGGGAAAGTATTAGAAAAATATAAGAGACTGATAAAGCTCATCGTTAAGAGATCCCGTCCTCCCAAGGGTGTCCGACGTTGCGAGATATTTCACGGTATTTTAACAATTTTAACGAGCTCGCATATTTACTTCAATGCACGGTATTCTTAATTCGAACTTGCTATACTATCGGATAACAGCGAATATTGCGTGAGGTCAGAAAGCCATTGTCGATGTCGTATTACTCATTCACAATATATTCATTACGAAGTTCTGTTTAGCAAGTCGAAAACAAACGAAACCAAGTACAAAAAAAAACAAAAATTACGACCTAATAGTTTTATGTTATTTTAGTTACTTATTTTGAATACACAATAAAATTACAGGTAACAAAATATGTATGAAAAGTTTTTACAAGGGCACTTCTTATTTGTAATCAGTAATTTCCTCCAGTAGGCTCCAAAAACTGGAAAAGAGGTAACAGTAAGGCAAACTTAGTGCGTGTACTAAATAACAAAATTTAAAATACATATAATAAATATCTATTTTATGCATATTCGTATTACATAGATTATTGTTATCAAGCGTTACCTACGTAGGAAGCTGTGACGCATTTTTTAATACCGATATATTTCAGAGTCTCTTACAGTGGAAGGTACCGAATTCCGCAGTTTAACCGCTTAAACTGAAAAGGAATTTGAACAATGGCTGGACTTATAAGAAGGAAGCTTGTAAGTCCAGCTTCCAGGTGTGACCTTCATGATACAAACACCTAGAGGTTGGGCAAAGGTAAATTGATTGCGAATGTATGTACATGGGACAACTAGAGCTATTCAAGATCTTAAAAGTAGACACGAGAGTAGAGTGTTTTTGCGAAGTCAAATTGGGAACCTTAAGATCCTTGTGAAATTGACATATTCGATCGAAGTTTTTTAATCCGAAGACAAGCGGAATAGAAAAAATTTGCAAGCACTCAAGTTTATGTAGGAGCTGTTCAGTGTCATCGGAAAAACTAGCAGCAGCATAGTCTTTTGTAGATTGGATTATTGTGGGCTGGTAAAATTTTAGTTTTGAAGGGCAAGACATTTTAGAGTCTTCTCAACGAATACAAGAACAAGTGAACCTTCCAGCTGACTTCAGAATTGTAAGTTTTATCGGCTATCAAATATCACTTTTTCATTAAATATAAGTTTTTTTACTTAGTAACCGACAAACGGCAGTTCGCCCCCCTGGTGGAAGGAAGTCACAGTAGCTCTTGTAACCCAGGATAATGAGTTCTCTACTTAACCATTAACTAGTGCTTTAGACGGCACTTTATGCCGCATCATGGTTAGGGAGCAGTGGTTAAGCCTTTACCAAAATTTTCGGACTATATGCAAACTTCCATCACTCAGGTTGGCTTTTGACCCCTCCACCTATTCACACTGAAGCAATGAGAGAGATGCCCATACCTTTCTGTGGATAACTAATAGGTCGAAGTCTCGTCTACCAACTCTTTAACATAAAAAATCGTTTATCGTATCTCGCGTACTCGTATAACAAGTCAGAAAGGCATGGGTAATCATATATTCCTAGAATGTCGACATACATGAAGCGTTTATTCGCTATGTCATACCTTCTTGGGCTGTAAGGGACGACAAGTATTTTGGTTAGTTGGCTGTTTCACTACTTGGTTAGTTAGGTATTTGACTACTTAGGTTCTCTAGAATGATTAATAATTAATTACCCAGATGAGGGCGAATCCTCGATCGCTATTACGCTTTATTACGTATTATTATTATAAGCCCTTCTTATCATGAATTATCATACTTTTAACCATCAACTAAATACCGCCTCACTTTGGTGTTTTTGAAATTAGAATTTTGACTTAGGACATTTTTGTTTTAGTGAAACTAGTAAATTAAATTTGGCAAATTGAATCCATTTGTACTAGGGATGTTATGGATATGAAATTTCGGATCTGGATATGGATACGGATAATATTTTACCAGTTACGGGTAATTGGTCTTAACGATTTAGATCATAATATAAAGTAATTCGGTTAATAAATATGAATTTTATAAATAATGTGACTAAAGCGCCACCTGTCGAATCTTATCATAACAAATATTTTATATGAACATAACTTCATTCTGCAGATAAATCGTTACTAACAGACGCATCGATGATTTTATACATAAAAATATTCTAGACTATTTCAAGGAACTCCGTCTGTGAACACTGCAGGTAATTACCGCGTTTTGCTCTGAAATAGCTGAATTAAAGGAGTTGTGCATTTTGTGAGAAGTTTCGACAAATAAACTGCACATAGCCAAGAAGATAAAAATAGATTCACCAGAGCGAACTCGGCTTTATTTAAAACAATTGTTTGTACAATTTCCGCTTCGTATGTCTCGTGTTTATTCGCTTGCAAAAGCAATTTTGCTATAACGCTAGGTTTGTGTGAGGTTTATAAAAGATATGAGACAAAATAAATTATTTTTAATTAAAGAGATATAAACTCTTGCTTCTACGTAATAAAAGGATACCACTCTAAATTATAATATCAAAATTTTTAATTTTCTAGTATTGTTGAGTGCTTTTAGCCAATTCTAGCTAAGTGGTTTATTTTCTAAAGGCAGCTTGTTATGGTTTTATACGTCATGACATGAGTTTTTTGGTCAATGAATTGAACTAAAGTCACAGAGAACCAATGAGAGGAGGAATTAGAGAGAAAAGAAAATTAAACTTTATTGACTCTTTGTTACATTTGCAAGTGTCAATTTACCAACTGTCCAAAGAGAATTGGTGGAAGTTTATGTATGTAGGATATTATTGTGCCGCCCGGAAACCTGCGACATTTCACAACTATAAAACCCGGTACTGACGCTAATAGTTTGACATATTAATTAGCTTAAACAGGTCGATCGCTTACAAGTAAAATAAATAAGTCGTCAGGATAAGAGCGTTTTTACATTCATTAATTATCAGGTTATTTATTCTATTAATTTTATAGAAGTGAATGTGAATATCTCTTTCGTACTTACGACACATACAGTAAATAGATTCAAGCTGTGATAAAAAACACGGTTTTTTTTGTTGTTTTATTTGCACAAAGAGCAAAACTTTGAAATAAAGTCTTATCGCCCTTTTCGTAAAGTCGATAGATGTAAAGCACGGACCGGTAAATAATCAAATCGTAATAAGATAACTATGTCCTACTGCCAAAAACTTACTTACGCTCTGTAAGTTGTTCATATAAATCTTTCATCACAGAACAACTAGGGTCACAGGCGAGACATAAATATGTAAACATAACAATATGTGAATAATTTAGCAGGGAGTGGAGCCAAAGTAAATATGCCCTTTATAATACGTTTAGCCGTCATTCGTAATGTATGGCACTTCATATATTTTGGTACTCAGGATTGCTTTATGTATCTTAGTTTTAATTAGTAAAAAATTTACTTAGCATACCAAGTAATTTTTCCATATTTCAAAGGATCACGTAAATTTTGTTATTGATCACACCGGAAAAGCACATAAAGCTAGGAAGCAATAAGCAAGGAAGAGCTAATAGTTCGTTTTACAGCTATTAACGCGATGGAACGTATCCTAAGTATCGCGGACGAGCTTGAGTTTTGGATAGGTGGTCGTTTTAAATGATATAATAAATTGCTTCTTCATTTCTGAATTCTATGTGTTAGGTAGCAGTCGTTACACTGTTTCTGAATTCTACCCGTTAGCTACTAGTTCCTAAACCATTACTGAATTCTAAGTGTAAGACACAATTTCTGAATTCTATGTGTTAGGTAGCAGTCGTTACACTGTTTCTGAATTCTACCCGTTAGCTACTAGTTCCTAAACCATTACTGAATTCTAAGTGTAAGACACAATTTCTGAATTATATGCGTTACGTAGCAGTCGTTACACTATTTCTGAATTCTACCCGTTAGCTACTAGTTGTTAAACCATTACTGAATTCTTAGTGTAAGACACAATTTCTGAATTCTATGCGTTAGGCAGCAGTCGTTACACTATTTCTGAATTCTACCCGTTAGCTACTAGTTGCTAAACCATTACTGCATTCTAAGTGTAAGACACGATTTCTGAATTCTATGCGTTACGTAGCAGTCATTACACTATTTCTGAATTCTACCCGTTAGGTACTAGTTGCTAAACCATTACTGAATTCTAAGTTTAAGACACAAATTCTGAATTATATGCGTTAGGTAGCAGTCGTTAAAATATTTCTGAATTCTACCCGTTAGCTATTAGTTGCTAAACCATTACTGAATTCTAAGTATAAGACACAATTTCTGAATTCTATGCGTTAGGTAGCAGTCGTTAAAATATTTCTGAATTCTACCCGTTAGCTACTAGTTGCTAAACCATTACTGAATTCTAAGTTTAAGACACAAATTCTGAATTATATGCGTTAGGTAGCAGTCGTTAAAATATTTCTGAATTCTACCCGTTAGCTACTAGTTGCTAAACCATTACTGAATTCTAAGTGTAAGACACATTTTCTGAATTCTATGCGTTAGGTAGCAGTCGTTACACTATTTCTGAATTCTACCCGTTAGCTACTAGTTGCTAAACCATTACTGAATTCTAAGTGTAAGACACAATTTCTCAATTCTATGCGTTAGATAGCAATCGTTAAACAGTTTGTGAATTCTACTGCTGACATAAGAGCTTCTAATATCGGCTAATATAAAAATTCTAATGACTATTGTTATAGGTTCTGTTGCACTAATAAAGACCCCTAACAGTAGTTTTTCTCATACATTCTTAATTTACAGAAAGCGATCAGTTACCATTTTATTATACTTATTAATTAAATATTCTATATTTAGCTTGAAAATAATAAAGTTAAAGTGTCTTGTGACAAAAGGTTTAATTTCGTAACATCATTATACTATACAATAGGGAAAAGAAATAATTGCATCCAGTTTGTCCTTAAGAGTACGAAATTAAACTTACTCTTAGCTTCTCGGAAATGCCGCTAAGGATCTTTAGATGTTTATAGTCCATTTGCTTAAAGCGTTACTGCTTCATTGTCGTTTACAGTATTGTCGTTTACATTAAAATAACAAAAGGATTTAAACAATTGTGACACAAACAACAAAATACGTTTTTCAATTATGTAAAATGCGAAGGTCAAGTAACGTCACATCAGGATCTCAATATTATTACGATTTCATGTATAATAACTTCAACTATAATACTAACCGTATATTGTCCGTCTGATTATCAAAAACGCTATCTATACCTTTTACATCGTAATGGGCGGTGGGTTGAAACTAGGGATGTTATGGATATGACATTTCAGATCTGGATACGGATACGGACATGTGAGTGATATTGTACCGGTTTCGGTTACCTTTACGGATATGAAATTATTTTGGATTATCCGATTGTTTTGGATACTTACGGTTACTGATATTAGATGATTTAGGAATGGGAAAAAAATATGTAATGTATTAACATGACACTTAATTTTGACTTTATTTCTTGGTATTTATTATCTGGTGTAATCATAGAAAAGAACAATATTCTTAAATAATTAATAATAAAAACTGTCTAAAAATGACAGCGACGCGGCTTGTGTATCGGCTCGGGCGGCAAAAACCTAACCCTATCCGAAATTATTCGAAACTTTTTTATCGAGTTCGGTTACGGTTTCGGATATCCGAGTGGCGATTATGGTTATGGAGCTCCATAATATCCCTAGTTGAAACTTTCACAATGTTTGATATTGTTAGAATATGTTATCAAAACATATTAGAAAATATATTAATTAAATACTAAATGAACATAATTCATATGACGTAACTACGAGCTTCATGAAATAAAAGTAAATTGAAATTTTTAAGCCATATAATTGTGTGGCGCTTTACGGACTTAAGTTCTGCTATAACCAGCAACTAACTGCACGCTGGCGGTTGTGTGGCAAAAAAAAATGGCATTTCGTTGTCTACGGTATACGTATTACTTTCTAGACTTACTTCATTCCGGTGTTACAAGATTGTCAACAAGGAATTAATCAATCGGGAATTTTTGAATCTATGAGAAATTCTAATAGTCAAAGAAATGTAATGTTTACTTTGAATATCCTGGTATCTGATCTATTTTCTGAGACAAATAAAAGTGGCTATCACACATACTTTTAATAAAATATACAGCAAATACTAACGGTAATAAATACAATATCTCAATTTCCATAAAATATATTTCTCATTACCAGTAAGTTCAACATTTTACCAGTTTAGTTAAGTTTAACTTGTTAGGACTCAGGAGTCAGATTTCAGCTCATAAATATGTAAAGTTAATTATGGCCAATGAAGTTTGTAATTATTATAAATATTATTTAATTAAAGGATATATTCGTTCAAATCTGAATTACATTTGGATAGATTATACTATTTCTGATAACTGGATTTGGTTTTTTTTATGATAACCTTATGGTAAACATTTCGATTTGTTTATTAGTAATTTTTGTCATGAGGGCAGTAGAATAGTCTGTACTCGAATAATATTATTTTTCATCCCATCTATACGAAAAGAGGCAAAGGGTTCCTCGATACGTGCGAGCAAAATTGGTCATTCCGGCACACTTAATAACAATGACAAAATGATTTTTGAATTTGGAACACTATTTAATTAATTAGTTTTAATACAATTCGCTTCGATAAAGTTCTGGCCGGTAATAAAAAAGCGTGTTTGCCGACGCGGCATTGATTAACCAAAATAAAAAAAAAATACGCGGGATCTTCTTATTCGTTTTTTAGTTACTTTTTATTACAAGCATTACGTATTTATTTTTCACATAGAGGGGGATCGAAAGTAGAGTATGCTACGCAGTATCAAAATTATTTAACCTCGAGCAACATACGTTGAATCCTTCGCTTCGTTCCGGATTCAAACAATCGCTCTCGTCCGCAATACATTATTTTGGTCCCTTGTGACAAAATCTACAATATCTTAATAATTTAAAATTATATATTTTCAACTAAAAAAGTGTATGTGGAATTAATGTGTGTTTAATAATATTTGACTTCTCGCCCAACTGTAGTTACTTACTTCGAGATGCGGCAAAACACGACTTATTCATATCATAGGGTGTAGTGACAATGAAATGGTTATGATCACCATGAATAATCGACCATTTTATGAAATAGCCAATTTTGTATGTAGACGCAGATAGTATATAGTAGTAGATATAAAATAGTTATAAACACGCATACCCATAGATATGTTACAAAATCACAAACATATGTTCAAAATAAAAGTGTTTCTTTCGCAATCGCTCTATATGGTATTGTGGACGCAAATACTCAGAAACATATTGATTATATATTTATTTATTTATTTATATTTGATACAGATATGTTTTGTAAACATTACAGGTGAGTTTATTTAGACACTGCGGATTTAATTTACATATTGGCTGGTAGTTTTGGGAAATACCGAAGGTTCGGAAAAAAATAAGTCCAAACTAGGGCTGAATATGAATATAAAGCAGGATTATATAATAAAAAGTATTCAAACACCAGTAATGTAACTTATTATATTGATTTTAATTTCATTCATCGTAAATATGTGAACCTTTGTTAAATATTTCTACATCTACTCAATAAGCCACCGGGTTTTTTAATACTTGTAAGACATTTTTTGACATTTCTATCAAGTTAAGGAAATTACTATGAAATTGAAAGATATCGTTATTACTTTAATTTATATAAAATTAATAAATAATACATGTCAATATAGCACCGCAATTTCACAATATGTAGAAATTGGGGTAGCAAAGGACATTTTCAAGATACGAAAAGGAAGTAAGAAGGAAAAAGATTTAAAATAAGACTATGTAAAAATAATTGTTGCGTAAACGCTTGCTATTATTATTTCCAATGATTGCAAAAAAAAATTGCCCATTTCTTTGCACGTCAGGTGAGAAATCGTCTGTTGAGACGCGAAATTAAACTTCTTTTATAATCAGTCTCATTGTCGGGTCACGATAAGTCTTTATGTACTCCATCGTCTACCAATACGCCTCTCATATTACTATACATGCGACAAGATAAACTATGTACAACTATTCTCGCAACCCTTAAAGAGACGTTTTAAACTTTCATCTCTCTTTGTCCTTTGAAAACCCCTAAATAATTTAATAGCCGTAGGTAAAAAGAGAATAAATGTGTGACCGGGGACACGAGTGATTCTTGGCGAGCTCAGTATAAATATTGTATGAAGAGCTTCTACAAGACGTCTGTAGAACATACAATGGTGTTTCATAGGATAACGTTTATTGTTTTAGGTCGGTAAGGCAGGATAGAATTTATATTTATTTCGCTCTATTGTTTTGAAAGATCATTGTTGATTTATGCGAGCTTCGATGTGCATCGAAGGGCCGTGTTATTGTTCTCACTGTCACATCTGTGATAAAATATAGTATTCGCTGTATTGTTTCGTGTAGTATTCATCAATTCCTAACATTGAAATAATTGATTGTGATACCTACTGCAAGACAAGATGCTCTGTTTGCTTAGTGTTATACTATGTAGTTGAATAAACTGTGCGCCTACCTGGATTGTCACCAATAACATATAATATATCCATTATTGAGAGTGTATCATATTCAGAGTAGAAATAAATAATTAATGCTTTTATAAATTATTAAATTAATTTATAATTATTCAGTATATATCTACTAATGTATTTTTTTATATTTCTTTTTGTTTATATTTCAAGTTTTGCACCATAAAAAATTTATTACAAGGAGGACTTCGTATGATGACTGCGACAGCGTATGATCACAAGGATGAAGAGCCACCATTAACTGGCCGGACTGGTGAAAATTATAAAAGGTCGCCTTTTACATGAATTTGCATCGTTTTAAATTAGCATGCACGGTTCGTGGTTTGCCCGAGTGAGCTGCAGTTGACAAAAATGTAGCCGAACGGAGATTTTTCGGGATGAACCTGTTAGAACAAGTGGCAGTCGTTATATCGTGACGTATGTTGCAACAATGATCGTGGGATATGGACTCTTACACCCTGTCTGCCGGTTCTATGCCGATACATATAACCGCAAGGTATCCCGGAAGAAAAATCTGCAAGAAACTATCCAGGATAATTTTTTTTTTTACTTTCTATTACGGAGATAGCTTACTAATTATATTAAATTTCAAATCCGTACCAACAGATCGAACTGGCAATAATCATTCAGTTTATATATTTAAATGACTCTTGGCATATATACACTGCGGAGTTTTCCAAAGGAAAATGAAAACGGGTTACTGTTTAAATATAAAAAATTGATTTCGCATACCGAAACGGCAACGAAACTCACCATAACCATACCCACATCACGAGTGCCGTTGACAGAATGATGTCCGATGCTACCCAACCATTATTTTTTTTCAGGCACGTCACTCGCAAAGCGTTAAAGTAGAATGTAAAACATGGAAATGGGAAGTCGAAAATTTTTATTTTCGTATCGTTTCGCGTCAAATTGCCAGCACTAGTCGCTGCGACTGACAACGCTGCTCCGACTGCTACTTTTAATGTATATTTTACATTCGAAGCATTTTGAATTCCGTTTCGGTATATGTTTGGGAATAGTTACGTCATGTAAAGTAATAGTAATTTTTATTCATTACTGCGTTTGAAAACACAACAGGTAAAGTACATACTTCACATTGTATTATCTCATAAACATTCCGCACATATTGTACAGTTTATCAATTTGACGTAGCTCTTGAAAGAATGTTTTTATATTACTAAGTTTCGTTACATGCATTTTAAGGCTACATTTTAATGGCTTCAGTGGTACCAACTGCTAAATAACAAAAACATCTATCCTGTCTACTGCCTTTCTACTGTGTGTTAGTATACAGTGATGTAAATAATTATAAAATGTAAACTCATGCGCTGTAAATGTAAATATCGCAAAATTTCATTTTCCTATACAAAGTTTACTTTGTCAATCAGCGGTCCAAGATCACAAGCTCTGCTGCTGACAAACAAACAAAAAAAACAACTGAATTATGTAAATATAGTATTCACCGATTCAGTTTCTAAGAATCCTTAGCGCCACAGCGTGCCCTAGTCCATACATGTCCGCATTCTCCCGATTTTTCAACAATGAAACATATCTCTGCTCAGAAAATATTTGTGCATCACATACATACTTACCTAATGCCTAGCATATACCTTCTCCATCATAACGAGTACTGACCTTGTTTAGTTCTCCATCGCTTAAAGAATTTTATGAAAGAACTTAACGAAAAGGTCAAAAATCGTTCTACCCAAAATTAATTTATTAACATTTGTACTTTCATTGCAGAGAACTGTTTCACAATTTTCAGCGACTTTCAAATTAGTATTGCATGTTTTCCATTGTTGGGAGGGAGGTTCTATGCATGTATAGAAATATATACCATCATACTCGTACATTGTGCTCGCGGATTGTTGCAAAGTAAATTAATACTATTTTAATAACAATGAATTTCCGCAAAGTAACGCCTGATACTATCAACTATAAGAATCGTTATTACATTGTTTCGCAGTAAAAAATTCGTTAAAAATTGTTTTTGTTTTTACAAAATCATAACTTGCAATCTGTACATATAATAAAATTCCAACTGATCGGTTTCTGTATATTGAGGATGTATGAGAAAAACTACTGTTAGGGGTCTTTATTAACGAAATAGAGCACAAAACAATAATAGTTAGAATTTTTGTCTGTTTGTCTGTGCGTTTGTTCGCGTTAATCTCAGAAACGTCATGTCCGATTTCATTACATCACTTAAAATTTACAGTTCGTTTAATTTCAATCCGTCCATAAATAAAAAATCATGAATTAATTTAATATAATGTAGTTAATATTTATTATCGTAAAACGTAGTTTAGACTTCAATATATTTTATGAAATTCCCTAAATGTTGCAACCCTATCTGGCCAGCCAACACCTACCTGATATAATTATTTTTTTCAGATCTAATCGCATTTGTCAGATCTAAGCGAAGATTGATTAAACGTTAAAATGTACTAAACAAAGTTACTGCTCAAGTTGTAACCACCGCACTGGTAAATAACTTATCAACAAACAACCTAGTATCAGCACCACTGCGCAATAAACTCGTGTGTTAAGTCTGAATTGTGAAGAAAACTAGACCCAGGGGTGCTAAATTGATGGGCTCAAGTGCCCTCAGGTGATTTACCGATAGATTGCTTCGCAAACTGTTGCAAACGAATACTCTATGGCTAGGGTTGTCAGCCGTTAGAATTTAATTTTGTCCTTTTATGTGATACTATTACTAAATAAGATAATCGTAGATATTAAACACAATTTTTATAAATATTCCGTTCTTTTAGTTTTTGTAAGAGTTATGAAATAATTATATAAAACTATATAAGAATTTATATGTACTGTAACTATATCATTATAATACATTTAATTTTGAAAACTATAAATTCCGTTTCGATCAGATACACTAATTATTTATTTAATTGTTATTGTTATTTAGTATTAAATAAAAAGGAAATATAATATATAATTAAGAAACGGGTAAATTTACCGCTTCTAATGTTCATGGTGTCGGCGCACCTCGCCTTACGACAGGCGACCGCAGGGGAGCGGTGCGGAGGCCGGGGAGCATACCTCGGCTGATGTGCCCGTGTCCGCCGCCCTTCACTTCGCTACACGACGCACTTGACTACAGGCACTTATTTTATATATTGTCACGACATTAAAGCCTATTATACAGTCTACACATTTAATTTACCGAGTCCCGTTAGGGCCCAATCACATGGTCTACAGAGAATACTTCTATAAAACTGTTCTAAAATTGATGATACACGTTTTAGAAACTTTTGGACTTTTTAAATTTATTTATATATAAATTATTTTATTATTATGTAAACAGGCTTCCGAATGATACTTTTTGTAATAGATTTAAATAAAAAACGCTTACATAACAAAGACACAGAAAAGACAAGTTTATATCCTCCAAAAATGTAATCCGCATTGTTTCAAAATACATTTTCTATGTTCTCATGACAAACATATCAGAACCAACTGTATGGTTTTAAAAAAGTACAGAAACAGACGTACCAAAACCTTTCACGCACACATGCATGAACGCATACAAACATTTACACACATAAACACAAAGACACAACCAGACAATTCTATACAATTAATTATATGTCATTCATATTAAATTTTCGTGTCATTGATGATAACGTGAAATGAACAATATCTTGTGACACTGACATACTTGTACCTAGTTCATAAATATTTGATTAATGCCACATAATAAACCCAAATTAAATAACTGCTCCGTGAAAATCAATTTCGCTTCAGACTCCTCAATATGATATAACGAACACATTCTGCGTATGAATTTTGACATATAACACGCGCTGATGAAAATGAGATCACTAGGGAAATCAGATGGTGAATTCGAGTATCTTTAACCTCAAGGTGGTTTCACTAAAATTTCGGCGTCAAATTTTCCTCTTTTCTATTACTTTTGGGTACTGGAGTGAAAATCAAACCATTTCATTTTAGTTTCTTTCGGGAGACATAAAAGTAATTAAACAGATATATAATAATTAAAAATTATAATTACGTGAATTACTAAAGCACTAGTTTATTTGCATTCTCATTACAGTATGTCAAAAATATTGTATTGACATAATTAAACACAGAATCAGCTATGACGCAAGATTGACTATGAGTATAATATTGTGACAGAGCTGCAAATTCACTAATATCTAAATCACTACATTATTTTATCCCCTGAAAGCTTCTGTTCTACAAAAATATGCGTACTTCTGGTCAGTTTTAGGTAAACGTTACTAGGATCGGTAATTCGCCAGTGCAAAAAGCAAAAACAAGTGAATGCGAGCATTCCGGTCCACTGGCCAAAAGTTTGGCTGTTGTTACAGAACGCACATTCTCACGCCTTTGCCTTGAACAACTGGCATTTCATTTTGCCAGTACTAAATGTTTAGCATATTGGACTTTACGATCATAGGAACATTTTTAATGTTAACAGTCGGCAAACGAACAGACGAAACGTTTTATGGTGTTTGATCCCTCACAACTGCAACAGTTGGAACATTTTCAATGTATTGCCAGCCAAGAACAAAGCGACCACTTGTTAACTGACTCACGAGCATTACAATTGGGTCATGATCAAAATATTTCATGGTTGATTTATAGAAGGAATGTAGGAGCTGGCCAGACTTTTTAAAAATGTCCACCGTTGTGCGTAAGCTTTTACGTAGTCCGTATTTCAAAAGTGTATTTCAAAAAGTCCACTACGAGCAAGGAAGTTGGCTGGAAACCTATATGCTGCTTTAATTCTAAGTTATAATTTTAGAAATCAACTATATAATTTTAAAAATTAAATTAATAAAAATTTTGTTAATACAATCTGTAATTATAATAATATTATAATTATGGTATGCAAATTAAGTCACATAGTTGGCTTTCATTACAGCAAGATAATTATTTGTTTATATCTGTACATAATAATATGTCATAATATGCACATTCATAAATTAAAACAATAATAGCGCATGACTTAAACCTAGGTTTCCTCTACGAGAGATTAAACACCGATGATTGCTGAGTTGTTGAATTGTCGTAGCTTTTTAAGTCCACTATATTTCCATTGTACTATAAATTTTAACCTCATAGTCCTGATACTGCAACGATAATGTTTGTTCACCCGAAACAAGATCGAGTGAAAATTGTATGTTTGCTGCTTTCTGTATTAAAAAATTTCGAAAATGTATGATAATTTCAATGATATCAATGAAAGTTGAAATTCAAAAAGCTCTTGACGAGTTATCTCAAGTTAGGCTTTAAACTATTCCTAAATTAATACAACAGCATTTTGTCATAGCATTCATGCATTTTATTTGTCAACTCGACTAGCCAGAAATGCTTTTTATTGTCTTTTAATAGTGCACAAGTAATAAATAGTTATATTATTTCCGGTAAAATGTTTCTATGTGTACATAAATAGCAAATAAATAAATATCGTACATAGTTAGTTTCAAAAGAATAATGATTTTTAGAAAGGACAATTAGGCAACTAGGCTTCGCTAAGTTTTTACCGGGACAAAGCAAGTGTCCCGGCAAAAACTTAGCGAAGCCTAGTTTGAAAATCAACTGTATTGACCTGTCACTGAGTGACGCTGATTGGTCTCATATCTAGGGTATATTAGAGTATTGTGTGCTAAGTTTAACTCAGTCACCGAATTACGTTGGTTGGGTGCCATATTGAAGTGTCATACGCTAACAGGCAAGTAAATAAAAGTTCGACCATTGGGCTTACTAACATGATTATATACATAATACTGAGAAATTAACATTTCACATCTACTACTGGTGGCTATTTTATTCAATGTAGAGCGCGTTTCATTACATCGCTACATTTAATGGAGTAGACTGACGTATATGAAATATCAAAAATAATACAAAAGAAATAGAAATAATTCAAATACTTAAGCGGTATCTATGTACAAGAATATGCAGTGGTGGTGGTGGCGGTGGGTGACCTTTTGCTGTTTGAACGAGGGTTATTCGACATACTGACGCAAAGGTCACAGGATCACACAGGATACCCGAGTTCGAATCCTGAACACACCTTTCTTTTTTTTGTATGTTGGGAGTATTACAAATAAATTAGCATTTGCTTCTGTGAAGGCAAATATCAAAGGCTAAACTCTGCCAATCTGCACTTGGACAGCCTGGTAGACTTTGGCCTTAATCTCTATCACTATGAGAGATGACCTGAGTTCACAAGTGGAACATGCATAATATGATCAAAGAATTTATAACAAAATCAACTTAATATCTAAATTGAATGATGAATAGAGGATACATCGATTACATTCACCTATTCAAATAAAGCCAAGCAAGCATTCTCATCGATATGTCCCCGAATGAATTGGGCTCATCCTCGTGCTACAATCAACTGTAACTTGCACGACAGATGGTAAGGCGAATAAGCCAGAGTTTGCACAATCAGTTATGAGTTGCGGAACAGATCGTATACTCCAGTTTTATAAAGTTGTTGACAGTCCTCCGTGTAGATTGCTCCTTGATTTTAACTTTGAGTACCTACTAAAGTAGAAGCGAAATTGTTATACACCGAAGTTGTCTTAAAGAAACGACTATATATTACAGTGATGGACAAGCCGTTGAATAATTTTAAATTCAACGATTCGATAGAGACGACACTGGGTAAACGAGCAGACGAGCCACCATCGTCTTTGAATATTTGTAACAACAAAGACATCTCCGATGCGTTGTCGGCTAAGAAAAAAGTATGTACTGTATCTCAATCCCCCAGCCGGAACTCGACGAGTGGTTAGGCAGCAGACACAAGAAGCAGGATGGTAGATATCCAGGCAGACTTCGCGGAAAGATAATAATACCACTAATAATATTTTTAGTTACTTAATAACAATATTGATAATATAATTTTTACGCCTCTTACGACACTCAGTTCTACCATCGTATACTAGACCGCCCTAATACCACCAAGAAATATTATAATTGATTGTAAAAAGTGAATGGTAGTTAGCAAGTCAGGTAAATAATCCATATAGCATCCACAAGCAACGAGTGTTGTCGGAATTAATCTGTATCCAACCGAGCCTAGCGAGAGTTCTCCATAGTCCCATCCGCTGTCCAGCAGGGCGCACTACGAACAGAGTAGGTTGGTTTGCGGTTAATGATAGGTGAAGCCCCTAACTCTTCAAATAAAAATATGTCAGTACATAGATATACGTATGTATTTATACATTAACATTTTGTATATATGTGTACTCGTCGTATAAATGTAATTTTATTGTGATAGGGAACCCCCAGATATTGGCTCCCGTTCAAACTTATAAGATGTGGAAGTCGGAGTTTACACAACTGTATGAATAGTTTGTAAGCCAAGTGTATAAAGTTTCAATTGCATGTATCGTGGCTTTGTTCACGGAGGATCGAAACTTCGAATGTCTATTAAATGCAAAACGATATTATTGTTGAGGTAATACTACATATGTTACTTTAGTGTTATATAGGTATTTTAATACTTATAAGTTTACAGTTTGTCATTTATAAGTGACTAGTTACTGTCCCCCCTTTTTTTGAAAACTTGCTGAGGTAAAAATTATCCAAAATTATGACTAATAATATGAGTTCCAAATATAACAAGAGTCATCTAAATCTGTTCATTGGTTTAGTGTGAGGCAGACAACCGGACAAAAATACCAAAACAATATGTTTGGGCTTTTATATCGATAATAAAGTCTATCTTCATTACAATTTCCAAAAAATATTCCATCAAATATTTAGGTCATAATTAAAAGCACGTCATTTTAATCACCGTTTCGAAAATATGCTTTAACAATGAGGAGATAATACGGCGAAAATAACTCCTCAGCACATATTATACAGCAACATATGCTAATTACGAATCCGTTGCGGCACTGTTACATCCAAGAGTCTTTGTAACATATATATTCATCTAAACCATTATAGACATTACCTACAAGGTGTGCTTTAACACGTTAGATCCCAAAGCGGTCCAGGTGAACCCCCAGGGGTCCACGGGAGACTCGACGGGGGTTTACATTGGCGTGACACAAAAATGGGGGTTCATAATTCGTAAGCGGGGGTCCACGAAAATTTATCTCCTTTCGATAGTGAACTAAAATGTTGGCTTGACTTCAACTATCAAAGTAGGCAGATAATATTTAAAGAAGCTCAGCGGCTGTTACTTGTAAAAACTTTGTCGAATTTTGGAAAAATGGCAGGAGTGTAGCTGTAGCGGGTCCACGGGAACCAGCTAAATTTTGAAAGTGGTCTATAAGAAAAAAGTCTGGGAACCCCTGCTTTAACACATCGATTAAAAATTCCAATAAGTAAATCAAATTTACTATTTGTATTGATTGGTAAAATTAAATGAACGCAATTGTGAGCGTTAAGTCCAGATTAGATCTGAGCTAGACGTCATAGATGTCTAAATTTTAATTTTTTATATGTATGTTTTATTCATGCACATCAAATAATTTTGTAAGGTTTCACCTTACGTATACTATGTGTTTACATACTTATTTATATATTTCGTAACGAAGTAACGAAAGTAAGTTTCAACTTTTTAAAACGTTGTACAAACGTTGACCTTAGAACTCGCTGAATAAGGAGTTAATGTAATAGAAAAATGTTAGCATTGTTAAATTGAAAGGTTTTTTTACTTATTATCATTAAAAGTTAGTGCTTAACCACAATCCCACCTAATGGTAAAGCGATGTTCCATACCCTTCAATGGTAAAAGCTAACATAGAAAAAGCCTGTTTATGTGTGTGCTGACTTGAAGTCACTAGCACTGTAACCGGACAGCGATGCAAGCAAGCTATTCGAGTCCTTAGTATAAAGAATTTTATTTAACAATAAGTGTATATTGTTATTATTATGTGAAAGGAATTTATGGTCAAATAGTCATTAAATAAAACAAATATACAGACAGATTGATAGATGATTGATTTGAGAGATATGTTAGAAAAATGTGTAATATTGAAATGAGGTAATGGAAAAAAACTTATTGACACTAGAGAAGATTACAGTTTTATTGGAATAATTATTTGAATACAGATTTGTACTCGGGTCGTGGATGTTTAGGATGTCTCATTTATATCCAAATATAAAGATTCCAAGCGCGTAGTTTTATATGAGTGCTTATTTATTAATCAATTGATTACAACACTCAGAAATATTACTATTTTGCGACGTTTTTTTCTTCGTTTTAAAATTTCTTGCTGAGCATAAATTATTTTGGGAAATGTTAAATAAATCTTCATACAATAAGCAAAACTTTGAATTTCAATACTCTGCAGCGCCTTAAGCCTCGAGAAGGTCGAGTAATTTACGTAATACGTACCTAAAAGCGTAGACTGTAATTAATTTTCAAGGGATTACAGAACAAATACAGGGGTTGAAGGAAGGGCCGGCGTGGCTGTCCGACGACGGTGGAATTAAGCTCTGTAAATAATACAAGTGGATGTTTAAGATGCGGGACTTGAAGCTTGCGTACACGAAACATTCAAATGCAGGTTTTAGGGTTCCATATCTCTAGTAGAATAAACGGAGCTATTATAATTATTCATGTTCCGTAACAGTCAATCAGTCAAGAGTTGTGTTTGTGTTTACTTAAAAGAATCAAGTCGACTTCACGTAAAAATCTAAGGTCCACCCACTGTTCCATATTTAAAAATACAATAAAAACGCATACTTATGCCACAAATTTAGATATCAAACCCCAAAATATAAATCTATCATTGACCTACAATCATAAGCAGATGTTGACAAAACCGTTCAATGTTTGTGAATCAACAACTCTGTCGATCAACAACTGAATATTTCATTAACCGTAACCAAATCATGAAATAGCCGATCATACAATGGCCGCCATGATAGGACTATTATCACGAATAGGAAATAATTTTTGAATGAATCACGAAACCCTCAAACGGGACACTTGTTTATTAATATTGTTTAATTTCAATATAGCAACAAGGCTTTAATGCTATCTAACTTTATAATACGATATCTGAATAATTGAAAATTCGCCATAATATTTTCAAAGTCTGCCAATCCGCACTTGGCCTTTAATATATTATGGCCTTTACTCTCACATTGAATCATGCAAGTTGTGACGATGAATCCATTAATTGTATTTATATCTTAAATTATTTGAAATAGAGGAAATCTTTACACTCCGCAAAATACATTCAATTGAAACAAATCTGTCTGAAATACACGCTTCATTCCAAGATCCACAAAAGCTTTCTCCACCTATCCACTATACAAACAAGGACGGGCAAAAAAAACGTTTCTATGCAAATATGAGCAAATAAACTGGGTACAAGACGGCGGTTTAGTGATGTATAGAAAATTGAGGTGACACCATTGTGATGCCATAATAAAATCAAAGTGTCTGTCTGTAATCTTTTATAAGAGTATCTAAGCGCAATGTACTACTTTTAGACAGTAAAACAAGTAATCACTTTCGTCAGTTCTTCTATTAAAAAGGCCACAAGATGGCAAATCTCACTTGCAAAGGTCTAGTCGCTCATAGATGCCTGCAAAACCTGAAATTTCGACCATCAAAATAAAAATAATTTATTTGATAGCAATGATTAAATAATTTTAGGTTACTAGCTTCCACAATACGATTTCCTGTGTCATGGAATGCGCTACTCACAATGGAAACCTCGGTCGATACCTGACTCTCCGACAGTGTAACATAACACGTCAAATATATTAATTCAGAAATGGTATTGATAGCTAACCGATGATTATACTGGCTGATGCTGTGTGCAAACATCTCTACCTGGAGGAAATTAGCCATTGATGCATGATTCAGAAATGATTTGAAATTCTCAATTTGTAGAAAGGTTTTGCATATATTTAGATTTTCTTACAATGCACCAACGAAACCTCGGACACAATGCAAAAACTCGAAGAGAGTCGATGGTTTGGTTTTTATGGTCTGGTTTTTGTAATAACCTTAAATAAAAAAATGTCCCTTCCAGCACATTTTGCAGTAATCCCTGAGCGAACCGACTCCGTCTCCCACGAGATCGCATTTTCGGCGGCGTTTTATACGAGACGCATGCTTGATTTCCACTATACATATTTATGATGCCTGCCTCCTGGTAGAGGAAAGAATTTTATGGGTTATATAGGTGACCGTAGTTGTACCTACGTTTCTTATGCACGCAGTCTTTAGTGGTTAAATAAAAAACTCTGAATTAAAAGTGTAAAATCGATTTCAATTAATAATTTAAAAGGGATTGTGTGTAAAATCATAATAATTAAAAAATAATTCAAACGACACGATCGTTATAAATGGTTGTTTACATTTTTGCTTTGAATAATCACTGAAAAGGCTGAATAAAATGTCTCCGATTATTTCGAAATTGTATTGTGAATTCTCATGATACCTAAGGATATTTTACTTTTTTTATCTCAAAGGAAAGTGAAGTCCATTCTGGATATCCTTGTCTGCCTAAACCATAAGGATTCAGAGTGTACTGAAAATCAATCAATAGTGCATTTCTTTTGTAGTATAAATTTTCATATTATTTCCTTAAATAAGGTTTTCTCAGATAAATAACGATAAATTCTATTTAAAATTAATGTTTTTACCATGACATTTTAAACGCTCTCGGCCCACTAAAACTGTATTTATACAGAAATTATTGAAAGTCAAATTACGCTAATAGAGGTATTTAAAAGAAGCATGAGGTAGATTTTGATAAAGCAAAAGATTGAATTTCATACTATAAGCCAAAGATCTGTAAACACTTCAAATACATGTTAGTGCCTATCAAACTAAACTATTCACCACTAAGGCAGCATAACCTACCCGTACTCCGATAGCGGTCGTAATATCGCTATTTTTGTCCGGACTTCCTAACTGCAAGTTACTCTAGACCCTCTGGCTAAACTTTTTAATAATTCAGTTGATTTGATGTAATTTTGCCGAGAATCCGCCACTGAGTGTAGAGCTGTATGGTCGGATGTTACTCTCTTTAATGTAAACGCGTTCTACATTGAAAATGATACTTTAAATGATAAGAAAATTACATATCGCAGCATCTCCTCTAGTTATAAGCTACCTCATATAAAATAGTCATGGATAAATATGATTCCAAATTCTTCCAAACGCAAAATTTGTTATTCACATTATTGCCAAATATATAAACACTTTTAATTCAAAGAAACACTGTACAATCATATAGCTGCAATTTATGAGCTGAAAACTAAAATGGTCATTTATTATGCTTCACGGGATAAAGTGACATTATGATGGTCCGAGTGTCACCTGGTAAATAAATTCTTGTGCTCTGTATCTTAATACGTAGGTGTTCCTCAGCTACATTTAAAATTATACACATTGCAGATGGTATTTAAAACAATGACATTAATGCCAGAACTCACTAAAGCCGACTCCCGAAGGATTCCGACTTGCTTCTCGCAAGTTGGGCTCCTTGAGAGCCTCCGTTGAAAGGGTATGTGGTCAGATGCTCTAGTACCTATTTGTTAAATATTAACGCCCCTAGAGTAAGAACCTCAGAAACGTTAAGAACCTTAATGTTTGAGAGCACCCGACCAAACATACGCGTTTAATATTTAATAGTAACTAATCTGTTATTGTCGCTGAAGTCTCATGGAATGAATATTTGAAACGTGTTTATGGTATATTAAATTTCAGACAGTGTGCTTCAAAAATTATTCGAGTTAAATTTGATTTTTGATTTGATCTCGCTTTTGATTTATACCTGATTTTGTAAATCATTCTCAGTCTTGAATTAATTTCAATTGTAAATTAAAATAAGTTATTAATATTTTTTTTTGTATTGCTTAATAAGTAAAATGTATTATGAAAACCATAATTTTACGCCGTCAAGATTATTAATATTATTGTGTATATCTTTCCTGAACTGTAAAACACAGAATTATAATTTTATAATATTGCAATTTCTCTAAATATTCTGTATTCAAAAACGAGCTGTTTTCTATAATTCTAATCCCTTCAATTAGTGGAAGCAAAAAGAAATACGACGAGCAACATCCAAACAGCGATACAGTCGTTTCCCTCCGACTGCATCGCATCGGCCCCACGCGCTACAGTTACACGTCATTAAGCGATACTTTACAGCAGACGGCCCTTGAGACTCTCCCATGCTATCGACGATGTGGGAACTCTAGATACGACATATGATATGAATGCACTTTTCTTTATTTTCTGTTCAATAAATAATATCATTTGAAAAATTATAAAACTAGGGTTATATATTAAATAATGATACTTAAACGGTATAAACGTAATTTTCCCAGTTGTAAGGCCGAGTTTTAATTCTAAATACGCTTAAACTTTATGAAATTTTGTGCTTATTAAAATTTTATCTTCACTTACTGCTTTGAAGGATAATATGCACAGAAACCTGCACACCTAAAAGTTCTGTATAATCTTTTAAAAGTGTGTGAAGTCTGCCAAATCCGTAATAAATTAGTATGCTAGACCACGATGTGTACTACTCCCATTTTGAGAAGAGAGACCATTGCCCACGTAGTAGCTTGTAATAACTCTTACCATCATGTATTTTTCCATCGGAATTACAATGAATGGTATAGAGTCTAGTGATTTTAAAGGCAAGCAACCTAATTCTATTGCTTCGATGTTTACCAACAAGATGTACCATGCTCTGTAAAATTTAACACAGAACCCCCTTTTCCCACTTAAGATTACTAAAAAAAGACTGAATAAAAATAAGTTTTTGTACATATATTCCAATTGCCATTTTTGTACCAAACGTATGCTACATTTATTAAAATCCCAGTAGCGTTCAACGTATGCCGTGGCGCGTATTAATTAACTCTACTTTAAATATTTGGGAGAAAGCACATAACTTTACACGTGCGTAATTAATCACTTCTGTGTGGAGTTGTTGTTTTAAATTGTGCTGTCTGTTTCGAATGAAAATAAGTTTTTAATTCTGTTGTTTCAAAATTGCGAGAAACGATAATCTGTACCAAAATTTATATAATTGTGTTGTCAAAATCACAGAGTAATAAATAATAAATGCCAATGGTTGTAATATTAAAATATTCAAACGTTTTTGAAGACATTGTTGCTCAATTGGTTGTTACCCTGACCGCCGAGCGAGGGGCTACAGGTGCGATTACGTTCAAGAACGCTGAAATGCTGACAAGCTCGTAATCCAGTCTATGAATACCTGTGTTGTCGATGCCATACATATATGGCGCAAACACCTATGACTGAAACACAAATTTACTAATTTACTTGTAATTAAGTATCTGATCAAGAATCGATCCCCGATCCTCTAACTTGGCATGGCTAACCCAATAATCAAGATTATTTTTAATTTTTAAACTACTTTTTTTACAAGCAAATAACATATTTTTCCCTTTATTTTAAACTAGCAGTCGGCCCCGAATTCTTTCGGATTGAACAATTATAATATATATAATATATAATTCTATTAATCTCCCATGCCCGTGTCTATCGAGAATAATCTACTTTTCAAGTGATAAAAGAACTTCCGAAATAGGTACAGTGTTTTTGGATATTACTCTCCGCAAACACACAAACTCTCAATATTTCCACTCTTTCTTTATAATATTAGCATAGATTAATACAGATGTTCTATTATTCGATATTATTGGCACACGGGTAAACTCTAGCATCATGTTAGTCTGTGATACTTTGAAAAAATGAAAAAAATTAAATCACTTTACGTATGACATAACCGCAAAATGTAAGTGTTTATTTACGATAATTATTTCAAACTGTCCCTCTGAGCGCATTCTATATCAAATATATTATAAATTTTATGTATCGTGTAATACAAACGAAATGTAATACAACATCATTTCCGCAATCTAAACACGACGGGAGGATAACATAAATAATTTCCTTATTCCTTTAAATCCACCGCAGGCTAGGGGAGAAATTCGAGGAAAAATTTTAATACCAATGCATATTATGTACCTAACTGAAGAAAGTGGTCTAAATTATATTTTTCATATCTACACCTCTACCTCATTCTTTCCTTCATACCTTAAGTCTCTTGATATTCTCTGGCTGGGATTTTTATTGATATCGAAGTTATAATCATATACAGGCAACTTGGTTTTAAGAGGCTTTATTTTTCAGCAGTGGGATTTTGGTGTTTTTGTGATTTCATCTCTTTATTTCTCTAATATATTGTAAAGAAATTGCAGTGATTAAAATTTGTAGCGGTCCTCTGAAACATTTCTTCGTTAATAACTTTCACTGAAAAGTCTTAAATTTCTTATTTAATTTGAATGGTTTATAGTTATAATTTCAAACAAAAACTCAAATATTTTCCGCATCCTTTTGATACAAACTGATTCACTTTGGTTAAATAAGTAACACCTAGGAATACCGACTGATTTAACGATTTCACTTTGTTAAAATGATTGAAAATATTACAAAATCTTGTCGAAATCGAAACCGACACACCATTTAAATTTTTCTCAGTTCTTGGAATTATATAGGTATGCTAAAACTCGACTGAGAATAAAATGAAATTTCTGCACATTGAAAAGCCACGGATTCTTTTTCCTCGAGATAGTTTCCAAAAACAACTGTTCTTTTCTACAATAACTAGTACAGAAAATATATGTAAGTTGTGTTAAAATGTCAGCAGAAACTCCTGCAAGCAGAAAGTTCTGTAAGAATAATAGATATGTACATACATGGGTTCCGCAATAAAATTTGTTACGCTTCTATTTCATTTATTTATTGTTCACATATTGTGTTACACGGGATGCAAAGGCCGAACTTAAAGCCTATTTTCGTTCTAATCCTGTGCAAGAGATAAAATGACAACAAATATACAAGATAAAAGAGAACAAGCGGTAATTATAATTAAATAATTTTTAATAATGTAAATTATTCATATAATCACAAATGTGTATGTAATAAACGTGTAACTAACTACACATTTAATGATGAATACGGGTTAGAGAGATTCGGGTTGTAGATTTCTTTTAACAGGTTTTTAATTAACGAGCTTATTTTCCTTATGAAAAATTGTTGTAAATAATGAGGTAATCGAATAATTATGTTTTTTACATAAAATAAGTTAATGCGTTGATATACCCTATTACGTATGACGTGGGAGTCTTCAAGAAAAGAGTGAATGGGCTTTTATGAGTTAATGCGTTCAACATCTAGACTTCATCACAACTAACCGTCAGGTGGGATTGTAGTCAAGTATTAACTTATTTTATGTAAAAAAACTGCAATATGTACTTGTTTGTATTTCACAGATTATCCTCATGCCATTCCGCAAGTAATTTTATGTGGCACAGAAAAGTATCTGTTTATATTATTCAATTTTCACTGTTGTGAAACCTCACTCCAAATAAACTCTTAATGTTCTCGAACTGGTAGTCTTGAACACCACAAAGCTCTGTCACTGCAGCCCTAAATTAATATGAATCTCTAATTTGAACGTCACACGTGGTGTGCGCTCGCAACTTTCCAGACTATGCCAAATTGGATAAACATGTGCGAGAAACTGTTGGCGTGGACACACGTATAATTAACGGTATATAAACGCGGCGTTCGTGTATAAATTAAATCTGAAATGATAAAAATTTTGACTACAAGAAAATCTTCTGTTCAGCAAATTTATCTATCTTATTATGAACCTTATTAGAATTTCCGTGTAAAATACACGTCATTGCATTTTTTTATTAATGAAATTGGCTGAACTTGGAAAAAAATCATTTTTATATTAAAAATCATCATCATTATCATCCACCTGACCTTATCCCAACTTTATTTGTGGTCGGCGCAGCATGTATTTTTCTTCCATACTTCCCTATCAGCCGTCATCTCACTAGTAACTTCCATTCTAGCCATATCATCCTTCACACAATCCATCCATCGCTTCTTTGGCGTATTCTATCCATCCTTCTTCATTTTTTTCTTTTTTCTTTGTATATAAAAAAATATCTATGTGTAATGAAAAGTAAGCATGTATGTGAAAAGTAGTAAGGAGTCAAGATCTTTATTTACGTGCACGTTGAATAGTATTTTTTAAACTCGGTATTTAAAATCGTAAAAAAATTGATTTATGTCAATGTTCAGGCCCTTTGTTTTATGTCATAAACTTCCGTCCATTAACTTAGAAAAAAGCGCGAAAAAAACAGACGGGACTAATTCCGTGGAGCTTCTTTTTTTCATCGGTAGTTTCAAAATTAAAATAACAATTAAACATAATATAATTAATTTATTGTAATTGACGTTGTTCAATAATTTCTCGAAGATCTTAGAATATTGTAATTAAATCATTCCGATACTTTTCTTCACTTATTTATTTTGTCACAAATTGTAACAAAAAAATCTTTTACTTCAAATTTAAATGACACGGTAGATAATTAACTACTCGGCTAGCGCCATCTATGGAGCGCAAAAGAACAATCATATAATAAATTATCATTTTAGACAGACGTCTTTAAGGTAAGGTAAGGTTTAGGCCGTATTGGGGCCTAGAATACTTCCCCTTATCCCATGCTGGTAGAAAACGGTGTCGTAAGAGGCGACAGAAATCAGCCTGCTTCACCAAGCAGCCACCGCTTTGCGTAAAGATTATATTATCAGTATTATTATTAAGTTATTAATATTATTGGTGGTATTATTATCTTTCCGTAAAGCCTACCTGGCTAGCTACCATCCTACTGCTTGAGTCAGCCGCCAAACGACTTGTCGTGTTCCGGTTGGGGGCTCTAAAGTCAGTACATTCTTCCTTACCTTCTTCTCATTTCCAGCGGTGATACCTTTGGTCTTGTTGATGTCCAAGGGCGACGGTGACCATTCATCATCAGGAGGATTGTCTGCTCGTTTGTCGGCTATTAACATAAAAAAACAATGGTAACTTATAAATTTGACTGCAGTCAATCGAGTATTATATTTCAAATACACTTCTTCATTAATTTTTATATTCAAAACGGTCACGTAAATTTTACTTATTTTTACAATTAGCTGAAACAACTACCTTTTGAGTAAAAAATTTACCGGCAAACGGCTTTTCATAAAAGCGACATAATTTTGAAAACTTTTTCACAGTTCGTAACTCACAAAGAAAAACTTTCTTCAAGGGATTAAATTACGCTATAAGTTGTGTCATCTTTATGTTTAGGATAAGTCTTAGATAACAAGCAATTTATTCGAAGACTTCAAAAGACTTTTTAAAACTCGTTAAATTTATCAATTTCATATGTTGTATTAAGAGTGATGCGAGTTTCTTCATGACATCGGTCTCGAGCCAAATTGAGTTCATATCTTTAAAATGATGTAAGAATGAGATTAAATTCCGAAATATATATTTTTTTAATATAATCGCGGGCGTACTTAGATCAGATTAATTATTAATAATTATTATACAGATTATTATTATGCGATCACAGCATAATATTATGAGTTACATTCAGTAGAAATTGTTTTTGTCTTGAAAATATTTTTAATGAAATGAAATGAAAATATATTATTATAAATAATTAAGAATTAATATACTTTCTATATTAACTATATATTTGAGTAATGCCACTAGAAGCATATTATATCGAAGGTATAAAATGTTATAAGATTGTGATGCCTTGTGGCTGTGATGTGGGTGGCATGAAATTCAAATGTATAATTTTGGAAATTTTCGTTCCCCATATAATTTATTTATAGCTAATATATATAAGTACGTACGTAATTTATTTGTGACTAACCAAGCGAACTTATTAACATCGTATCATGTTGTACGTTTCCTCTTGTAGCCCTCACACCGTGTTTCCCCTAAAATATTTATTAAGTTAACATGTGTGTAGGTGTATTTATTTCATAAAATATATTACAAGATGAAAACGTCACTGAAAGTACGAATAATATTTCTATTTGTGGGTGACCAGCAACGAGAGCTACAATGTTTATGATATTAAGATTTCACAGTGAAGATCGAACTGATCGAAATTATATGTTTCATAGTGTGAACGTCAATAGCGTAAACTATAAGTATATTACAATAGAAAGATTAATGCTGGCTTGAGTGTGTGGAATTATCTTTTTTTGACTTGGTATATTTCAGTGCATTGCATTGATATAACTTTAAATTGTAAGAATAATGCGCGTTTCCAGTGGTAACTGACGCAAAGGCAGCCCGTATGTCGGTGGAAGTTAAGAGGCACTCCGTATGTTTTTGCCCTATGCCACGCATTTTCAAATGAACAACATATGATAATAATATGGATTGTGTTTATATTCGCGCTGTTACCAAACTCAATGGGATTACAACCCAAATTTATCAGATGTTATAAATATTTATACGTTATTTGAAAACACCAGTGAAAAGCTTTCATTGTATTTGTAATATCATTATTAAGGTGGGGTAGGTATCTTAATATACAAAATATTATTTATTTTTAGTAAACAATCTAACTAACTTTAAGCAGTATTTGGACATTTCGCCTAGATATTCGAAGTGCACAAACGTTTCAAAAATACGTCCAACTTAAACTGCATTTAAGGCGCAATAAGTCTGCTTTAAAACTAAGATGAATCGCTTGAGGGCTCGAGTGAAAAATCCGCTAATTCCAAAGTAATGTTTGCCGCGGACGGCTGTGCAATTCATTCTCATTAGGCAGTCGCGTTGCGCTCATAACGGCTATATCGTCTTGAAGTGCAGCTGAACCTGGTACAATAGAGACACTTGGTTTAAAGTTATGAGTCGTCGGAGCTACGGCGATGAGGGAAATCATTGTTGATTAAACTCAACGTATTTTGTTCGAGCCAGATATAAACAGGCTGACCTGGCTGACTACGTTAATTTGGCAGTAGAACTATTTTGTCAATATCAAGTATCATCTTGATAAAACGAATATTATATGAATATGACCTTAATCATTCGATTCGTTCAGGAATTGTACGATCGGTAATAGACTCACCAATGTTTAATTTAATGATCGTAAACACTCCAATCATGTGCTGCATTGCGTTTACCGTCTCCGACATATGTATGAAATGCATAGTAACATAAAATCACTTTAATTAAACTACCCAGGTACTAGACTATTTTAATAATTGAATAATTATAAATTAGAAATGCATGAACTCAGTGTTGATTATATTTATTATGATTATATTAAAGTGGTCTGTAAAAATAAGAAATTAAATATTCTTTTACGAACTTTTGACTTGGTTAATGATCAATGGTATCAATTGGTAATTCAAAATTTCTAAAGATATCTTCCTAAGGGTGACTTTCCTAAAGTGACTTCTGAATTAAGTTTTACTGAATAGATTATAAGGAAGCGGTGGTGAAAATAATAACACTTGAACAATAAAAAGTTCTAATTGTAGTTAAACATTTCTTTAAATATAATTAAAAACATGGGTATGATAACTTAATCTATAAAGAAAAGCCTAAGAGGAGGGCGTTTATAACATACTATTATGACTTCTACGTGATCTTGGTTCCATGGTTTCACACATAAATACGCGTCTTACACAGGTGCAAGAAGGGCTAGCCGGCTAATTAAGTTGGTCACGTAAGTCGACCCTCACTAAAGTCTGGCTAAGCCAACATTTTTCCCGATGAATTAAAGAATCTCTTTCTTTATTCGAATGTAGAAATATATTGCTTGGCTTCAATAAATAATTTGCTCATTAATTTTATCCTCCAACATTAGTAACAGTGAAATGTATTTTATTACACTGTTCTAATTTTCATTGTTAATATCCTATAATATAGAGGTTTTTACCGATCGAATGAAATAATAGAATTTTTATCATTAATTGTCTTTAAACTTTTTAAATCTTGTAATAGTGAATTGAAAAGCTAATATTTAAGAAAATTATTCAATCATAAATCATAAAAATTATTCAGCGTATTTGTAGTACAGCTTGTGCGCTCAAAAAACAATAAAAAATAATAGTTACAGATTTTAAAAAGTATAACTTAGTTTTAATGTTAACTAAAGAGTTTAATTTAAATCTAGGATACATTAAGCGACATGTTCTGATGTGCAACTTAAACTAACATTATCTGATATTGTGTTAAATGATAACTAATTTTCTTAGAAATAATTATCTTATTATAACTTATGAGCTTATAGAATCATCATATTTTCACTTAATTAATAAAATGTATTGAAAATTTTTTTTTCGACTCGTGAAAGCTGATGAAAATTTAACACAATCCTTCATTTACATACATAGGCACGTAAATACATACAGACATACGTAAATACATCCATACAGTAACCAAAATATAGAAGCATAAAAACCGTTGATGTCATCAAAAAGTTCTATTAAGCTCCTGAATAAAACAAAACTGTTTCTCTCATACATATATTTACTCTCGTACGCGCCTTACATACTTCACCTAGCAAAATAATATGTGGCGAAACCAACCGCAATGCAGTATGTATATGTGTTACAAAACAAAATTTTTGCCATAAGTACGAATTAAGAGGACAACAAAAGTTTGCACTTTATTAACGTGTTCACCGAGGTAATCCTGCATTATAGTAGTAGCTACCGTATTCCTTACAAACTTGTACGTACAATATAAAAAACATGTTTTCACGTTTGCTTTAGCGACAATTTTATATTACTTTTAAAATGTTTTACTGCAGGTTGGTTTATTTCAAGACCGAGCTGAACTGCACCTGTTTGTACGATTCTTTAGATACCATGACCCGCAACAAGAATGTTTTTTTTTTGTAAAAAAAACATTAAATGTATATGAATTATTGTATAAATTTTGAATGGTTTTGTTCTTACTATTCGAAAGCGCATATATAAATAAGAAAAGTAATTAAGATAGGCTTAAAAACTCTTTTAATAACATCCATGAACGAGGATGAAATGAGACGTCAACCTTTGTACGCGAATCCAAACATATATCAGTGTAATCTTAATATGAATTATTGTATTAAAAACTTCACATGCTTATTTAATATAAATTTAATAGTCGGAAGGGTGACTTCGGAGATTAAAGCGTGTTCAGCCATATGTTCTGATTGTTATCGTTAGTTAGTAACCTGTTTGGGGCCTTCGGGAGGCGTAACAACATCTGATACTTAAGTTGACTAGACCTTCACCAGCTTCCAATGAACCAGTGTGGTAGATTAACCAATGTGATTGATTTCTTTCAGTATCCGTAGCCCATTCTCAAATCTTTAATTATTCGTTAGTAATAGGTTACCTATAGTGTCTTTAAGGTTTCGATATCTATATAATAATTTAACCTTTATCCATTAACTGAGATTTTAGTATGCGATAATGTATAATGAGTTAAACAATTACTGTGTTATAATTGGAAACAGTGCAACTCAGAATAATGAGTTTCTATCTCAGTTACTAAATGGAAAGGGATAAGTTGGACTCATGATTGAATTATTATTATTTATTTTAAGGCATTGCTGGTATGCAATAAGTTCTTCCATATTTGGTGTACAATACACAAAAAGCATATTCGTCCCTCTCGTTTTATCACCAATCTAAATATTGTGTTAAAAATCCACCCCATATCTGATCTCTTTACGATATACACACAAGAACCACGTGTACGCCCCTTTAAAATTTCATCGCCCTATATTTGGCCTGAAGCATTGTAAAGGCACACGACGTCCGTATAAAAATGCAAGTAAACATCAAATTCAAATGTTTGCTTTCAACAAAACCTTCTAACAAAAGACGGGCAACAATCGCGGATTCAATACAGCCTTTTTGCCGTTTGTATCACTTTTGTGACAGGATCCATTTATATGAATCGATCGCGTCGCATATTGACATGCGAAGGAAACATAATATGGATATTCGTCGAGTATGAGAACACACGGGATCCGTATAGCTCGGCAAGCTTGTGCAACACGTTTACACATGCAACATGCCTTTGATCAGTGAATAAAAATGTGTGCCTTTAGAAAATGAAGAGAATAATATCTTGTATATTTAGGTAATTATTTTATATGAGAGTGCAGTTAAATTAGAAACAATAAAGCTCTTGGCATTGCCAGTTTTTTTAAATCCATATTATTGAGAAATCTGTTAGATTTTTGGAGCCAATTTAGTGTTTAGTAAATATTTTTTACTCTGGATAATGGAAAGGATTCTTAATTTTATAAATATTATAATATTTAAAATATAAATAAGTACAAAAAACAAATTCGGCCTCAAAAGGCGTTTTTTACTCGAATTTTATAATAAAAAAATACTCTACGTTATATTATTAAATTAAGTTTATTTCATTGACTCATATGAAATTATTATCTCTCTCTACTCTCATTTACAAAATTCCAATCGTAAACTAGGTATAACTGAGGCTACTCTTAATAGTGAAAAAGATCAGAGCTGAAGTGTCGTTTTACCAATAAACATAGCCTCAATCACACCTCACTTCATTAACTCCCTCCAACTAGAAAGAATCAATCAAGAGTGACTGAATAGTTAGAAGGCACGAATGACACAGAGTACTCAATTGCCATAAATACGGCCTACAATGTACCTAAAGCAAAAATGGACAACAGATGGCGCTTTATATAAAGATCACTATAATTTACGATATATTAATTAACGGTAAACTAGGTACCGGATCAGTGACCACCGAAGCATCACTAAAACCCTGATTGTTTGATCAAGAAGAAAAAGATACAGTGAAAAATCGCATGACTTGTTAATTAACTATCTACCACGAAAATTTAAACACGCTAAAATAATTAACCTATATATAAAATATTCATAGCTCTACTTACATTACGTTCAATGTGTCAATTTCAAATACATGTGACTAAAGAGTTGAATAATACGAAAGTGTTTATACTTCCTGTAATAAAACGCGTGTAGCTCAAACTACTCGTATCTACCAGCTTTTGAATATAACATGAACTGCTCCTCGGGAACGTCTTGCGGATAAACGAATCCTTTAAACATAAACGGATTTTTACACACCTATGAACAGAGATAATTTCGTCGTGTATTTACAAATTATTCATGCAATTTCGGTAAATGTTGAACTTATTTTCTGATACGATTAATTATCATGTTCCGTTAATTAACTTTAATTAATAATTTAAATAAAATTATTATTAGTTAATGTCACTCATAGACTTGAATAGCAACTACTAGGGTGTAAGGGGCTCCACCAACCCTTCAGGTCCGAACCTAACTCTCCTTTTAGTGGTGCACCTACTTGAACAATTAACGAGGTAATAGCGCTATGCTCCTCCTAGTTTAATATTCACCTTAGTCATACATTTTAGATGTTTTTGCTTGCCTAACAACTACCCTCCTATAATCAAACGTGCAATGTTTTAACTTGTTCGGCGGCGATACCGAGAGGTATATTTAAAAGCGGGATTTCATAACAGCTTCACGGTGAAGTGCCTTCCACCTTGATCTGTAATAGGAATTTACCTATTCCCACAGTGCATGAATTTGCGAATTATGCGACATGAACTCTCACTCAGCTACCATGAGAAAAGCCTTGTTCCCGGTAGCGTAGAGAAGACCTATCGTGGTTGGTGGCTGACTCTGCCGAAAGTCATTTTAACTCTCAGAGTCAGAGTAATTCTCTTTTGCTTGGCGATTTGGTAAAACGAAAGGGCTTCAAATTTCACAATCTGAACAGATCAACTGCTATGCTGTATATGGTTGCAGGCTGTGCATTATACACACATGTGTATATCAAAACATCATTATTTGAATTTGATATCTTTACAATTTTTGGTAACAAAAGATTTAATTTAGACAGTGAAAGTGCACTAAAAGTCAACACAGCAATAACTAGCGTTACATTTAATCACAATACATTTATTCTTATAGCAGTCTGCCATTAGGTTTTTTATTGATTGCCTCAATATAAAATCGAGTCCATATGTTGGCACTGCTCTAATGACCAAATCTTTGAAATAACATATCAGAATTCTTATTTTGTGTTAGATCTACTCACTGAAGTATACAGATTGCGTCACGATAAACTGAATGAAGTGATAATACACACATAACCCTAAAAATTAGACGTACGAGGAGGATTCGAACACGCACCTACCTGCTTTTCATCTCTTCATACATGAAGGTTTAATAGAAACCGGTTATAACAATATACCGGTTACAAGTAACAACCCCGATGTGAGCAGTTTGAGCAAGTTTCATTCCTCTCTTAGCAAGTCTAATGTCAGTCTACGAATCTCATTAGCCCCGGGCGACGTTCTGCTTTCTTTCTACATTCCCCTCTTCATTATATTTTGATTTGAGAACAACTGCCGACGACATGAAATGAAATGAACAATTCAATCAGTACTCGATGAAATATTACATCGAAAGAAATCAATTTTACTTACCCATTCGTTAACTTGAATAATGATATATAAGATTTAGGCAGGTTCATGAACTCTGAAGAAACTCTGTCTTATCTCAGTACATTGATAAAGTACGTTTAGATAACATGTTTGCATAAAGTATTCATATATTGTCACAATAAGCCCGGCAAGCGAGCAATGACGGCTGCTGGTAGGCTGTGGTATCTTTCTTTTGCTCATATTATAGGTTTTTCTCACTTGGTAGAGGCTGATGTTTTTGTATAATAATAAACAATAATTAACAAAAATGAACGTCTACATATAAACTCCGCACCTTCTTATATTTTGAAGAATACAAACACAGGTACTTAAATAAGACTTCTTAAATAATCGGACCCATGAATAAAGGCCTATTTGTCTCGTTCAGAAATAGAAACCGGAACCTTCAGTTCGGCGTACGAAGTCATTGCTATAAAGACAATCAATGAAAAGTTTATTACCGATATTCGATTGAAACAAATTATTACATTATTAAGACCTTACCAAAACTAAAACACATATTAATGAATCCGAGAAAAAACATTTACTCAAAACAAAGTTTTACAGTGGATGGGCCACTTCAAACTTGAACGTAGGTGTTAAAGTCTGTGATTGCCCTAAGTCCCAAGACTTGAATTTGGTAACTAGACGGTACAAGTTATTGATGTCAAACATACAAGTTTGAGTTCAACTTGTGGAGTAGCTGTTGAATTTAGATAGGGTATCATAGTCACTTATGTGCCAATAACTTAAGGTCTGTGTGGATAGATTAAAGCAGGAAGTTCACGAGAGGACTGTAAATGGAATCATAAAAACTCATTTGGTAAAACAGACAAAATTTTTATTTGTAGATACAAAATAATTTACTTATTTGAAATGAAAAATTTTCATAATTGATTAGTCACATGTATGCGATGTCCTTTTATATCTATATATCATTATACATATTTATATGACTGAATTCAAATTAATTGTTGACATGCGCCAAGTCTGATATGGCTGTCTGACTGCAGCGTACAGAGAGCCTTTAAGTTAGGTTTGATGGGAAAATGGGGAAGTTGCACCACAACTCGGAGCTATATGAACTCTGTCTGCCATTGATGAATTCTGAAAGCAATTTTGTGGATAAGACGTCTTATTAAATCAAATGTAATGATTTAGTTGAAAACACTATGGTGCTCTATTGCATCAATGAAATTACTGAGTCTTCTTGTTTTTTTGTCTTTGTTTAGTAAAACTATTCATTTTCTATTCATTATAAAAGACTTCTTACGTCACGAAAATTAGTTTCAAATCACTTAGATACTTAATTTTAACGTCGATTATAATTTTTGAAAATATGTTAAAAAAATTTTCTGCAGAAAAATTAATAACACGTGTGTTTAAATTGGTGTATAATTGATATTATACTTAAAAAAACACTAACAATACAATTCATACAATATAATTTATTGTTTTAAAATTAGTCTAAAGTAAAATAAATTTATTTGTGATATTAATTCTACATGGTCTGGCCTCCGTTATAAAGAGCATTAGGTAACTATTAACAAATTAAAAAATTAAGCCTCTAAGATCGTCTAACGAAATGTCCATAATAAATACTAATAATAAAATTCTAACTGATCGCTTTCTGTACATGAACGATATATGAGAAAAAACATTATTACGGGCCTTTACAGGGCAATAGAACACGAAACAATAGTTATTAGAATTTTTAAACGAATAAAAAATTGATTAAAAATTGTTTCTGGGGAAAATTACTTTGTGAAAGTAACAATCATATTTTTAAAAATATTCATGTATGAATTAAAAGAATAATTAAAGTACAAATTGATGGCAAAAAATTTTTACTCTCCTCATCGCCATGTGCGTTTTTCATCTCGCCGCCGACTTTTGTGCACACTCTCGCATGCTGCGGGCCCCAGACACCCTTTAATGTCAAAAGTATTGTAATTTAGATCACATCTGAGGGACGCATTGAAGCGAGGGTGAAAGGGCCAGTGAAATTAAAAATCATAAAGGTTTATCTATTATAACCTTCAGTGGAAGGATAGTTTGAGCCAGGGACTATGGTAATGAGAAAAACTACATATGGTAAAGAAGGGTAGTTTGTTTGCATTGACCACGTACAACAACGCCGAATATTTCTACGAATATAATTCAAACTATGAGATTTTTAACTAAAATTCATAGATTTATTTCAAGACGATATTATTTCAAGAAAAGGTGTATACGAAAAATGTTGTTAGTCAATGAAAATCCGACATTTTGATATTTTTAACTGATGCAACAAAATTGCTGCCTGTACTTTTTTAAATATTACAAATTCCTCGGTTGAGTTTCATTATTTTTTTTTACCTCACTGCTGCTCACGAATAAATACATTTCCAAACATACAGCGTTCTATTTTAACCCACCATTGACTGTAATACAAATTAGAGCCAATAACAAATAGCACGATTAAAAATATGAACTTCAAACTATCTAGAGGTCATCAGCTTAAATCAGATAAAACAAATTTGCTGACAGTGAATTTGAACAAATTAGTCATAGCCCATACGTTTGTCTTTGATACAGCATATTCTCTGTTCATAATAGAAAACCAATTGCTGTGTCTGGTAATACAGAATCGATTGTGCTTTTTATGGCCTGTTGTGGAACACATTACTTACAGTTCCATTCCCGTTTCCACATCACACACACATACACACACGGACACAAGAACGAAAACACCCTTAAAATAGAAAGAGTTAGCTAATAGATACTAGAAGTTAACCTTACAACTAAATTTTCCACTTCGCTAAATTCATCACATTGTATGTATTTAGATTCCGAGCACGGTCATTGTACTTACTGTATTACGTTAAGCTTATCTTATATGTGAAATATTTTCTTTAAACCGCACTGTGCATTGGTATGGAATTAAACTGAGTGGTAAAGAACCCAGCGGCCTTCAACAGAATCTGATGCCATTTATTCGTGCAAGTGCTAAATCACGAACGATGGGGATGAGCTTAAACTCAAGAATGGACAGAGTCCCAGATATCGCAGGTACGATGACAAAATAGTGATATCTATACAAGATAGATCAATGTCCACAAATCTAGCGATAGGTGGATATTTCTTTCAGTTACAAGTACGTACAGTTTCGTTACTTTTCGGGGCGACACACGTATTTGCGTTCCCGAAAATAAAACACGAGGAACTCATCAATGCAGCAACAAACGAGCGAGCGACTGTAACGGATCAAATTCAATTTGTGAGGTGAGGATTGGAGAAGGGCCGAAATGACGAGTGGGAACGTGGAATCGGAAACGGAACGGAACGGGACGTGAAATAACGCGAACAACCCGAATGTTTGTTTGATCGTGTTGTCCAACCGAAACGGGGTTATATGCTAACTGTGGCTTATTTATTTCTTCAAACTTTACCTTGTTTGTCCACAAAAAAACATTATTAAATATTAATCATGTTTAACCTGTAAATGCTTTACCAGCTCACCAAATCTACCAGCTACCAGCTCATGCGTTATCAGTTCAACGTAGTGGACGCTTAATGGATACGAAGAGTAACTTTAAACATACACTTAAACTATAAATGCAATGAAGACGTATGTTGAGACATATATAATACTTGGTAAATTAAAAGCAGGTAACTTCAATTTCAAGATTTCATGAGCGCAATTTGTCCACAAAGTTACAGGAACAAAAAAATAAATAAACGCAAAATTATAACATTATTAACTTTACTTAATTGTTTGTTACCCAAAATTGCAAATAGGTATTAATAGCAATTTTTCTTTAAAAATAAAGTTAAAAGAATAAATAAATACAAAACTATTCCGATCCGGTTACTAATAATAATAAAATAAAAGAGAAAATTTCACTAAAATAACATATTTTTGATAACAAACTAAAGTATAAAGGATGAAATTTTCAAACTCTAAAGCATATAATCTATAAAGTTTCAGCTGGAGAGATTGTCCTTTATTGTTACTTTACCTGCCGTCATTCACAGGCTAAGGCAATTCTTGGTTTCCAATATTACCGTGGAAAATTTTAAGTTTTTAAACATACTTTAACACAACATGTTACCGATAATTAAATACGTGGAAATAGAATTCATATTAGGAAGAATAGATAGATAAAACTGTGATTTAATACAGTACTACGTAACTATTTACTCGAACTATTCGAATTATTATTTAAAAGTTTCCAATCATAAATGTATGTTATAGTAGCTTCTATAATCATCAAGTTCACATACTTACACTTTTTCTTTTTGCAGCCATTTTTTTCTTTCTGCCTTTTAAAAATCAACCATGGGCCAATTAACATGATTTAATTTCAGTGTCGTGCGTGTCAGTGGCATAGTATATTAAATAAACAGTAGAGGAACCTCTGAAGGTTTCGATAGGTGACTTAGAGCCCATCGATTTCCTTTTGATTCAGGAAATTGATATTTAATTTCTAAAGTGGTTCAACAGGGTGCACACTACGAGCAGCTAAGATCTCTCTAGATGCAAGGATAAACCCTCTTACATCAAAAAATACACGTAAAACACAATTTACTTATTGTAATAAGCGCGCATGAGCGCATCAACCCCCGGTCAGTTTGCCTGTGTGTCGGAACTTTAAAAAAACATTAATTTAATCAAGCAGTATACAACATATTTCTTGTCAGTATTTCAAATACTTCTAGCTGTCTAAGCTATAATATTTACGTAAGAAATGTTTACTAAAACATTTTAGTCTGAATTCAGCTTGAAATTCTAATACCGTTAAGGCAAAACTGAAATACCTTACTTAGTTGGATTTCAATAATAATACTAGATTAAATTATGTACCTGCAAATGTAATGCTTTTACTTAGTCCCTTCAAGCATTCAGCTAAAGCACCATTTCATGATGAAAAAGAACTCCTCAAATTAGTACAGTTTTATTTCACGACCCATGACTGAATACTCGCTACTTAAGTTGCTAAAAAGAAGACAGAAATTTGTAAGGTTTAAGCTAAGAAATTCCCGACGTAATAAAACACATACGTGTACAACACCGTATTTTAAATGTATTTTTTAAGCGACGTACACATAACAACGGCTTGTGACAATCCTAAGAGTTTCACCGAATTGAGTTGGGCGCATCGGAAAGTGGATAGATGACTGCTAGTAGCAAAATTAAATGAGCGCTTCCGCGCTTCGAAAGGTTAACAATGATCCTACAATCCTATTTGTTATCGTTATATAGAAGTCGTTTAACATTGTTGAAGGCCTTCAACCAGTTCACTCGACGACACGACGAACACTTTGAATTATTCTTGATCTTTAAATCCAAGCAACAGGATCTTTTTATTACCTCACATACTATAGGTATGTAAGCAGGTTTATACATATGTTCCTTCTAATATGCATCAATTTTTTTTTTTGCTATAATACCTATAAACAATCTTTTTACTTTGTTACATTTTTATTACATTACAAATCAAGTGGTTCTTTAACAATTTATTTACACAAGGTCTGCCTTCAGGCCGTTTCGCTGCGAGGGCATCCGATACCGACAATTATGACAAACGTAGCAATCAGCTCATTGCTACTGAACCGCCATCGTAACGAGCAGCAATAAAACATGTCTACATACACAACGGTATAATTTCTTTATCTCTCCTTCCCAGCAGCGTTGCCATTTGTCGCTCTCATCATAAAGAGGCTGGCTGGGGGAGGCGATATAAATTATTATTGCGAGCCGTGAGTCTCTGAAAAGTTTCTGCCGTGAGTACACGCTGAATACACCCGGAGCTAAGTTTGAATGGAGTTCGTGGACAAACTAAAATGTACCGTAAATTGAGATTACAGAGTTACTTCTTGATTGACGTTAAATGATAATTTTTTCCATGATGCAAATCTGCAGCTGACGTTAGGTGTTCTAAAAATTTGATGTTTCTGTCAACCCAGCAGAGCAGTAAAGGGGCATATGTAACACTGTTATATGACGCACGAATAGTCTACAGCGTTTTAAATTGGTTATGAAATGTTTACTGGACAAGTCTTGTATCTACGCGCGTTGCATGCAAGTTTGTTAAGTTCGTGTCCTCGTTCGTAGAGATCAATATGCGTCGTTTCATTAAAAACAGTTCATTCAAATAAATCATTGGTTAATTGAATAGGATATTGACTTGGTATGTTTAAAAATATTTCATTAACATCGATAGTATCGGGGCACTACGGCTTTATCGGTGGTGATCGACGAAGTAGTTTGTGCGGTCGAGTATACGACGACGCTTCCGTTCGTCGGACGGTACGTTAAACCCCGATCTCCACCCTTCAATCTACCGAACATCCTACATCCGATTAAGTAAATATTCGATCATATTTTTTAAATAAAAAGTAACAAATAAAGTAATATTTCCAATTTTATTTAATTATTTACTACAAACTATATAAGATTTGAAAGTTAAGATCATTATGTAATTTTATTATATATTATTAATCTAAATATCATTAAAAAGGTAGTAGAACAGGAAGATAGAAATAGCACTTAAGCAGTCGACTTTACTTTTTTTAATCAGTACCAAGTTTCGAATCAATTAAGCTAAAATAAACAAACAGTTGACCAATAATTGAATTATGTGTCACTGAATATATGAAACCCTAAGAAGATAAGACAATATTATATATTTTAACATACATTAAAATATATATTTCGATCAAATTTATTACAAAAAACGTACGCCCTTTTTTCCTACGAAGCTATTTCTAAATGAGGATAAGTAGCGAAACACTTCCTGCTATTGTTCCTTTCAGTCAGCTTAGCGTACAACAATCTGTTATTTATATACCTAAGACGCCAAGAAAACTTGGACTTTCTTTAGTCTCCGAAGAAAGGTTCTGCGCGTATTCACAAAACCTCAGACGGCGGCGAAAATATGGCCGAAAAAAATTAATGATTGTGAAAAGAAAAAAAAACAAATCTTAGAAGGCGAGCTCCGCGTCTTTCCAAGTTATAAAAGGTAAAGAAAGAGCTTGCATTTAGTGAATACCCATTCAGAGCTGGAATTCAAACCGCAGAGCGCATTCTGCACTTCACAAATGCAACTCCCTTTGAAGCAATCTGGACTTTTTTGACAATCAGACTCCTGGAATTATTTTTTTGCTTTACCTTTTGAACGCAACAATCATTCAGTTAGGATATTTTTTATTACAGAGATACTTTTACAGTACTTCTGAGAAATCGTAATCGAACTGGTATTCATAAAATTGCAAGTGCCCTTTAAGATAGTATGTATTACCTCCGGATTATAGGCACATTGCTGCAATACAGTGAAAAAATTCACGCCTAAATTAAAACGCTTTACCATCTAAGGCTACATCGTCGCTTACCATCAGGCGGGAGTGCAATTAATAATTTATTTATAACATATAAAAAAGCAAAGTGGCCAATATTAATAAGAATTCACCATGGCTTGTTATCATAATAAAACAATAATAATGATTAAGTCTGATGTTCGATCATGTGAGATAAGGTTCCGTCCTATTAAAGTATTTAAGAGCCCCATTCCATTCTCTTAAATTAAGTTATTTAACAATAAGTAATAAAGCAATACGACCAAAACGGGCCACGCTTAGAATATACATATCTTGAGACATCGACGGAACGGACACCTGTAGGCATATTAGTGTTCAGGGAACTCTTTTATTTAAATTAATATAAAAAAAAATGTAAGGGCAAAAATAATAAGTATAATTTAACAAAGCTAATTAAATTATAGCATTTTCTATTTCAAACGTATAATGTGACCGTTGAATGAGTCGAAGCATCCAATTCGTTAGAAATTATAGAATAAAATTTCCCTTTGAATAAAGTAAGAAACTAAGGCGCTTCGAAACTTAAGTAACACTTTCGGAACTTTTAACCGGTCGACCGATGCCTTAAGATCCACTCAGTGAACGCTTTAGTAAAATTCTCAAGATCAAAAGCTTTTACAAGTGGTTGCTTGAAATTTCCATTATACTTGTTTGAGAGAGTGAAATTCGCGTTACCTTCTTGCATGGTTCTAGGTAAACCAGGCGTCAGAGTTCCTTTAACTGAACGCAATATCTTTGTCAACATACCCCATAATGGTTAATAATAGTTAATAATGTTCACAACATATAATTTTAAACTTATGTCATCGCGGACATTATACATTTGCACTGCAATGAGTTCTCGTGATTTTTGGATCTTTCATACATTTCTTTTGTATTAAAAAAATTTGAGTACTCCTCACAGTTGTAATGAATATCGGTCGTAATTCAAATTTATCTAACCATTTAAATATTCAGTAAATATACTTGTGTGCGTGATTTTATTACTTCTACGACCACTAACTACCAAAAAGGTGTTTTAACTTTTAAAACAACGTAATGGCAATTACAGAGAAAATTTTAACTTGCTTGGAGTAACTTACTGAATTACCTAAATACTAAAAGGTATAAAACAAATCTAAATGAACCGGCAAATACTTAACATACAAGGTCTCTTTTGTGTAGGTTTTGCTCATCAACATAAAATCATAAAAAGTTTATCATCCGAAACTTTATTGAAATACTAAGTAAACTAGATGACTCGGTGAACTTTGTATCACCTAGATACATTTGTGAAAAATATGGTATAAACTCGATACATTTTTTTTATCTATTGTACATTAAATGCAACACAGTTATACACTTAATCAATTTAAAGCTTTCTGATGTACATCGCAAAGACCAGACGCACGGGAAATTGTAGACGCTTAAAATCGAATGGCAAATCCGTTGGAATCATCGGTATACGCGATAAAGACATCCTCTCCTTTATATTTTCCCTTGATGATCTTGGCCTCGATGACGTTATTCATTCTCTTTTTCTCAGCCAGTCTCGTTCCATTGCACAGTCGAGGTTGATTAATGTTACGCAGCATAATCAGAACTGATCATAATTTTAGTTGTAAATTGTGAGGTGGTAGTCCAGGCTAATCCGGGGAATTTAAAAACTCTCTGGGATAGTTGACTACGTCATCCTGGTTTGTAACCGTATCAACTGATTTGTAAGAAAACAACTCTCCTGCTAGAAAATCTGATTGGTCGCGTTGAGATCATCAACATCTTTGTTTTTGGCCGCCAATATTGTTCGTTTACTCGGCCAATTATGGTTTCTGAACTGAATCCGTGAGTAGTGTAATTGATCCAGTCGAGGTGTCAACTGTGACCTTGCCATTTCCAATATCTCATAACTGCTTCGAAAACATAATCACAGATTGATCTTGTTGCAAAAACACTCACTTGTTAGTTGTTAATTGGAGTGTTTTTACATGCCGCCACAAATTAGATGATTTTAAGCATGCATTAAGTTCGTCAGCAACAGTTGATTGGGGAATAATGGGAAGAGTCTGTCGAAAATCACCTGATAACAGAATCATGGCTCCACCAAAAATGTTTTGGTTGTCACGAAAATCTTTTAACGTTCTGTTCAGTGGTTCAAATGACCTCTTGTGGGCCATCGTACATTCATCCCAAACGATCACCTTGCATATCTGTAGAATTTTCGCCATTGCGCTGTTTTTGGCGATGTTGCAAAGTGGTGCTTCGTTGATTTGCATGTTTAGTGGTAATTTCAAGGCAGTATATACAGTTCGTCCCCCTTCTAACAATGTTGTAGCTATTCCAGATGAAGCCAACGCTAGGGCTACTTCATTTTGCGATCTAATCTTTGCCAATAGCAATGAAATTAAGAACGTTTTTCCAGCCCCCCCGGGTGCATCAAGGAAGTAAATTTCACCAGATCCACTATTCACAGCTTCCATCAAAGTATCATACGCAATTCTTTGTTGTTCATTCAATTGCGGAACATTTGAACGAACTGTTTCGGCCAATACTTCAGTATCGTATTTTTGTTCTCTTTGCAACTCGTGGTTAAATGCATCGCGCATGGGACAATTGGGTGCTGTCAACACGACAATACTTCGTTTACCATCAATAAACTTTCCATAATACCTTCTATCATGATCAATGTCTCATTGTAAATTTCCGCACTAATTTGTAGTGTAGGATTCAAAGTTTGACAACGCACACGATGCGACACATCCTCAGACATATCATCCCTATATTTCATCCACAAATCTTCCGGATTCGAGGGGAAACATGTCGATATTATAATCGCAAACAATGTGCGAATTTGATGTGACAATGAAGATATGACGGAATCGTTAAGAGCATTATCCCAATGTGAATCGTTCTCGAACAACTGTAGTAGTTGACACGCCTCACAGTAAGTCGCACAGAAATATCCATCAACTGTTCTCTGTGTGACCACGAACATTCACCAACAACAATCGAATATAATAACATTCATCGTTATTTGTAAGTACTGTAGATGCGACCTTGAGCGTCTGAAGCAAACACATTTGGGTGTTATTTAACCGGTGTTCCTTGTTTCCGACGCTGAAACGATTTCGATGATGCGTGATTGTTAAGGATTTGTCGGTACGATAATTTATTTCCGAGTTGTAGTAGAATGGTACTCGTTCTAGGTTTACAGGAACACTGCGTATGCGGATTCGCTGTATTTCTTTGTGTCGTGCTCGCTGTTGTTTTGTCTGGTGTACCCGAACTCGTTTCATTCTAAGCCTATCTACTTCATTTTTATTCTGCCATACCAATACGAATGTTATCATTATCTGTCTTTTGCTGCTCGTCAGTACCGTTTGCAGGTGAGGTGGCTCGTCGCACATTTGATTGACTTCGACGACGTAAATCCAGTCGTCTTCTCCATGGCATAAAATTAAATTTAAAACAATAACAGTACTGATGATAGATTTTAATAATCGTTTTAAAGTGACAATTTTTTATTTGTAAAAAGATAAAAGCCATCTAACAGTTAGGACCAATATGCATTGGAAAATTAAATTGTCGTTTTTAGTATTTTCCGTTACTTATTATTTATGTTTCTCACCGTTTAAACCTTCCCTAAACTTCCACAAATATTTCAAGATCAAAATTAGGCAAATCGGTCCAGACATTCTCGAGTTTTAGCCGGACAAACGAACAGCAATTGATTTATATATATATAAATTGAAAATTGGGTGATTACAGCCAACATTGAATATGATTTGAAATCGAACGCCAATGTTTATACTTCTTCCGTGAGCTAAGAATGAACTTTACACTTATACGAACTAGATCTAAGTTGCGTCTCTTCAAAATACAAACACCATATATAATCGCAACTTCTTATTTAGTAATGGAAAATTTAAATTTCCACTCATATTATATACTAGTGGCCCGCTTCACCTATGTTTGGGTTTAACAATAATGTATGTTTTACACACACACACACACACATATATATATACACACATATATATGTAGTCAGTCCTTGTCTAAGGGATCGTGTACATGAATTGCGATTGAGATTGTCATCCCTTTTCTCATGTTCGTGATACAAAAGGGAAGGTCATGTGCTTTGGTGATCATAGTGAAAAACAGTCGTAAAAAACATATTGTGATATAGTGCGACCGTGACGGCGCGTAGTAGTGTGCGTTAACATGATTTGTTCGTTTTTGTCTTCGCAAAGTGACGAAATTGAGTTCTTAACGCCTTGACTCTTTTGAAAATGTGCCCGGAACGTGAAATTTAGTTCAGTTTAGTTAGATAAATTTAGTACGCCCGTAACTTACCGTTCTTGATGTTTTATCTTATTTCTGTGATACGGTACAGGAACAGGAGACGTAACAGGAAACGGTTGGAATGTCAAGAATTTTGTCTATTTTTATCTACTAAATGAACTATAGCCCGTGAGACTATATAGATAGTTATATTAATCGTAACTTATTATCATCATTTAACATTTTAACTTTTTAAGTTAGTGCGTTCAATATCTTAGACTGCATTACGACATCAGGTGGGATTTTTGTCAAGCATTAACAGCAGTTTCACTTCGCAGATTTATATAACCCAGTCATGTACAACTCTATCCCATGTAATTAGATTCAATGTTATACAAGCAACAGGACCACTTTTTATAAACCTACTATTGTGAATTAAAAACAAATCTACTAATTTATTATAATACTAACAGCCAGGTAGTCGAAAGATTATTTTCATGTCCTATAAATAGAATGTCTATTTAAATTTTGTTTCCTGTCCCGCGGGAACAGGTCCATTGTCGGAGAATAAAAAGTATCCTAGTATGACCCAAAGTATAAGCTTTTAAAATGCCAACTATCATCTTAATCTGTTCAGTAGATTCAATGTGGTAAGTACATGGTCCCTGTCCCTGTAGCTCAGAATCAGAATACGAGCTACAGTATCCCCTGCCTGTCGTAAGAGGCTACTAAAAGGGGACTTCCGGGGTTGCGGCCGGTAAGAGTGGGAGCTCGATCGTCCGGCTAGCGACCCCGGCAAGGTATGTATGTATGAAAGTATGTCTGGTATGTGTGGCTGCGTACCGTCGATAGGATTGGATGGTGCGCGACGGGACATATTGTCCCTCTGGGTAGAACCCGGCAGAGGCACCGCGCTCAGAGGACTCTGGTTGCATTCCTATGGAGATCCCGGAGTCCTCTTAGCCTTGAAGAAGGTCACCGTTGAGGTTTTAGTGCGGTAATAATCCCACATAACCCGGCGTCGCTCCCACGGCACCGAGTACCTTTTAAAGGTTTCCCCTTCGAAATAAATGTACGTGGTCCCACAGACAGACGGACAGACCAAAAATCCAAACAATTTGGTTGGACCTCATTTATTAATAACAAAATCTACCTACATTTCTAAGAAATTTATATACTACTACTACTACAATTAAATTTATTTACATTTTGTTTGTTTGATTGTTTAACCTTTATTGAGAATTCAATAATAATGAATTTTACAATGGACGGACTTAATACCTTGTATTAGTTGTGTTGTTGCATTCGTGTATGTCTCGAGATAACTAAAAAACGACTTGACTGATCTTCATGAAAATTGGTATGTACTGAAAACACGTGATCACGCAGATGATAGGCTATATAAAATCTATCTATCTATATAAATCTGTATGTCTCTCTGTCTGTACATTCCATTTTTTTGTCAAATTTCATGATAAATATTCGTTTTATGACACAATGTCATCAATTTAACCATTTTTGTCCGTCTGTCTCTTTGTCTATCTACCACTATTTTCTGGAACAAACTACTAATACATCTATCTATGTATCTTATGTGTACGTATATGAAAAATAAAGTTCTTGTAAGAGATAGGAATGTCGGACAGAATTGGGAAGAGTGCCTGATAGGCGTCCGATAGTTTTGAAAGAAATTCCCACCGAGAGAAATTAGATTTGCGCAACTTAAACGTGCCTCAGAGGCGAGAGCTGCGAGCAGGATGAACCTATGTTGAAGCTAATTACATACGTAGAGCTTACTGAGTATATACTAAGTTTCCTTCAACTACGTAAACAGTAAGATTAAAATAATACAGGATATTATTTATCCCAGTGCAAAAAGGAGGAATTATTTGTTTATCACACAATGCACGGTTTACTTAATTTACCTAAACTAAAGTAAACTTCAAACTTTGAAATCTTAACACTTTAATAAAGGATTAACGACTTTTAAAATATGAAACACAGCGTCCTGTAATTAAGAGCTCAATCAAAGAAGAGCATTTGATGAGACAAAGAAGTCAAAACAGCAGCAGGCGAAAAGGAAACGAGCACCATAAAAAGCCGTCATTAAGATACGTATATTGAAAATATCCCCTAAGCTACAAAAGTGGAGAAAAATTCAGTACAAATAAAATATTAAGTGTCAGGAGCTCTCGTTCCCATAGTATCGGCTGCTGAAGAGGGACAAAACACTTCCTTCTTTTTTTGGACACCACTGAGCATACCAGCCTTCCACAGTACTCTTGTACAATTTTAAGGTTTTGAACTTGCTAAGTTAACTACTACGATCATCTTAAAATGCAGTTCTGGTTACAGTGCTGTAACAAACGAATTATAATTATTAATCGCTCATCTCTTGACCAGCGGCGCGTCTTTAATTTCGCGATGCCGGATACATGGTAGGCGGTTACGTAAGTAAAGGTAACCAGAACCTATGGCATGTTTGTTCATTTGCGATACGCAAAAAAAAAAAAAAAGTATTGAGTGGAAAAAGGAAACATTGTTCTGACGTCTGCCAAAACTGCGTTCTGCCCTACTCTCGTCATCTAGCCACCTTGAAATATATATACACGCAGTTTTACGCAGAATGAAAAATATATATATCCCAGTAGACCTGGCTGAATAAAGAAGGATTTTGGTAAATTAACACCTGATTCAATTATGGTAATCCTGCACGTACCCGCTCTGGTTCCGAGCGAGATTTGTACGCGTTACCTGCAAAATCTCATATAATTACTTTGAAGTCTGCGGTCGAAAGAGGCTGGATTAAAACTTACCACTGGGCTGATATTTTAAATATATCGTAAAGATAGCAAAATGAAAACCTAAGCGTGGCTAAATGTAACTTAACAAATAATTATAATAATTATTTTTTATTACTATATCTTGAGCTAGCATAGTATTAGGCTAAAACTAAATAATGTTCAGAATCTTACGCCTAATTACCGGGAGACATTTAGAATATAAAAAATTATCAACAAATATAGATTAAATTCCTTCCAACCTTTTCGTTACCAACCAAATAATATTTTAAAAACTGTTATCGTTACAAATTTGTAGAGGCAGAAAACATGTTTTCTTTTTGACTAGAATCACGTTGAGTTATTCCTAATGTTATTGATTTTTATGACCAATGTTTTCATATTATTGAATTAAGTTTTTTTTAAGTTAAAGTAGGTTTTTTTTATAAATACCGTTTGAAAATTAAACTACGCTGGTCGTTTCCACAAGTCCGTAAGCTGAGTAGTTTTGAAAGTAGCGGAATGAAACTCCGAAAGAGAATATTTTCTACTCACAATTACGGAGAACAGCTATTTACAGTCAAACGTATATTTAAATTGAAATAATCTGCTTTACCCGTGGTCCAGCTGTTAAAAATTCAGCCTGAATTAGGAGCATGTTTATAGTTTTATAGTGTAATTAACTTTAATTCCAGGCATAAATTCTAAATTAATTACATATTTGGATTCTTAAAATGTACCTAAACATTCAATATTCCACAACTAAGCTGATATAAAAAATAGATCACAATGCTTTCAAAGCATTATATACCTATACTTCATAAGGTAGCTCTTTGTGCCCTTTTATTAAGAAAGTAATGAAAAAGGGGACCTATTTCCTGAGTCTTCCAATTGCTACAGAAATAATATGCTTTTATGAGATTATCTCCTGGAAAAAACCTAGCGGAACCACGCAACGATATTAGGTACTAAAGGACTTTAGAGGCTTCGAGATCTCGACGGAAGGTTTTTTTAAAATAATATTTCTTTAGTGACTTGCTTGGTTAAATTGTTTTACAAAAATCGGAGTGATAGATGAACTGCTGAGGCGTTCAGGATATAGTCAAATTATTTTACTGCTCGAATTGATTTGATAAATACATACATACATACATATATATATATATATATATCGGCACCACCCTCTTATGTTTGTAAGCAGTACGTGGAACGGGTACAACCTCCCTGACTGCCATCCTCTAGACATCTATACTAATATTACAAAGAAGGTACCTTTGTATTTTTGTATGTTTGTATCGAATAAACTCAAAAACTACTGAACCGATTATAAATATAACATTTTTTTCACTATTTGAATGCTACATTATCCCTGAAAAACTTAAGCTATTTTTATTATAGAAAAAAATAAGGGATCCCTACTAAAACTTCAGTAACGTGAACCAAGGTGTAAAAAAATTAGCTTAAATTTCTTCCATCGAATACGCTGCGGAAACTATTGATGATAGAACAAAAAAATGTTCTACAATATTAGAGAACATATAAAGATAAATCCAAATGTTTAAAAATAAAAGTATACCCGTGGGAAGCCGGGGCGGATCGCTAGTCCTATATAAAGCAAGCGAAGCACGACAAGACAACGGATGGGGGCTCCATCTTTCATCTGACTTGCAATGCCGATTGGCAGCACACAAAGAGTCAGATTCTCCCGCCTCTTTCATTGGTGCCCATCCTTATGATGACATCATCAATCCCCAACTGACAACACCTTCAGTGTAGATTTTCGAGCGGATGCTCCCCAGGGAGCACTGCTAGCACCCCTCTTCCCCAAAAAGTAGAATCCGATAAAGGCTTAGAAACCGCAACAAAGCCAACCTTAGTTGGCGTTAAGTGGGTAGGCACCTAGATCTATTGTGAGTCCCACATAACCTAAGCAGTTCCACATAACCAATGCCGACTGCATTGGTATGCAGGAGCATTCACCGCCTCCCTCCCGCGCATCTCCGGAGGGCAGCCCTTTTCCTGGTTTGGGATTCTACTTCCTTGGGCGCAAAAAATAACAACGGCTCATTCGATCGACGACGGTTGCTCTATGCACGCGTGTGTCTTGATAATATTGAAGATATCGCCCCTCTCTGCCTACATATACTGGTATGGCTTTATTAACAACAAGTAGAAGTTAGGCCACTTGATGGTACCGACGTCTGTGAACATGGGGATACTGAAGTTATAACCGAAACGTGGCTGAAAAGGAAGCCATCTTATTACAGGCTTTCTGATATTGCATCAAAAGCACACAAAAAATATTTTTAGTTGGATTTTAAGATGGTACACAGTTACCAGGTTATTCATGGTGTTTTCCTTCAACGAGGCAAATGATATTTAATTTGTAATACGTGAATAATTTGAAAAATTAGAGGAGCGTCTAGAATTCGCTCGCGAATCTCCGTGCGAGAGAGTGACAGTTAAATCACTAGACATACACAGCTACACGGAAAAATACACGACTGCCGTTAGGATTACACTGGGTATAATTACCGCTGACCAGCTATAGAAGGGATCGAACGGTTTGTCCGTTATTCAGCAGCATGCACCACTTAGCAAAGGAAGCTAACACGGACTCTAGGATAATTTTGGCCATCACCCCAAAATATTATTATGCTTATTGTAGGATCTTTATTAAACAATCATATTACATTATTTTCAAAAAATGCCCAAACCAATTTCGTGTGGATGCTGTCAAAGCTCCCATAAGGGACATAAAAATATTGTTCATAATTTAATCTTCTTAAAGGGTCTATTTTCCGGGTACACGCCTTCGAAGTCGCGACCCTTATTCAACTGAGGTCTCTATTATTCACGCATTATATTTTCGCGACATAATAGCGTCACATCGTTTTACCATTTCGCCATTTCTAACCTTTATCTTAATACCTTTCTGTAGCGAAAAGTGTGACGCATTGGTTAATAGCAGGTAATATTTTTTTGATCGATACATTTGTTAACCACAAGCAGTGGTAGCTTATTGGTTTGATAGTCGATTTCCCGTACGAGACACTCGAGTTTAATTCCCGCAAGGATATAAAAAAATAATTTTCACTTAATCGATGAAGAAAACCACCTTGAAGAAACCTGCATAAATTAGAATCTTATGATGTTCTCAAAAGTGTGTGAAATCTGCTAATCCGTTGTTAGCCAACATTGTGGACAATGGCCATTCGATGTAAAAGGTATATTATTGTTCTGGTTTTATATCTCACTCTTTTAAGTTCCAATGTTTTTAGAATCCTCTTCCTATGAGTATCACTAAACTGCACTCTAAAGACATTTTTAAAATAAGAGTATTTGCTCCTCTATCAAGACACATTGTATATAAGTTTGATCATTTTCTGTCTGTACTTTTTTCTTGAAATATAAATCTTTTTTGTATCGCCATGTATAGTCCTTTGTACATTTCCAAGGTTAACTAGGATTTTCCGAAGATTATCTTCCAAATATGCATAAATTCACAAAAATCACACTCTCTTATAATGTTAGTATAAATTCTAGTAATAATAATACTAACTAACATTGTTTGAGACTAGAGTAAAGCTTGCCTGGACACCCGCCCGCGCTCATGTTGCAGTGCATTCAAGCTTGTATTACGATTGAAGGCATGGGAGGGTTAGGAGCGGCGCAGTCACATAGGCAAGAGCCTATTTGTGAAGAAATTTGTTACAGGTCTGAGAGGGTAGTGTATTCACTTTTTTTATCTGAATAGCCGATAAACGAGCAGACGAGCTACCTGATGGTAAGTGGTCACCGCCGCCCACGGACATCAGCAAGACCAAAAGTATCACTGATGCGTTGTCGGCCAGGAAATGAGAAGAAGGTAAGAAAGATAGTACTGGCTCTCAAGTCCCCAGTCGGAACACGAGAGTCGTTTGGTAGCTGACTCAAACAGGAGGGTGGTAGCTAGGCAGGCAGGCAGGCTTCACGGAATAATATTAAATAATTTTAACAACAAACATTTAAAAATAATATAATTAAATAACGTTTACACACTCACACCCCAGCACTAGGATTCCCTGTGTTGCGGGTGACATGGACATACACAATTATCACATCACAAACACATAAATCACATAAATATCTGCCCCGGTCGGGAATCGAACCCAGGACCCCACGCTCGGCAGGCAGGGTCACTACCAACTGGGCTACGGGGTCGTATTATAAGATAACTAGCTGAACCGCTAGACATTTTAAACTATATTTAAAAAAAGATATCAAGTGAGTGGTCAGATTAGAGAATCACATTTAGAGAATGGTTCTGAAAGTGGGATAAGTAATGGGATTGATATCATCGCTAGCAAACAATTCTAACCAAAACAAATATCAATCATGCGGGGCGCAGGGAGAGGGAAGATGCTGTTGGATTTGACAAAGATCGAAAATGATAAGAGCTTTAAAAATTAAAGTGTCATTATGTTAATGATACTTAAAATAGTCGAAATAAAGTTAATACTAATATTTCGTTTTGTATTTAATTTCTTACTTTGCAAATTACAAAATCATTAACGCTTAATTGAATTTATTTTCATTTAAATAACACTTATTATGAAGTTACTGTAACAACCATCTTCGTTATTTATTAAGTCAACATTGACTTGAGAGCCAGTACTTGCTTTCTAACCTTCTTCTTATTTCCCGGTCGACAACGCATCAGTGATACCTTTGGTCTTGCTGATGTCCATGGGCGACGGTGACCACTTACCATCAGGTGGCTCGTCTGCTCGTTTGTCGGCTATTAACATAGAAAAAAATTGAATTCATGATATTTTGGGTGTTAGTTCTAAGGGAAAATGCTAATTTTTACAAATAATGGGGAATGTTATATTTATTATCATGTCAACTCACATCTTTGCAAGTATTATGTTGACTTTATAAGCTCATCGCCTATCCTTTAGTTCTTTTAGCTTATTGCTTATCGTTCATATTTCATAGTTTATCGTTCACCAGTTACTATATAGGTATTACATAGTAAAATATACTTAAATTTACCCCCTGTCGGACCAGAAACCGCTTTCTGTGTCATTTTTTGTATAGAAACGGACAAAGTTATGTTGTACACCAGATGGTAAGTGGTCATTGTAGCAGCGTAGCCTATGAACACATGTAATTCCAGAAGATTTGCTAATGCATTGTCTGCTTGAAGGCTTAGTTTAAGCTTATTTTATAACGTAATTATTAACAATAAGCAGTCAAAAATGTATCAGGCACTTTAATAAGGTTTCCGAGCTACAAAATTACTTACATCATAAGTCTTTGTTTTGGCAATTGAGGATTTTTGTATAGCTTTCGTTTAAAAAATGGGTATACATTTTCCGTATTCTTTGAAGTTATATTTACATCTTATGGCGCTTTCGTAAAAATAATCAACTGGTACTTTTATGATAACAACGAAAGTAGCTCGCGCTGATGTAAAAAAATAAAATTTTAATGCCGAGTTACACAGAGACAACATGGGTTATAAGGAAGTGATCCAACTTTACACTGGATTTTTCTCATGAGTAAGTTCTAATAACTGGTAGTAACCCGATTAGACCTAAAAGTAGTATAAATTTTTTAATTTATCCCCATGAATTTTTTTTGTATATGTCTTGTCAATCTTCATGAACCATGATTACATGGAGTTAGAAAGATCATATTATAAAAACTAGTATGACGATAGTGTCAATGTCACTGATAATTTTTTTTAATTATTGTAATTTTATTTTCTGGAAATTAATAAGTCCCGTGATTAAGATTACACGATAAAGAGGCGAAGTGTAGAGCCAATGGGTTATTGAAAACTTTCTTGTATATACTCCATAAATTATAAGACGGGCTACCATGCAATTGTACTATAAGATTGTACTTTTGATTAAGGACGAAGAGACCCTGGGCTTGTTTATTTGGCCTACTTTCATAGTCGTATGTCTTATGGTATCCTAATGTGGGGTAATATAAAGTCACGTGAGCCTTTAAGGCATAACATTCAAAGAAATAAGAATAAGAATATTTATTTAAAAAAAAAAAACAAGAAATAGGCATATTTTGGTTACGTCTTCATATCACCTTCAAAAGAGTTCTTTTATGGGGCTTGGAGTTCCATTTTACAATAAGGTTCCAAAGTTGATACGTGAGTTTCTTATTGGAACTTTTAAGCGATGCATTTAAGCACAGCTCATACGTAAAGAATATTTCAGTATAGATGAATATATTAACAACAAGGACACCTGGAAATAATAATGTCGAAACCAGTTGCGCGCAGCTTTAAACTTTTATAATTACCATGTGTTCTTTAAGAGATGTACTGAGGAATTTTTTTCACCGTTTCTTCTCGTCAATGTTAAAGAACCTTTTCGAAACGGAGCAGCAAAAAATTACATGTATTTTCAGAGTACCTAAATTATTAATAATTTTGAATTTCAATTAGTATTTGTAATGTTACGTCATTATTCGAGAATTGACTTAAAAAATAAGATTACAGCTTAAAAATGAATAGTATCATTTTGTTAAATAACCCGCTTAACAAAAACTTAAAAGAATAAATTATATTACAATAAACAATTGAGCTTTCAAACACAAATTATGTTTCTACTGAGTCACTAGTATCTGGAACATTATGAACAGCGTAGATTCGAAGACATATTTGACGGCGCATCGAGGGAATGAAGGTAGTATTGATTAACTTTCGGAATTATAACAAGTGACGTAACACAGAATGCTGGGGAGACGGCCATTACGAAAAACATATAGACCTGTCATAGTATTTGCGCGCGCGCCTCACGTGTTCTTCGGGAACGTCGTAATACGAATTCTGATTATTGTTTTTGTCAAGATGTCGCCCTCTGCGCTAACATATTTATTAAGATAAAGAGATAGTTTACGATTTTCTACTAAGATGAATGTAACCTCAAGAATATTACGTCACTTGAGTGTTAACTATATTCCGTATGAAATAATTAAAAATAAATAAATAATAAAAAGAAATACTAATAAAAGACTAATACTCAGTAGGTATCGGCGGAATTATACACCGATGAAACTTTCTGCAAATTACAGTTCCAAAGTTTCCATTTAAAAAGCACGCTTTAAATTTGAGCTGAAAAGTATTTTCATGAAGAAAATAAACAGCTCCCTTTACCAACTGAATATGTGATTACCGTGGATCTTTTAAGGAAATACCATATATTTCCTTAAGAGATCCACAGTATCTGTGGAGCAAAATTATGAAATCCACTTATAATTGAAACTGCTGTGCTGTGTGTGTCCTGTTTAGAATATTGAAAGAGCAAAAATTTGTGTCGTTGCGTTTTAACGTTGCATTGAAGGAATTTTATTTAAAGAAATGTAAGGAATAAAGAAAGCGTCCTCATTAAATTTTCTGTTTCCTGTATGGGTGTCCCAAAAATAGTGTCAAGTGGAAACGACCACTTCTTCGACTTTGTGAACTACTCCCAAATATACTTCAGTAATTTTGTACAGTTTTTCAGTAAAGATTTGATTTAAATTTTTGGACATAACTTCACTTATCTTTAATTGTGGCTATTAATACCACTTCACTTCGTTTCGGTGAACAGTTTTGGAACTGTATGTTTAGTTTTTGATTTATTGCAAAAGTACGTCGTAACTATTGAAAATTCCAGCTATAAATTCACCAAAATTATTTAATTTTAAATAGAGTGCATCTAACCGTATTTATCTCATAAATGCGTGCATCAGAAATCTAATTCTGGACCCTTAGTTAAACTGGCTGGATCTCTACCAAGTGAAGTTCAGAGTTGACAATAATAAATATCTGGATAACTACATACCAATTGTAATTTGCACAATAGTTATATTCCCAATTTGCACAAACGCATAAAACAAGATCTCTTAGGACGAGCAGATGTACAATTCTCGGAACTGCGCCAATTATTCTCCCATTCCACGCTGCTTTTGGTTTTAAAGGAATCTATTAAGATAAAACGTTTCTTATTTCCGAGGAAGTTTTATGGTTTGTAAAATATTGGGGACATAAATAAGGCGGTGTCGTGTATAACAGCACGTCCCTGCGCCTCGTGCTCACGGCCGTATTTCAACTGGGATTCGCTTCTGTGTTAAATAAAAAAATGGTCGAGTGGAAAGCGATCTGTGACATTCAAAGGGACCGCAGAAATGAAAAGTTGGCAGGTATTACTAGTTTTTTTTTAATATTTACTTTATTTATGATTTTAAATTTATATCATCGTGTCATTATGCATTTTTACTCTAACGGGTACTCACTATTTTTGTATTTTATACCGATAGTTTGACAGACAATGACGAGTGAGCTTGCCAATTTATGACTTCTTGGTTTGATGTTGCTAGGTACCGTACCTACCGTACCGTACGTACCGTACACTCACGACAACTTCACGTATAAAATCGAATTTGTTTTGACATTCGTCGACATCGAGTGGACTTGACATAAAGTAACTACTAAACTACTAATTTCGATCTTATTCCAACTCAACGCTCTAATACACGATATAGTTTAAAAAATTATCTTACAATAATAATCTTTAAGACTATTAAATTAATTATACCTATAAGGTCTATATTTCATAAAATATAAAAATAATAACACTAAGTAATGTATACCCAAAAATAGTAAATATGAACCTACTACCTGAAACTAATTTTAATTTAAAACCAATATTCAAAGAAAATTAAAAAAAAAATGTCTGTTGACCCGAGTCGATGGAGCATCATTTTGTTAAGGTCGTCATTTTAATTTTATATCAATATAACAAACAATACATATAACCTTAAATTTTCAAGGTTACTTCTCCGACGATTTACTGGCCAGGAAAAGAAAAATGTGCACTACACTACTGAATAGAACACAACTATCAGCCGTTACATTCCACAAACTCTATGTAAAAAGGTCCTTCGAGCAACTTTGTGTTTCGATTCCAAGGGTATTGGAACCATTGATACATTGATACATTTTAAACGTATCAGAAGTACCAATACATCCGACCGTATCCCCCATTGTGAACAACCTGCAAATATGGATTTAGTTTTGTTTCAGTTTGCCAAATGTCAATCCATTTCAGTGGCTATTTAACATCAGTTGTAAGCTACTTCCACGTGAATAAAAAAACCTTTATATAACTGTATTCAAGTTCGAAAGGACCACGATAGCAATTTTTTAAATCGATTAATTTTTGGTTTTAACCCATTGGTGGCTACCGAAGCATGGGTATTTTGGAATCAATTGATAAGACCTCCATATAACTCCAGTACAGGTTGATGGAGGGTTTAGTAGTGAATCCAAGTAACAAAAATTGTTATGCCACCCAAGAACTTCCAACATGCCTTGCCAATTGCTAATGATCAAACTAATATATCGAATTTAAATCGATGAAAACTTATATAATTATTAAATCAATCGACAAATGAGCATTTCTAAAAACTATGCTAATGTTTCTGGTGGGCAGCGTACTTTGAATTCTTTTTTATTTAAAACGTATGAGAGCTTTACATCTTGCATTTACAGACACATTTCACAAGAGATTCCTTTATTCCTCGAAAAAAAAATTGCTGCGAAACAGCGCACGTGTACAGTTTTGAACAAAAGCGACGCTTCGGCCCGTATAGTGTTGATATCGTTGTAATTGGGACGTTCCTGTCTGACGTAGCATCTCTACGCCGTAGCCTAGCTACGTACGTTACGACTCTCGTCGTAGGCTCAATTGCTTCGATATTACATTGAAATTGCTTCGTGAGCTACGAACTGCATATTCGTAGAATAATAACACAACGCTTCAGGCACCCTGCAAGGGATAATATTGTGATGTGAATGATGTAGAACTTTTTCAATTAATTCTTTTACGCATAAGTAATGCCAGTTTTGTGTTCTAAAGCTTTTATTTTATTTCAAGAGATTCAAATGGGTGGCCCCATACGTTGATATATTTTATTATTGATTTATAAAATTCATATTTTAAGCGTAAACTGATGCCCTAAGGTCGTCTGTTAGAAATCGCTATTACAAAGATAACAAACACTTTTGTGTAACTTATAATATTGTTGTACATGTTACGTCGTGGTATGGATAATATATTTTTGTACTTGTTTATATTAATTGCTTTATATATACATATGTGTGTGTGTGTGTGTTACAAAGTTCGCAATAAGTATCTACAAATAACTAAAATAATTCGTGCCTTGGACGTACACAAATAAGACATAACAAGTAACCATGACACTATCACATAAATGTCTGCGCCGGCTGGGTGTCAAACTCGGATCCCTAGGTCGGGAGCAGGGTCACTACCAATAGGGCTACGGGGTCGTTAATTTATAGATAGAAATATTTTTCTTCACTGTAACTTAAGTATTTTAAAAATCTATAAATGCAGTCTATAAACATTACACTACTATATAGTACCGATATCCAAAATAATTTTAAATTTTTGTACAATCTTGGTATATTTATGCAGCTTTGTGTTTAATTTTGAGAGAACTTTGTCTACCCTGCGCTCGAGCCATCCTCCTGTGCTCGCGGTACATACTGCTGCACAACGGACGAGGTTATGGCGAACGATACATCCAATATATCCAATTGCGCTGCTCCAAAGCTTAGTTAGTAGCTAACACAAATGTCAGAAGTTTCCGTGTCGTAAAGAATCGACATGGCTTAACGACTGCTATCTAAGGACTACCAGAACGAAACCGGACTAGAACCGACTTCCTAACGTAGCTTCTAAAGCACAGAAGATCAAGAAAAATTCCGTTATCTGACAAACTATTACGCACCTGTCATGAGTTGCGTCGGTCGATCGCTTATGGCTGACATGTGTATGTCATCATAATAACACATACTCAGTAGAACGTAACTACTTTGATTATAATATAAGCCGAATAAAGTAAATTGTGAAGGAATCCACATCGCGTCATAGAATATACACAACACTCTATTATAAGTTTTCAAATAAGAATTTGTGTCCGTCTCAGGGTTATTCTTCCGCTCAATTCTCTGATATCACTCGTCCATGATTTATTGCCTATATTTTCGAAACTAAGCTGTAACTTTAACTAGAAAATTCCACTGAAATAGGATATTGGATGCGAGAGGATATTTTCAGCTTCGTAAGCTTCTTCGTTCGTGGTTTTCTAGATTACTTTGTAGTAATACATCGGGAATTTTATTAAAATTAAATTTCGCTAGCAAGTTTGTAGTAGTATTTTATATCATTCTGGCTTAGTATTTTATTTTACCGATATTCACTGTGGCACAGTTACTTAGACTAGAATTAGTTTTTTTTTTTTTTTGACCCATATCGACAACCTTAATCAATATTCTTTGTGCCGCAGGTGACATAGATTTATATAATTAAGTCAGACTTCACAAACTTTGACTCGCCTGGTACTTGACGACCCCATAGTCCAGTGAGTTTGTTATCGAAAGAGAGGGTTCGATTCCCGAGGGCAGACATCTGACTGCGTGCGCGTGTCTGAACGTTTGCATTATGTTTAACGTTCAGCTGTCAAAAATGTCTGTCACGATCGGGAATCAAACCAGGATAACTCATTCAGCATTGCCTACTGGGCTGCAGTATCGTCAATTTTTGGAAAAAATTTTTTTTACACCGAAGTAAATTTGACAACATAAAGAACACTTTTATTACTTTTTCATTTTTATTTAGATTTCACTCTTATTTATATATTTATTTTAACTATTACCTAATTTTATAGGTACAATAATTTCGACATAATATAAACATCTTGGCGAATAATTGTTTATTATAAATATTTTGTATTTTTTTATTGTACCAAAAAAGTGAATTTCACGCTGACATATAATAATCATAGAAGTGTATCTCTAAATAACTTAGTTAAAAGAAAATGTTGAACGCCAAGCTGCGACATCAATTCAATCGAGTTCCATACCATGACCAGACCCGGAAGAAGAAGCAGCAAGAAACTCCCAGAAAATATTTACTTACTACTAACGATAAAAAAAACTTATCTCCAAGCTGTTTTCTCTCAAGTTTTTATGAATAGAATCGTGTGAAGAAATTATTCAAATAGGAATGTCGCTTTATTCAACTCTGCCACATCCAATCCTAATTGAATTTTGTACATACAACGATGAGCTGCTATGATAGCACTAACAGCAAGTAAAATATGTAACCCTTTTATTACAAAACCCAAATCAAGTACTATGTAGAAATATTTCGGAATGTAAAAAAACTACATTTGTCTTGAAGCCCAAGCCACCATCCCCTGCAGGTGATGCACCTTGCGGAATAATCGACGGTATAATCGGGCCAATTCCCTCCTGTTAAATATAGCTGAGTTCTATAATACTTATTTTAACTCCGATGGAACTCTTGAAGGGTGGCAAGATATTTTAACTTACCTGCCTGTTTCAAGCTGTTTCTTTGCCTCCTCTTTCCAGGAGCAATTGTGAAATATTTTAAATATGTTTTAGTTACAATGTCTGAGAGTCAGTTAATAAGCGATTTATTTGCTTAGTTCTAGATTGACAACGCGTCGGTGATGCTTTTAAAGATAAGCCACTGGCACCTTGATGATTAAAAAAAGCTATTACTTAGGGGTCCGTTTTATCGTATGTTGACCAGAGGCGTAAGAAAGAATGGTACGCCTATTAAAAGGAGGCTGAGGTTCAGAAACAGAGAACGGCAATAATCATTAAATACGTCGGATATAAAAATAAAAATCCATCATAAGGTCTCTTAACCCTACCACGCCACGGGTATTTGAAGGCAATTTTGCGCAATAAGAATCATCCCTAGGGCACTCGTAAGAATTTTATTGATATCTTAGCTCTGTCCTTTCCCCTATTTCTTACATTTTATTGCACCAATTCGCGAATACGATCTCATAAAGTTAATTAACTGCAAACAAAACACTTCCCAATGAGTTGGATTATACGGTGTTAGCACCCGAGCGTTACATAACAGCATTTCAGCAAAGTTAAGAATATAATGATTATTAAAACCTTTGATTTTTATGGGACTGGAATAAGTTATAGATTATTTATATGATTTGGATGAACCGTGATTATTCTAAATTTTGTTAAATGTAGGTCGTTAATTATATCTCAATGCATGGACAAAATATTTATAAGAAGTTTTTAAACATCAAAATATATAAGGCATGTACTTAAACGAAGTTCGTTTGACAGTAAATACTTTGTTAAACATGCGACCTCAAATGACAACTTTTGATAAAAACAAATTATAAATTCAGAAACCACTCGGAATGCAACAAAGACTGCTGTTAGTCTGACCGTCATATTTTCGAAAATGACTTCACGGATTTTCATGTGATTTTTACCAACAAATTAATATTCACGAGAATCACTTTGGGGTGTAATTCGCGACGCTGTTGTATAATTTAACCGAACTGTGGCGATACATACACCTAATTGTATGAAAATCATTATATCTGAAAATCACCTCATTGCGTTAGCGTTAATTAGTTCGGTGATGCTCGGGCCGGGTCTCCAGTTATTCAAAGTCATACTTAATTTTTAGTAGGACAACTCATAATGCAAATAACATGGATATATGTAGGTACCCTAAAAGAAACATAACTAGCTACCGCGATATATTTACCTGTAATATTAGTATCTGCCCTGGCCTCGAATCGATCCCAAAACCCTTTGTTACTAACTTATACGTCCGTCAGGGTCATAAAGGTAAATTATTATTCAAAACACTAAAAAGGGTAAGAAAAGAAAAAAAAATCAGTCCTATTTATTTAAACCGGCACATCTCTGAAGACTAGCAAGAATTTCGAGCAAATTGCTTTGTCTTCTCAAAAAGTATTTTAATTCGATGAACCAGCGACCCCCCGCGAAGTTGAGACGTCGCGTCGGTCGGCAATACGTTGTGGGCGATTTGCATTTTTATGAAAACGTTTTACGACACTGGCTCAGAACGGGGTACCTTTATATCTTGCGTTTGTAACTATTTAGCTTTTGCAACAGATTTTATTGTTCTGTATAGCAACCTTGCTACATTACTGTATCCAATATCTGTTTGAAATATCATAAACTCCCACACCTTTTCAAACACACACACACACACACACAAACCTCCGCGGTGGTACTCCCTGTACTGGGGTGACATGCACATACATAATTATTTTCACACTGACATATGTGAAGTAATAAATGACACAGTAGTATTACATTTATTCATATATATGTACACGCATAAGCCGACATTTATTTCTATTATATTTTTCCAATAATATATGTATATGTCGGAGATGTTTATTAGTATAGACGTGAATCGAAACCCGGCACGATATCCGAGTGATGGCAGCACCGCCGCGATGACGTCAATTACTCGGCTAACATCGTGTTACAACAGAGCCTAGCTAGTGGAGTGACGCCGGATGGAGCCACAGTTAACATTCTGCGGTCGAAGAGATCGGTTCCTCCGCACTTGGAACTGTTACTGTTAGGAACTGTTTCGTTTGCCCGGTGTGAAGTGTTTATTAACAATTAATTAAAAGTGTTAAATGATTATACGCCCACGCTATGTTCGACAATGCTGCTAAAACTACTGGCGTTGCCGAAATCAAAGTCAGCAAAATATGAATTTTAAAATTATTTATCTATCATAGACTATTATTCATCCACGCTACATACGAACAACTTCAATAAATATGTAATTTCAAAGGGCGTAAGTAATTGTCAATTTTTTTATCTTCTATTTACAATATTGTTAATTCCAAGGATTATTGCATTCACTATTTACATAGAATACAAAAACATCTATTTACATATTTATATTTTTTGTTTAAGAACTAAACATTAAGTAAGTAAAACGAAAATAACATTTTTGTGAAATAATTCCGGGAAATTTTAAGTCCCAATCCTTTTTCCTATTTCAAAATGATAAAACGAAATGTCGTCACATGTATAGTGCTTGCTGTCTCACGTGAACAAACCTAGCGGCGCGTGAAATGTTAACACCTGCAAGGGGTAGCCTGGACGGATCTATTCATTCCCGCGCTTCTTTTCTTCATATTTTTTCATAACTTACATCTCTGGTAAGAAAGTATGCTACATACTAAAACTTTACTTGCATTTCTCTTACCGTCTACGTTATATTGTAACACAGGTCAATGGGCGACGGCGACTGCTTACCATCAGGTGGCTCGTCTTCTAGTTATAAGGTTATTTACATACAAAAATAAAAGAAATTAAAAAGGGCACTTAAACTCAACGGTCAATCTAAACCGTTTCACATTGCACTCCATAGCCCACTAGAGTCCATTAACTTTTTGGCAAGGTGCACTCGTATGTGTAATTATATGAGGACGGCATTGCAGCCAAGACGGAATTTACACTCTTCACTTAGTGCATGTTAACGTGAAAATCGGCAATGTTTTTATTTACCCCATCATATTGGAAGTTTACGTTATATTAGAATACCACTTGATGGTCAGATGACGAAGTCTTAGAGGATAAAACATACTAACGTAGTAAAATTCACTCTTGACTTAAAAATACCTATATTATTATCAGACGGTATGACTAACGAGGGTGAGCTCCAATCATTCCCATTGACAGATTGAGGCTTCTATTGGATATGGACATACTCGTATACAAATGTGACATTATAAGTAGTATACTAGAGAACCAATATTATATTTCCATGCCGGGAATCTATATAGATTGTGATTTATTTAGAGATACGACAGTACATATTCATCGTTATTCAATTGACTTCAACAGAAACGTAAAGAAGTTGTTATTGTGATTTTCTTCGTCCCCTTCACCCCTTCCCCTAAAATCTTGTTTAAAAGGGCATTAAGTAGACCTACCTTGTTCATCGTGCATCCTACTTAACTAATCGATATACTTAATGTCGATATATAATATAATAAAGAATCTTTTCACTCAGGAGGCAGTAGTGAAATGAAGTCTACCGTACCGTATCAGTATTACTAGCAATTAGCTTACAGGGTCCTCCTTATCATGAAATTTAAATCTTAGTTATATTATACCATAAAAGTATACAATATAACTCAATTTTAAGAAAAATTTCATATGTTCTCCGTTTTTCTTGAGATTTCTTAAAAATTTATAGACAAGAAAACTTTAATATGTTGCAGTTTAATCTATTAAAAAAAATCTCATCTCCACCCGAACTTGCTACAATTTTTCGCCGTCGCCGAACTCGGAATATCTGAAAAAATTATAAAAAGGCACAAGTTCGAAACTGTTTGGAGAAATTTTTACTTAAAGCGCACAGCAGACGAGCTACTTTTTGTACTTCGTACAATGACAAATTAAGTCCTTTATTAATTTTGTTCAAATTAAAAATACGTATTCATTAAAATACTTTTTCGTACTATTTATTCCAGCAAACCCACAATATCTTAAGGAAATATTGAAACATCTACATATTGTGCCTAACAACGACCACTTTCTCCGTTCTAATTTAACCTTAACTTGAGTACCCCTATCCATTCTGATTATATTTATCAAAAATCCTTCACCATCTTCTCTGTTAACCTATTGCCTGTATTTACTTCCTTATATCCATCAGATGAGCGCAGTCCTTTAATTGGTTCAAGTGGCAAGTTTAGAAACAGTACTTGTTTCTGCAATTCTTCTGTCCTTTGCCTGTTTTTCTCTTCACTTCTAATAACTCTATATAATCTACTTCTTACTAGTGCTTTTGATTTTTTTCATTTGCTCAAGTGCATCCCTGCCCATTATTTACTATTATGCCACGTGGTTAACTGGCGGAGATCACTCGAAACGATAAGCGGCGGTGCGTATACCTAGTTAATTATTGCGTATGTATTATTTTCCTCTGTTTAATTTATGTGATGTACAATAAAAAGTTAATGTGTATTGTATTGTACTTGATCACAATACAAAACACGAATTCCATAATATTATAAGACTTACATAACACAAAAGATAGCAATGGATTGAGTTATAAAGAAATGTAATATACAACTGTGTAGATTATTCTCATGTTTTTTTACAGTCGTATCAAGTATTTTACTATAAAGTTATGGTATTTTAACGGTATATAATCTTTTTCTTATACCACTTCATGAGAAATGGTTCTATACAACACGAACATGTTTACAGCGCATTGAGATAAACGTCGTAGAAGCTAGTCCTATTATTGTTTACGCATAATTACCGTCGGCTGTCTGCGAGACACCTAACAGTATTCGGACACTTAGACGGTGGAGCCAAAAGATCCTAGAACTTAAGCAATTAGTGAGCTCCAGTCAGACAGCAATTAACGAGAAATGCCATTTGAACGTTGAAAAGGTAGAAATAATTCGGGCAATAACCGGCTCGAAATTTTAGTTCATTCGTTAGCTAAATTATTCATTAACTACTAACGACGGGAATACATCAAGAGGCGATGTGCGCATTTGTTCCAGAGTGGTTGTATCGGATCCGTTTAACGACTGTTACAGCATTGGTAATGAGGAAATTTGCAGTTTTACTGTATTTATTCGTGTGTTCGCGTAAAATATTTTAGCGTTGTGTAGCGCTTTACATATACATATATCTTGTATTGATGCTTTTATAACCTAGCGATTTATAATAAAGTGGATAAATCCTAAGGACTTATAATTTTGACAATGGCTATGTGACACTATTACTATTATACATAGGAATACCATAGAAATTTCTTATACATATAATACACTTTGTCAAATGGCTCATTGCCACACATATTGCGCTACATTTTTTTATGTAAATAGCCGACATATGAGCAGAAGAGTCACCTGATGGTTAGTGGTCATCAACCCCAAAGAACGTTGGTAAGTCTGAAGGCGTCACTGATACGTTGCCGGCCAAGGAAGAAGAAGAAACAAAGACCTTATTCAAGAACGCAATTTCATGTCAGAAGAAATATTATCAATCATAGCGCAATAATCAGAAATGTCTAACCGCATCATATTTCCCATTTCTTTCACATCATTAATGTGTTCACATCACAGGATGTATTCAAATCAGTTGAACAAGAAAAATGCTTTGACGAGATAAAAAAAGAAAAATGATCACACGGAAACAATCGATTACTCTTCATTAGATGCACGAATATAAAATTATATTCATACTTGACATACATAGCAAAGCGTTTGATGCTTTCCATTTGGTACCAGTAGGTAACTTCCATTATATACCCTCTAAGCTTATAATCCTAAAATGCTACGTCTTTTGTCTTTCTGTCTCTCTGTTTGTGGTTTTTCAACCAGTCTTTTCAAGCATTTCCGAGCTTAAAGCAATTCTTGTGCGGCCGTTACTCAATAATGATCACCAATCCTAATGCGAGATCTCCCTTTGTTAAACATACAAGCAATGTAAAAAACCTTGACAGTGGAATTTACAAATACGGTAGCGCCACCTCTTATCGTATACTGGGAAGACGTCAAATAGGATGTACTTGTAGTAGAAACTACAGGAACTGAATTGTATGCCTTATTGCTGCGACTTCGACAAAATTTTGGTTGTACTTTGATAAATCCACAATCTTAAGTATGTAGAATAAATTTATTAAATGGAACAGCCATCTAATTCTGCACTTAAAATATTTAATTTTAATTTATTTAATCTGATTAAACTGATTAAAGTAAGTAAAGTAAAGAAAAGTAAAGTAAAGGCTGATTAAACCTAGTTAGCTGATTAAACCTACACATATTCGAAACACCAGATGAGATTCCCGTATATTGAATTCAACCACTTAGCCTCTTACAACAGGCAGAGATTTCTCTTTGTAGAGTAATTGAGAATTCCTAGAGCATACTCCACTATGCTACAACTGTACTTCACTGCACTGTGCGGAATTTTATGATGGAAGTCTAAACGTGCTTAGTGAAATATGGAAGAGCTCATGAAATTTGAACACTAGTCAACTATCCACATCCCACCCAAGTTGCAACCATAATTGCTTAACTCAGTCGATCACAGACACACGTCGTCGGGTTATAAAAACATCTGATTGTATAATTCTTTCATATAAAAATATCCATGAATATCTAAGCCTTATGGTTTCCCTGTCGTACCGCGTTATCTCGACTGCCAAAAACGGTGCAAAACAGAGCGGTACCCGAAGGCTGTAAGTGTGATTTATACAAGGCTTGGAGTTTCCCAGCCCATGTCAAGGCTGATTCCAAGAGTTTTGGTCATTAATATTCATTAGAATACCCAAGCTTCGTTCGGGTATATTTAATTTTACTAGAACATCTACTTAACTCTGAAAATGTCTGTGTTAAATAAAAAGTTGCGTTGTCAAAATGTTTTAATTATCAATTAACTTTATTTAAACTATATGTATTATTCTTGGAGTAATTTTATTAAACTTATTTTTTCTATAGGTAACCCACATACTTATAATGTATATATATGACAGAATTCTAGTCAGGCAATCTAACCTTGGATACAGAATTACTTATACAAATGAAAGGAGCCCTGCGAACCAATATTTTTCATAAATAAAAATCACAAGCCCGTAAACGAAATATGATTTTAAAATTCGGGTCGAGTATTTTTCGTGAAATTCACTAGAGACTAGTAAGAACTGTTTTGAAACTTTTTGAAATAAGTCAGTATATTTTTACTGTTATTAAAACAACAAATAACTTTTAACCAAATGTTTTCAAGTGTATTACAAATATAAAGAAATATGGCACTAATTGGATCGCCATTCTCCCGTGCAGAGTCCTGGGTTTGAATTCTATTCGAAACTTTCAAAATTTGATAAAGAAAAGCAGCATAGAATAAACCTGCATACCTGATAGTTCCATAATATTCTCAAAGGTCCGCCAAATAGCATGCTATATCAGTACTGGTGGATTCTGATGATGAGCTTAATACAGAATCAAGTATATTATGTCTATGGCACCAGTATCAAAGATATAACGAACCCAGAGCGGATATGAGTTCATCTTTATAGCCGTTTGGGACTTGATTTTATACACGATGGCTAATTACTTTTAGTGTATAATTCTATGGTGAGGATTTGAGTATTTAAGAGTTTCTTGTATTTAGAATTCTATTTTATAGCCATTTTTGTCTGATTTAATGAAAATAATATTAACTCGTACATTTAACCATGTAATTTACAACGTTTGCTGAATATATATGCTGTTGGCATCTACATACGTCTATTTCAGATGATTCATGACGTAGTGTCTGAGGGAGAGCGTTTTTGGTGACTAAACAAACCGATGCTCGAACGGCACAACTTGACACAGGCAATTATTATTGGAGACAATTGCCGAAGAGTTCTTATCTCTTTTCCGCCTCCTGTCAGCAAGCACTTCAAACCAGACTCTATCACAAATATTTTGTCGTTTCATAACCCGTTTGTGCCATTCGGATCGGTTCCGCTTGGCGCAGTCTTTGAAGCGATGCAAAGGTCTCCCGACATCTCATTTTGCATTTGCTATTGCACCACGAAGAACACGTCGTGGTAAACGAGAGGGTTCTATCCTATGCACATGCCCAAGCCAACGTGGGCGCCAGTGTTTACAGAGCGCGGACAAGCGAGGTACTCGTAGTTGTGCTATTTCTAAAACTCTCTCGGACGTGACCCTATTCTGCCAAGTCACGCCTACGATTTTACTATTGAGGTAATAATAATAAAATTGTAACGATTGATTATAATCTCAATCGTTCAAGACCTTCAGAAATTCCTCGATCACTTATCGGCGATAGTATTTATAAAAATAAAACATAGACAAACGGATTCTTGACAAAAAATAAGTGGATACTGAAACCTCATCCATCAGCTATAAAATTTTTCAATAACAATCTAATTTGAACAAATCAATACCTTTCCAGAACTAACCTCAAAATCCATATTCAATCTAGAACCGACACATTTCGATTAAAGGACATTAATTTAAAAACTGAATAGTCTATCGTTGAGATATCGTAATAAGATTACTAGATAGTTCCACAGAACTGGCTGATTCAATGTAAAACTCGAATCTTATTTAACGTCGGATTGCTGCTAAGCGACTCGTCTTAGGCGAGTTGGAAAATAAGGAAAGTTTTGATTTTTACACAAATATTAACAAAACAATAGTATTTTTTTAAAATCAAACTCAATGCTTTTTAAATCCACATCTATTAAAATTAACAAATCCGCAACTATCACAAAAAAATATGATTTACCTTACCGCGTGGAAAAACAAGCGAGAAGACAAGATGTTAATCATTTGACTTTTGGTTACAACTTAATTGTTAATTGTATTACTAACGACGTCAAGACCAGCACTAAGGGCCTACCCTTCAATAAACTCTCGTTGGCCGTGCCATGTTTACATGACAATCAAGCGATACAATGTCATACTGAACATATTGGAGCATTAATTTAGAATATTACAGAGAAGTCCATTATTAAAATTGATACAGGTTTATTAGTTTCTATTATACTTAATAATGATCCTAAAATCTTAAAAAAATAAAATAAAAAAGAATTATCAGAATGTCGTATCTCAATATATGTATTTAACATACACCATCTGGGGTAGACTTTTATGTAATAGAAACTTCAAACTTATAAAAAGCGTCTCATAACGACTTTTATTCAATTCATAAAATATTTTTCAATTACAAAAGTCATATCCATACTTTCGTATCCTAAGTCAAAGCGTGGAAGGATTGAAAGGAGTTTATAAGAAGCTCTCATAGCATGTTGCGGTTGGGGCGCCCCCTTCCGGCTTGAATTAAACTGAAGACCGAAAGGAAGCAGGGGGAAGTGACCACTTGATACTCTACTGTCTCATGCTATTATACATTTAAGTAATAATAGTAATCTGCATGGTTATGCTGGGTTTTGTAGGGTTTTACATATTTATAATACAGTGCGGTAACAATTATGAATGATATTATATCTACATCAATATTAAAGTGAGGTAAATTTCTATCTCTATGAAGTGATATATGTATGGAACTAATAAATCTTTTATAAAAATTCTTGTACAAATAAAACGCTTCACAATCTCTACGAAATAAAGTTAAGTTATACTTTTATTTTCAAATCAATAATAAATTCATAAATTTGTCCTAATGAGTAATGAATATTCTAATGATAAATATCCGTACTCAAGATGTGGTCGTTTACTAAAATTTAATCGAATCTGTTCATTTTACAATTGTGTAGAGGTATGAATGTTTATTTAAATGTTATTTTATACAATAAACAAAAAAAAGTAAATTTTCAGGTGCGACGAGTTTAAATCACAGTTGGGAAACAAAAAAATTGTTGCACAGGTACAAATGCACGGTGTTTTTAATTGTTTAAGCTAGTAAATGACATTGAGTGGCATCCGATATTGCAGCGTAGTGAAATATACCGTACCGATAGCAATTTTCATCAATGCGTTCTAAACTGTCGCACCAAATTCAGCGCGAGTTGTTGGAATAGGTATTCTATAATTTCCCACGTGGCCTCTCATCGTGTTTGGGATACATTTCCTATTTTGTTTCATTACGAATATATATAATATTTTTTTAGATATTCGACAATTGACATTTAGAAATCCAAATTGAAATTTTAGTCACATATTTGTTTTTGAAATTGAATATTTGCTGTTTTTCTGTAAGTATATCATGCAAAATATTTTTACTGCATCAATAAATAAGTAAATTATCATTGAAAGAGACTTGAATCATTACTATCATTTCTTTATGAAATTATTTGTGTTTCAAACAATAATTGTTACATAAAATCATTGACGTGTCTATTGGTAAAAAACACAGGTATAGGCTCACGTTAATTTTCATTCATAGAAAAACTTATGGAAAATTTAAGTTGAAAGGGAAAATTAAATTAAATTTTAATTTGAGAAAACAATATCAACTTGAAATGGAAAATATTCCCAGATACATTTACAGTATTGAACTCAGTGACGTGCATGTTCGAATAGGATTTAACTGGTCTTTATTTTTTAATTTGCAATTACAGCCACAGTCATGGTTGGACGCCGATCCCGGGTGGTTCTCTGAAACCCTGGGATGTGTGACTCTGTGTATACGTGAGTGCATGTGTGTGTATCCCTTAAGTAACTTGAACCGGTTGACCGATCGAAATAGAACTCGCAACGTACAAGAAGTATTTACTAAACTTTAAAAATTTTAACCAAATCGTTCGAGTCGATTGAAAAAATTTTAAAATGATTTTTTTTTAAATTGTGTATGTTTCAAATGGCCGGGCGAAAGCTAATTTCATCGGCAGGATAGACTAGCCAAGGCTGTAGGAGGATACTTAATTCGGTCATCTTTTCCATCATTGCGTATTCAGGATTATTGCATGGTTTGCATGGCAAATGATATAGCTGAACTTTTCGGTACACTTTTTACTTCCAACTTGAAGACAGGAGGTTCACATTGCCGATCATCACGCTGTCAAACATGCTCTGCAGTCTCTTGAGGTCAAGAAGAAGAACAGGACTGGGTGGCAATCTCGCAATGGTATTGAGACATATGCACTTAACTATCTGCTCTGGGTGTCTACAGAAAGAATCTTCCCAACTCAACGCGCTTATTCTCGCTAACCACAGGAATAATACCGTCTTCTAGAAGGTTTTCCTCGTTCATCCCATTCCTAAAAAAGCGATTATTAACGAGTTGATACTCGGCCAATTACACGTCCATATAACCTCCCTGCTTTCAAAGGTGAAGGTGCGCTCCCGGGGTATTTGGTGATCCAACAGCTGACTAACGATCGTCAAACTGTTTTTCGCCAAGTCCAGTCGACTGATGACCTTGAAATTTACCTCACACATCGGTCAAGACCTAGATATCAATGCGAAGGCATTATCAGTCAGCTATCGATTGCAATCCGGATGACAGTACGAGGGATGCTTTATCGTAAATATCTCTTAATCACGAGTACAGGATAATACAATAAAAATTATGACTGAAGTCCAGAACTTCCTCAAGCGGGTCTAGAAATGAGGTTGACTACATTTATTTGAATTCAACTCCAAGAAGACACAAGTTAGCGCGTTCATGGTTAAGAAAACTCTATTGATAAGTTGCAAAGAATATCGCTCACCATTAGTAAAAATGAAGAAATTCTGGTAGTTGATATCTCGAAATATCTTTCGAGTAGTAACGGCACCACCTAAGAACTAAAAGATAGCCTGGTAAAAGCTTAGCGCGCTGAGCAGGACAAACTGGAATTTCACTGCGAGTCACCTGATTATGCCTATGTATTTGATCAAAATCGATTGATTCGTTCAAAAATGATCGCTGCCAAACGTTTTTAAATAAATGACTTTTCAAAGTAACTTTCAAATATCTTGATGGAGCAATATTTTTGAAGTCGTTTTCTCTTGTACACATAAACAACATCGAATGCCACAATTTGGTTAATCGCTCGGTACGAGTAATGTTTTGTTTTTCCTAAAACATAAATAAGCAGATCTGTTATTTACTGAGCTCAGTGGACTCGAAAATTACTTAAAAGTGATATCCTTGAGCACGAAGAATTTAATAATGACGAGTGGAAATATTTTTGAGTTTCGAATTCCAAAAATAACGGGATGTTTTACAGATGGCTTAAGGACAAAGAACGTTAAAAATACATTTGTCTTTAAAAATGTATAAACCATTATACGTGTAGGTCGTCAGACTGTGGTGCCGACACCGATCAGGCACTGGCTGGCAAACGTCACCTCGATCATGGGCACAGTAAAATGTTTCTATAATTTTAGATTAACGTAAACACAGATTTTCGTAAATAAACCATTTGATTTTAAACTGATGACCAGAAAAAGAAGATTCAGTAGCTTATGTTGCTAATAACGATAGGTACCTACAATATCTTGCATTGGACGTACAAAGTGTTATAAACAGAAATCCGATAAAAAATATGTTTCAAAAGCATTACACCAAAAAAGTGTTTTTAAGAAAAATAATAGTCACTTATACTGTGGCAGACCACATAAATTTTACTTGATTCATCAGGCGAATTATCTTCTTTCAAAAACAACCCGAGTCGTTGTGAATCCATCTTCAATAATGCCGAGTTATAATCACGACACCAGACATCTAAAAAAACTCAAAAGTTTTATATGTATGCTCGACCTGTTTCACAATAAAAAAAAATGACTTAACCATTCAAATAAAATGTACCAGCCGTCCTCCAACGTGCTCAAATATAAGAAGAGATGAAGGATATATATGTAAAGTAACAATACATACTACTTGCGATCTAATATACCATAAAATTTATCAATTTGAACCTTACACCTTTATAAATAAAAACTAAATAAAGAGCCTTCATGAAATGAAACAACCATGATGTAGTAGGGACTAACGTGTAGCTGTAATACAATTATTCAAAAACTTTCAGTCTTAACGTCTAGGTCATAAAGGTCATGCTCAACTTCATGATATGTGCCGTAGAATTTACCATAGTGTCGTCGTCATTGTGCAACTCTTTTCGGCTAAGGCGGGATTTAAAGGCACCTCTCATCTTAATATCCCTGTTTTAGTCTTATTTCACGTGACATTAGCGGGTCCTTCAATGAATGCAAGGATTATTCTGGTTACTATCTTATTTGAAACAGAATTTTTATACAACGCTTTTATTTTTAAGTGTAGTCTGGGACTCACATTGAGACTATTGTTGGAGGCTGGGATTATTATTGGACTGGAGATTATGTATTTTAAAACTATAAAAAATATATTTTTTTTTTCATAATAAACCTTTTTATTTAATATGTCATATGATACGATTATCTTTTTTTTTATATCTGATTTATTGTTCAAACATATTTCCAAAATTAGAATTAGTATATTTACACTACGCGTCATTGGATCACTAATATACATATATATATATAATAGTTTCAATAGTTAACGTCTAACAGTTTCGATAATAATAGCTATAACAGTTGCAACGACAGATAGACACTCCTACGGTTGCGTAAGGATTCCGATTTCCTATCAAATATAGGTAATCATATAAACGAAGATTGCCGAAAGCTATTAGTAAAGTGAAATACCGTAAACGCACTGTACAAATCGCAGTAAAGAGGTCACTATTTTCAAACATTTGATAAAATGAAAATAAGGGTGTAAATCATTGTGCTATTATATAACTGCATATTCAATCTAAAATAAAACTTAATGAAAATTTAATACTTACTGAATTGTTAAGGACAATAATTAAACTACTCTTAATACTCTTATTGTAATGGAAATACTACCACTATTTCCAGAATAACGACAGCGATTTTCGTGAGGACACAACAGTCTGTAACATGATACATTATACTTGTATGTTCCATATAATGCCATAAGCTCCGTGTACACTGATCGTTTCTTTAGGTATATTTCAATTATTATTATTAAACAATAATGTTTACGTTGAAAAAAAAAGGTGCCGTTTATTGTGATCGGTGTGAATGCACACGATTATGTCACAACAATTTAGGCTTGATAACAAAGATTTTATAAATAAACTTTTAAACCACTCTTGCTTCGCTTTTGAATATTTCCCGGGAACACTTGCGTTTCCCGGAATGAAAAGTATCTTAAATTATGACTCATAATAGTTTCAAGTGGTTTCACACTTGTATAGACAGACAAAAATAATTTAAAATAAAATAGGTTTTATCCTTTATTTCAATAACAAAGTCTGCCAACGCTAATATTTTCAAAAAATAATCTATTTACCGATTCGTTCCCCTTATAGGGTCATAACACACGTATCAACTCGCAAAAGAATCGTCACCGTATCAACTCAAGCAGCACCGCGATTCGTGAGTTGTCCCGAGGCGAGGCGATTATGATACGATTCCGATTAGTGTGCGTTGCAGTGGAGAGTTTCATACAAAGTATGTATACTGGACGGCTCGAGTTGATACGGTAACGATCCATTTCCGAAGTGATATGTGCGCTATGACTCTTATCTTATTATTAGTATAGATAATAACCTAGAAACAGTGTATTGTAACTTCTGAACAACTTCACCGATTGATATCTAGTTCGTGACTGTATTTTTTTGATCGTGATAAAGATTCATAGTTTTACTATAATAAGTATTACTGTAGTAAAACTGTTAAGCTATTTTATTTTCAAAACATAGTGTCAGGCTAGCTACAATTGAACTGTAACATAAAAGTCTAACTGATAATGGAATCTCGAATCGTTCGCCGGCAATCGTCAATTCGTTTTTGGTTTTTCAAGTGATACCGTAAACTTAGTATGACAATATTACAGAGCGAGTAAAAGAAAAGCAATTGTGAAGAATCATCTGTATATCCGAGTTCCTTGTGGGCGTTTGTTAGGTAAAATCTCGAAATGAGGTCTCAGGTCAACTGAACTAAACTCAGCCCCCCTATTAACAAAATTGATAGTATGCTTCATGGTTCCATCTATCAAACTTAGGCAAATTAAAAATATTGTGTGCACTAGTCTTTATACGTACGTTGCCCATCAAACACAATGCACTTCTCACAAAATTGTAATGCACGTTCTATGTTATCTTTTTATTCTGCTGAAAATTATGACGAGATTTCACTGAAAATTCTTTTTATTTTTAATGTAACATCTTCTGGGATTATTTGTTCTGGCTTTCGGGCGTCTCTTTTTTATAACTACCTTTCGATGTATGAGAGACGTATTTTTGTTTTGGATTACCTTTATAGAGAACTTGGAGTCAACGACATTTTTTTCTAACTGGATATTTTTATTGAAATTTAGGGCTGGCGCAAAGTAAATATTATTTTAATTTAGTGCATCGTATATAAAAATACTTTTAGCGAAGACATAAAACATCTATCCGTTAACGTTGATTCTGGGTTTAATACTCATATTATTTCTGTTAGATTTAGCTATCCAATATTGTCTAGCTATTCGTCAGAAACTGTGTTAATTACTAGGGAATTATTTAGATAACTATTCAATTTCAAATCATTGTATTTGTTTGGATAGAACTAAACGGCGAACAAAATTTAATGAATTTATATTTATTTGTTATCTAGATATCAAAATAATTAAGAATACACTAACTAATAACATCATAGAGAATGTTAGTGTCGTTTAAAGTTAACTAAACATATAATTAAATGGTTATAAATTATGAAAGTTCACCTTTATCTACGTTTCTTTCGTATTCTGCTTACTTATGTGGACTCTTATCTAGTTGATTAACAACTTTACCAAGTTCTAATATAACAACTTTTGAAACATAATCATAATAAATTACCTGAATGAATATATACCGTTAACCACAACAATAACAATAATAATAACTTCCCCTTTCGTTAACAGCATATTAAAACCACTTACAAAGCCACGTTTGTCTACGAGTTTAACATATAATAGATTCAGTTCCTCCTGTAACTGTTTATTAATAATATAAACACAACTAATCTAGTTACTTAGGTAACGCAAAATATACAAATGAACCTTTAAAAGAATCGTTCCAATCTAAGCGATCTGCGAGTAGCGAGTTTTGTGAGGGAACCATCCTTTTCGAAAAGTAGTAGAAAAGTAACTTTTGTTATTTATTTATAAGTTTTTTGTTCCACGCATAGCGCATGTCGAAGTACTCCCAAAAAAAATAAAAGATGCTTTACAATTAAATGGTAATTAAATTTAATTTTGTTACTTTTATCTTTTTAACTACTTACGATTTTTTATTTTTTACCGATATTTCGACCCAAATACATGGGTCATGCTCACGACGAAACTGTGGTGACGGGCAGAAACTCTCGACAGTTGACACTTGACCTTTGTCTAGATCGTTTTGCGATTAGATTTCATACCACGACACACGTCACTAACGACATCTTCACGCACTGGACTTCATAGTGTTTTCACCTGACACAAGCTAACCAGTAATTCAATGTGTGAAGATGTCGATAGTATCGTGCGTCCTGATAGTACCTTAGAACTTAAAACGAAGTGGACGTCAAGTTAATCAGTCATTAGTGTCAGTTCAATGTCAACTGTCAAGAGTTTCTCCCCATCACCGCAGTCTCGTCGTGACCATGAGCCATGTGATTGGATCGAAATATCGATAAGAAACAAAAATCGTGATTACTCGTTACTGTTAATATGTATACGTCTGCAATTATATAACTTTTAAATCATACTTTTATGTTACAAAATTTTCTACAGAATTAATCGATCTATTTGTTGATAATCGCAGTCCATCAAGGGATCTTGCTATCAATATACATTTTATATACAGGATTAAGTTTACAAAATAATTACAAATTCAGTATACTAGCAGAAATTTTGGAGGTTATTTATTTTTAATATTTACCTTCCGCTTATATTACAAAATTAACTGATATTATTTTTTCTAAGCCATATAACCTAAAAAGAATACAACATTTTTAATCGCTGCATACTATAATAACGTAACAATATATGTATTAATTAAGATTTTTTTTTTTAAATGAAACACTGTTTCACTTTGTAAACCAACAATTTACATCTATATACATTTTTTTTACACACAATAAGTTAATGCTTGACAACAGTCCCACTTGAAGGTAAATAGTGATGAAATGTAAGATGTTGAACGCATGAACGCACTAATTAATATTTTCACAGAAAAGTACAAGACAATAAAGGAAACAAAACATAGAGATACAAAACAAAAACAGAGAAATCACTGCAAAATCATAATAACCCATTTGGGTATCTATTAATATGGATATTTCTATAGCTTATTCGAGGGCTGTGGGACAATTTAATAAATCAATTCGAATAGTTAGGTAGAAGGTACTTATTTAGTTTTGATTTAAATTAATAGAAATGTAAATTTTGGTCTTGTTGTTCTATTGTTCAGTCGCAAGTCTTCGATTCAGCGTTTTCGTGTATAGACTGTTTAATTTCAGAGAACTCAACGCAAATATTAAGTAAGAACTGAAATAAGTGCATTTATGTATATAGAAACTGCTGTTAGCCACCACATGATATATGTAGTTGTATGTAAAAGATGATTATAATTCATGCATTCGCGTAAATGAATCCTGTTAATATTAGTGAAAAGCTATTTGTTTTCTAGTGTGATTCGGTCAACCACGGAACAGGGAAGTCGTGGTATCGCCCATACTTTGTACCGTCCTTTCGGCGAAAAGTGCTGTCTGTAAATATTGGTTCGGTAAATATTTTTTGCGAACGTCAGTTCATCGATCAACGAGCTTTCAAACGAAAGTCGTACTCATTTTATAAACAGGAGAAAATTGAAGATGATTGTTGGTATAAACTAAGTATAACTTACGTTTATATAATTAAAACATTACACATATTTTTTACACTATCTATATTTTCTTCGTAAAGTGTGGCTCTTATAGGTACTCGTAGTTATTGGAATATTTAATTTCAAACTATAAAAAAATTAGTTTGTTATCACAAATTTCAAAATACCTTAGCCGTCGCATTTCAGAGGTATGGAGAGAATTTGGAAGCTATTACAATATATAACATCCTGATCAAACGGCGCTAGATCACAACCTTGGCTCTATGGAGGCAAAGCCCTATGTTAAGTGCTACGGTAGTGCCAAAGACTATACGATTCCAACATTCCTGACTCCATCTTTTTGCATAAGTATCTAGAATTGTGTCATGTTATAACTAGTTTAGTTTAGTTTTTATATTGTTTGCGTTGCACCCGTACTATTGAATTTTGGATCAGCTTGAATCATCTTAATCTTAAATGTCCTGATATAAATATGTCGGAGATGGTCATTAGTACACACGTGAAACGAAACTCAGCACGATATCCGAGTGATGGCAGCACCGCCGCGATGACGTAGATACTCGGCTAACATCATGCTACAACAGAGCCTAGCTATTGGAGTGACGCCGGATGATGCCACAGTTTACATTCTGCGGTCGAAGAGATCGGTTCCTCCGCACTAGGAACTGTTACTGTTAGGAACTGTTTCGTTTTCCCGGTATAAAGTGTTTGTTAACAATTAATTAAAAGTGTTAAACGATTATACGCCCACGCTATGTTCAACAATGCTGCTGAAACTACTGGCATCGCCGACAAATATATAAATAAGTATATAGTAGTTATTTGTGATTAATAAAAGACGTAGTGTCAATTTACAAGTTTACAACAGTTTATTTAAGTTGACATAAATTTGCGCGACCTTAAAATGGTCGCATGTTAAAGAGATGTTTTGCTAAAATAATACATGCGCGAAGTTTTCATATACAACAGTTAAAATCAATTTGTAACATATCCACACAATCAAATGACCAACAATGTGTCCAAATATTTCATACTTGTCACGGTAAGGCTGTCTCAAAACGACATGATTACACCGAATAAAAACAAAGTAGTTATAATGCTACTTGCGGTTGTAAACAAGGGGTATTACTTTACGATACAGATGCAAACGTGTTGCAATATATTTTCTAGTTGCCATAGCTAATATGTAACAAGGAGGTGATGCATTAGCAATTCATCGTGCCGACATTCCCTGTTGTTCTGAGAACAATAATAACACTAGCACCGCTTTGTTCAGATGCAAGTGATGCTGCTAGCGAAACTGAAATCCAGGCTAGAACAGGTGTTTTAATCTGGAAACATAAATATACATTATAAATTAAATCGTTACTGCTATTTACAAAATATTAGCGAATATTAAATATGTAGTATGTAGGTATATAGATATACAGTGAACGTAAGCATTCACAGAACCATAAGACCGTTCCCAATAATTCGATACTGAGATTGTTGTATCATCCATCAAAATATTTGCGTTTTCCTCTTATGTTGTATTTCTAACATTATTATGAAAGTCTGATATTTACCGTTAAACTTAAATCATAAAAATTTTCTTTCTCTCTTCTTTGTAATAAATTTAAGTCAGTCTGCTTAGTTTGAGTCAGCCACCAAACGACTGTTCCGGTTGGGGGCTTGGGTGCCAGTTCTTTCTTTCTTACCTTCTCATTTCCTGGCCGACAACGCATCAGTGATACCATTGGTTTTGCTGGTGTCCATGGGCGACGGTGACCACTTATCATCAGGTGGCTCATCAGATAGTTTGGCGGCTATTAACATAAAAAAAAACATTGTTCTAGAACTGGGTTTTTCTCGTTCTGTGAATTACAAATGCATATATTAATTCATACCTTTTTTATTTATGGACAGATTGCAATAAAACGAAGTTTAAATGTTAAGTGACGCTTACTGCAATACATTAGCGAAAACCGTAACCAAATCGGATAAACCGTTTCTGAGATTAGCGCACACAAACGCACATACAAATAGACAAACATTCAAAGAACTAATGTTTTGGGTTCTCTTACGTTAATAAAGGCCCCTAATTTTTTCTCATAAATCCTTATTGTACAGAAAGCGATCAGAGCGAGGATGCATGATCCATATATTCAAGGAACGTTTGGTGTTTCAGCAAAAGTGAGATCTGGGGCTCTTTTCAGCAGCATGTTCTTACATAACTAACAGGCTGTGCTGATTGTCATTCAAACTTAAACCACGTACACGATGTAAATCAACAATTTATTTTATTTTTAGCACAATTTAAGGGAAACTTTATCATAATACCTTAGAGTTTGACTAAGGTTTATATCGTTGGTAAATAATTATTTGACTTCGCCGCGTTGTAGAAAGGTTTCATAATCTGATGCATATTATATTATAGGTTATTGACAGTTCCATTGCATCGAAACTCGGTCATGGAGTATTGCAACATTTCATGAGTTAAAACACGACCACATCTATCGTATAGGGGAGAAGCACTTCAATTTATGTGCGTAATTAAGTAGAGTTTGTGTTGGTGCCCGCCGCTCGGCACTTTCCAACGGTAAATGAAATTTACGTACGCCTCCACCTTTCGAACATACCTAATATTTTGGTGTGAGTTTTAAACAATGGGCGTTTTCGCTATGACTGCTTTATTTACTGTATTTGTATTTTTGTATGAAACATCAATTAGCAAGCTTGTCTGGAATCGTATAAAATGTAAGGATCGTTTAAATCCTAGCTGAGCTGATTTTCTCATGGTACACCCTGCTGAAAGGCTCGAACAGCTGAAGAAATAGTTGCCTTCTGGACCACCCAGTTTAATCTCGACGTTACTCGTGCGATATCATAGCTTTTTTATCTATCTTATTAGCTACCTAACCTTCTAACAAATATTGTTGATGTGATTTCTAATGAATAATAAGAAGTAGAGAGTATGAAAACATTTACTTTAATATCATATAATTATACATACTTTGCTTCAGTTTTTTAGGTATTTGTAAAAAATACAAGAAGAGCAAAGAATTTAAATATCTCCAAACACGTTTTTATTCTTATTTTTTGACTACTTTGAGAAATTTAGTATACATTTATTTCACATAATTCTATTACTAACTTTTGAAATCGCGATCACTTATAACTTGATCGAAATAGAAGGCTTTTAGTCTTGAAACGTAAGAGAAAAGGGTGCCCAAGACGCTGACTGCGCTCAATTACATTAATAATCTTTAGTTCGCTCAAACCGGTAATATTTTCTGCAAGTCCAAACTAAAATCGTTCTCCTAGTGAGATTGTCGTTTAAGAAAATAAGTTACAAATCATCTTTACGTCCTAATTATGTAGAATGATAAAAATTCCCTTAAAAATAAAAAAATATATACCTTTTTCTGTTAGTTTAGTTTGTTAGTTTTCATACATACGTATGAGTGAATAAACACACACTACTCAAACATCTTCGACTTAAGGCTTCCAGCTTTATTATTTTATTGATTTTTACGATAGATGAACCTCCACTTCTGTATTGAAATTTAAATTCAAATTATAAGTTATTTTTATCCAAATATTTATAAAGGCATGTACTTATAACAAAACGAAAGACCACCAGAATTTTATATACGGTCGCTAGAAATACCTAAATCTACTCGTAGTTGCACTCGTGTAGGAATTTATGGTGAAATCTGATGCGTTGGGCTACTTTGACGGACTGTAGGCTTGCGAGAACTGCATGTGAGTAATTATGACAATAGTTTGAAGATGCCAAAATAAATAAATAAAAAAACACATTCACACCATATACATTTCAAATATATATATATATATATATATATATATATAGTGTTTTAGTTCTCATATTTAAGGTTACCATGAACGTCTACAATGTGTGTCATATGCTTTTACGACTTAAGACTCGGCCTTAGAACCCAAAGTTACCTTGATGAAGGTTCCCGGTTTCACTTACGGACCATAAAGCTTATGTGTATTTATAATAAAAAAAAATCATATCCAAATCTGAGTCTCGTGACATATTCCATGGTATAAATATATCCAATAATGTAGATATTCCCTATAATTACGGTATACATAATTCTGTTTCATATTTTTTAAAACTGTTGGCTTATTAGTTTCAAAAATAACAGGGAGCAATAGTTAGAGGGGGCATCTGAATACCATTTTGTGCTCTTCGGTGAACACATTTAAAAAATAACATACCTATTTATCAAAATATACATGTGTAAATTTTAATTTAATGAAATAATTAAGTAATTTATTTATAATTTTCAATTTTTTTTAGTTTTCTCTTTTAAAAGATTCGTTAAAATTTTTGTGTTGAACCGTCATACGTACATTTATCCAAAACGAACCATAACATCTTCGAATATTGATTCTGATAGTAATTTGTCGGAAATAAAGGTTCCATTTTTCGCACTTATATTTTATCAGATCCAAGATGACAGATGGTTGTGAGTTGATCGTTTGATCTGTAGGGTCATCACAAAGACTGTCCACTCAGCTCCTCTCCACTCGATCATTCACAGCGACATAAATCGCTTTGAGTTCATGAGATTAGGGTGTGTTTGTGGCGTATTATGATGTGCTATAATATGTAACGAGATCGGTAGCAACACCTCAAAAATAAACACATAGGTACATTGTAAACAAAATGTTCTTAATTCCACTGAACTTTTTTGATTATCTCAGTAATATGTATGAAGTGTCAACCCTGATTTCATCTATATACTGCCGATAGTCTACGAGTACATGACCTGTCATATATGAACAAACATGTCCGGCTAATCTAGTGACAGACAAAGATTTACTTTTCTTCCATTTATTTTATTTGGTTAAAATAAATGAAGGCAAATAACATCAAATGTTCGAGTAACAGAAAAAATGAAATCCTTTGCCAATATTTAAGCTTTTGCATATCCTTTAATTCCTACCTCAACTATAAATGCCCCATGGCCATTTAATTATTCTACTTCCATTGACTTATACCCGTTTACTTGTGTTTTGCTGGAAAAATAGGCCAGCGCTATAAAGGCTTTCCAAACGAGCTTTACAAACGTTATTTATCATTTGATGCCAAGAAAAACTACTCGAAAAATAATAAATAATATTGTTACGAAGCTTCTCGAAGTCGGCAGGCTTACGAAGTCTCTAGAAGGGTGGCCGACCGTTGCGGTGAGAAAAAAAAAACAATAGTGGCAAACAATAGAGGCAATAAAAGAGAAACCCAGGTAGTAATAAAAACTACCTGGGTCACTCCAGGCCAATCTGGCCCGTATGCCTCAGGTAAAAGGGGCGAGATTAGCATAGGTGAGGGCCGAAATGGGGCTGGTTACCTGACCCGCTATTGTTATGTCGATTTCCGGGAATTCCTGTTGTTGTTGTTTACTACAACGTATAACGTGGAAGGATCTGGAAGCCCGGAAATCGATATAAATAGCGGGCAGGGTCGGCCAAAAGGCATTCGGTCTCCGGATACGAAGTGAAGAGTTCTCTCCCTCCGAAGTGAATACCTGCGATCTACAAGTGTAACTGTGATTGTGAAGAAAAATAAAGTCTCTGCGGAACAATTGTGGCATTTTTCGAGCCTACGGATCCTGACACGTAACAATATTGTTCCCGTTTTAAAAGTGAATTGATACATGATTATATATTTGTAAAAAGCACTGAATTCAATTAGATTTATTCTTTGCAACTATCAATAACAATAATTTGCAACCGCAAAGTCTTTGCGGTTAATACTCGTAGAGTCTGCTCACCCCGAGAATGCTCTGTTTCGGAGCGAAACACGTATTGGTGACCGTATGTATGTTGGTATACAGTTTTATTTATCATAAATGCATGTTTTCCTTTGTGGAAAGGAGGGAGGTTCTATGCATGTATAGAAGTATATACCATTATACATTATGCTTACGAATTGTTGCAAAGTAAATTAATACTAATTTAATATAGTTCATTATCAATATCACTACAGTTCATTTTAATATGTATTTTTATTACGTTGGGGAGAAAGTCTTTTCGCATTTTTTATGAATATTCAAAACATTTTTTAATAAAGTTTTTTTAAACTTAACTAAAGTATATAAGTACCATTTTGTTCGATAACTTTTTGCCATCTTGTGGGTAGGGACAGGATCCCATTGCTATAGAAATTCTGGGGTTTCTGATCAAAAAACTGCGTCAAGTAGTTTTGGCAGTCCTCACATGATGTTAACCTGACACTGCCTAAAGAATTCTGAAGAGACCGAAACAGGTAGAAATCTGAAGGTGCAAGGTCCGGGCTATACGGTGGATGCATCATCATCTCCCAGCCAAAGTCTCTTAGTTTTTGCTGAGTCGCCAAAGATGTGTGAGGTCTAGCATTATCATGATGAAAAGTTATACCCCTTCTATTGACTAATTCCGGCTGCTTTCTCTCAACTTCTTGCTTTAGTCTCATCACAGTTCATAATGGATAGTCCTGCCTGGCGGTAACAGCTCATAATGAATGATGCCCTTCCAATCCCACCATACACACAGCATCACCTTGTTGCGAGTTAACCCGAGTTTCACCACAGTCTGTGAAGCCTGACCGGCCTTTGACCACGACTTTTTCGCACGTTCTTGTCGTACGTGATCCACTTTTCATCACCAGTTATCAGCTTCTTCAAAAATGGTTTGGTTTCATTACGTTGTAATAAAGAATCGCAAATGAGGACACGGTTCATGAGATTTCCTTCAGCGAGTTCGTGTGGCACCCAAGTATCGAGCTTTTTTGTATACCCAGCTTTGCCCAAATGCGTCAAAACTATTTTGTGATCAATTTTCAGTTCTTCAGCTACGTCGTAACTACTGATATGCCGATCTTGCTCCACTTTTTCTAAAATGGCATCCATTTTATCCGTGACAGGGCGACCAGAGCGACGTGCATCTTTGACATTATAATTTCCGGATTGAAAACGCTTAAACCAATTTTGTCTACACACACAGACACTGCACTAGGTCCATAAACATCACAAATTTTTTTCGCGGCCTGCGTTGCATTTTTGCCTTTTTTGTAAGTAAAATTTTAAAACGTAGCAAATTTCTCCATTACACTCACTCATCTTGGCAGTAAGCAAAACAAATGAAAATCACACATTTTCCAAATTTGAATTTGAAATTATCTTCTTTAAAATTTAAACTTTTTAATAATACCACAACCGGCCAGATGCAAATGGTATAGTCAAAGAGATTTTATTACAAGTTCAAACATACTAAAATGCGAAAATACTTTCTCCCCAACCTATTATATTAAGGCAATTATATAATATTGTTACAGTATTTTAATATGTAATAACGATGAAAGAATAGCTATAGTCCGAAAAGTAAAGCGAAAATACCACAGATCAACAATTAAATACACAGACAAATTATTATTAATTATTTATAATCCTAGCCATTTTATACCCCAAACATAGGATGCTTCGTAATCCTCACATCCAATTACGGCACATGAAAGACAAACAGGACTCATCTCATTATAATTTGTGTTTGTGTTTACTTATAAAGCCACGTGAAATTAATTACCGGGTAAGATGTAATAAACTGGATATAAATTTGTGTGAGCACGTACGGATATCCGGACAAATTTATGAGAACAATATGAAAGTAATTACGCCGTAAGATAACACGCTGCTCGATGTTTGAAAATAACAAGAGAGTAACCAGTATGGGGTACCAGAGACTATCTTGAGTCCAAGCCGACGTTGCCTGCTGTGCATTTAGCTGATGATGCTACAATGACGTCAGCTCTGGCTTCCGTTCTGAAGTTGGAGGTAGCTGGGATTTGACTACAAAATTTGATCCCGTCGATAATCATGTAGGGTGATACGGTTTTACCTGTTTTACTAGCCAGCATCTTCTATCTAGAATCATTCGTGGTGCATTATTACTTGTTTTAGTAGCAGCGTCGGAGAATTACTAATAAGCAGGACACTCACTTCCTTCTCGACCTTGCCACCAAGATGATGTCTTTTGGCTAGCTCTCATAAATGCCAAGTTGTTGGTTGTGGGCGTAATTACATTGAGACAGTTGGGATATTGAAAGCGCGGACGCTATAGTTCAGCATAAAATTAATAATCTCAGCGGACTTTATATTTAATTTCGATTTGCATGTGAAGTGTGCCTTGATTTAATTCAATGTTTTTATTTATTAAACATACAAGTCTTATATTCATAAACACAGTATTTTTAACTTTATATTTTTTCTTCGATAAAGTGAAGTGAATATTTAACGCGTAATGACGAAAAAAACGGGGAGAAAAAATAATTTTTTAAGAACAATAAAAAATAAGAATTATAAATCTAAAACTAGATACTATGTTTTAATGATATATTCTTGTTTTATGTTCGTCTCGTAATTAACAATTAGATAATTATATGACCATATTAAACAAACCCGCCGTCACAACTACAACATATTATAGTAATTGTACGGTTAATAAATAAAGGTAGTAAGTAACCAACATGATAAGTAAAAAACCCAACCTCATGGCAATGTTTTATTCCTCTTACTTTATGTATTCTAAAAAAGATACACAGCTTTACACACACACACACCCATATATATATATATATATATATATATATTGAAAAATATTTATTGAATTTTGGGATGAGTAAATGTATAATTTATTGAATATAAGTCGTATAAGATGAAACGTGATCGTACAGAAAAATACAATAGCGTTGTATCACCTATTACATAAATTACTTGTGACGTTGGTATATGTATGAAGCTCCATTCAGAGCTAGCAGACGGGCGATGAATTTTTGAGAGGTCTCGACATGTGCCGAGAACAGTGACTGGGGCTTGAAAGAAATCGGCCCACAGATAATGAAGCAGACATGTTTCATCATGACGCGAGTAAGTAATGGCGGGCTCGTTGACAAATTTTACGCGTACTTGTTAATATTTTAATTGGCCGCGTCGTGAAATTATCCTGACTCTTGTATGTATGACGTAAAAATTATGTACGCCGTATTTTGACAACTTTATTTTAAACCCGAATAATTCATCTGTGTTAAATATTTATTTATTACATTTTATTGAACACTAAAACTAAACTCAGAGTACACATAAAAGGATATATATGCTTAAAAAGCAGTATTATGATTAATTTGGGAAAATAAAAAAAGATAACAGTAAAGTACGAAGTAACATGTAAATGTCTATAAATACTAAATACTAAAGTGTAGTCGGTTTTGCTTGACTAATTAGTCAATGATGCTGTAGATGCGTACGGCTTTTGATGACTGATCTGGAAACCATTATATCAGTAATATGACTTAAGCAACATTTAATATTCTATGTACACTACAGTACTTTTCTAAATTATGCAAAACACTTTTTTATTGTTTACGCAATTTCCTTATATTTATACAGCCTTTAAATCTCTGCACGGTTTGAATGTTTCTACTTTATTAATACTCTGTTTATGATAAATGCGCATGTAAGATAATATTATTATTGATGATATTAATTTATTAGAACAATCTATATGAAAATAAAATCAATTGTCACGTGTATGTAATATCATCCTCTGGGTTTAAAACGGCCTGACACATTAGGCTGATGTTTTTGTTATATTCGTTATTATAAGAACAAGGTTTGTACGAATTTTTAGAAATATCCACTGGAAAGGTCGAAGATTTTGATGGATTATAGTATGAAGTCTCAATAAAAACTGGACGCTTATGTTTGATAAAAGATTCGGTTGGAGAGATCCTTTCTCGGCGAACTATTTTTTTATTGCACCGATGCGAAGCTGAGCCGAGTCGCTGGTCTATACTAATATTATAAATAGAGAAAGCGAATTTTGTGAGTTTGTGTATATGCCGAAAGTAATCTTTGGAACCACAGCACTTTTAAAAAAAATTCTTTTACCATTTGAAAGATACATTATTGCAGATATATTATAAGCCATATATTATGTGTATTTTGGATATATTATGTGAATTGTACGTTTTGTACAAATTAGAATGACAGCTCAACCCCAACGAAGTCACGGCTCAGGGCGGCCGCTAGAATAAAAAAATACACAAAAAATGGACAGTAGATAAACTTATCAGTATAAGAGCGTTGCAAAAACAATTGAAAACATATACCGAAATGAACTGCAATGATGGTTTTTAGGTTTCTAAATAATAAAAAATTTAGGATATGTTCTTTAAAAATTAATACAAAGCCGGAACTATAGCACAATGCAGTCAGTTCTCATGACGCGTCATCACACTTAATACTGTGCAAGGAAAGCGCGGCAGACATTGTAATGAAGTAAAATATTCATCAGGCCCCGTCTGAGACCGCCCCGGCTGCCGAAACATGACCGGCGTTATTCTGTAACAGCTACCGGCATGCTTTCACTTATTAATATAACACGTGTGTTTCTCAAAAGGCGATATTAATATATACATTGGGACGTCAAACGATTTTCCCATTGTTATGGAAGTAGAATAATAATTATAAATTGTACCAATTCTTTATTTTTATTCGATATGAGTTCCTCCAATTTTGGAAAGTTTAACTACGTCTTCGCGTCATAAAGTAGCATCGAGATGGAAAGACGCGCAAGAAACTCGTAAAGAGAATATTTTTCTAGTCACGGTTACAATAAATAGTAATTTGTTAGTCAAAATTAAGTGCCAAACTCATTTAATCACCGTTTTCTTTGAAACAGTCGTCCAGTTCATGGTAAGCTTTAGTTTTTCATTACACAACCAACTATACACCAACTGTAGTTAACCTATACTAATAACAAAATTGTAACGGGACCGAATCGGTACGTTCAATATTTTTTAGAAATTTTAATGTGGGTAGACTTTGTTATTGTTATAGAAGTCAAAACATATTGTATTTGGAATATTAACTATCTGTCAGTTACTACACTAAAATGACTGAACAGATTTAGATGATACTTAATAGATCTATTCGCGCGGGAGAGGAAGTGAAAATTTGGACATTTTATTAAGAGGGTAGTAAATTTAAATTATGACCGCATGGCTGCAGTTATTATAATACATAAATATGTCTTAACCCACAGAACTAGAAAAATTCATTTCTGATAAATACGGTTTCTATTTCTAAACGTAAGGTGTAGGTTTTCTACAGCAAAACAAGTGTGGATTACTAGTTGTAATATAAAACAAATTGCTTCACGGCATCTTGTGTTTAGATAAGAAGGGTTTTGCGGTCATTGAAGTGTCAAATGAGATCTTCTATTTCAGTACGCATCAGTAGCAATGTTTTTTGTGAGCGATCTTAAATTTTATTGTGGTTCTATTTGAGACCAGTTGCAGACAACACCGAGTTTAAGCATTTCAATTTGTTACTTTTATACATATTATAAAAAATAGGGTACAATTACTATTAAGTATTAGTCACCACTAGCGGGCAGGTCTGTCGATTTAAAATGTCTAAGTTAAAATCGAACTCCGATATTACACGAGTGCAGATTAAATTGAGGTTTTAGGACCTACTAAAGTATCGAAAGTTCTTGGGCCTTTATAAGATTTGTATCTCAAAATTAATGTGCTATCAAATGATAATGATAAATGTAAAAATTTCAAAATAACGAATTTTCAAAATTTTAACCAACTTCAAACAAGAGGATATTAACAAAGTCGTTTCTATCCTGATAAATGATTAATCAATCTATTCAGATAAAATTTTAATATTTTTATTGTCGTCAACAATTTTCCAGAATCGGGATAAGGTTGAGTTGCGCTCCGAAATTTTTGAGGGCTATGAGTCGGCGTTTTTTGGATGGGAATCTGCGGCGTCGCACCAAAAGGAAACACTACGTCACACTTATAAATATCTCCGGGTAGGCTTAGCTTACGTACCTACATATGTATCTCGGTCGCACCCAACACAAAGGATAAGCACAAAGGATAGCCGACTAACTTACCTGCGCACAACTTCTTAGTACTCGTCATGTGTAGGAAACGACTAAGATAAAATTATATCTATAATTCGGTCAGAGTTAGTGAAAACTCATTTACCGACCTTTTTACTGGGGTATTTATTGCTTGGATATTTTTTGTTATTATTTATTTGTGTAAGTCTATAAGACATGCAACACGGGGATGCGAGTACTGACATATGTAAGTGTAATGGTAAATATGTATATCAGAGTGAATTTGAGTGAATGTGAGTCCCGTGTATCTAACTAGCACAATTGAAGTTTAACGACTAAAAAAGAAAGTCAATGTAGTGGAAAATTAACTCTTAATAGAATCTGTGTAACATGGTGTAAGTACATCTGACGGCAGACTTACTTTTTCTGCTAAATATTAAAAATCCATGCGATCATCAAAAGAAAAATAACTTTGTCAGCCCAATATCATTACTGTAAGTTATTCCACTTATATAACATAAATATTTAAATTTAATGTCGTCGTATTCAATTATTTATAAGTAATAAGTTCTCTGTAGTACAGTCGCAAGCATACAAGAGCTTATTATTATTACACGTCAAAGCGACATATACAGTATTATTTTTCGTGATAACTGTTGTACTCAATTATTTATAAGTAATAAGTACTCTGTATTACAGTCGCAAGCATACAAGAGCTTATTATTATTACACGTCAAAGCGACATATACAGTATTATTTTTCGTGATAACTGTTGCACTCAATTATTTATAAGTAATAAGTACTCTGTATTACAGTCGCAAGCATACAAGAGCTTATTATTATTACACGTCAAAGCGACTTATACAATATTATTTTTCGTGACAACTCTCGAGGTCAACGTCCGGCAAACGTCTTAAGATTTTTAAAGCGGACACAGTCCTGAAAGTATTCGTATGCAAACGTGGAAAACAGGCTCTTTGCATAGCTTGAGAGGCCTCCAAGTTTTTTTTTCCATTTCATACCTTCAACGTTTTTCAGCTGTACATTTATATCGCTCTGCACCAGCCTGCAAGGATTTTTGAATAAAATTCTACATTCATAAGGATGCTCTGTGCTATCTCGTTCTACGGAATTTGTGTGCAGTATTTAATAGGGGCACTTAAACAGTGTAAGCGCGAGGACACTAGATTTTCAAGTCTTAAAAATTGTCTCCTTATACTAATGTACATAATTTTGACAACATAACCATAAAAATGGTGATTACGGCTATCGGGGACCCTGGAATAAGTGAACATTAAGTTTACATTACAAATTCTGGATTTTCATATATTACACGCTGTCATACCTTTTGTATAGTATAACGAAATTCAACTAAAATCTAGTCACAATCAAACTAGTCATAACTGAATAGTATTGTTGGATACATATTGGAAAGGTTTATAAATGCGTTTTTAACTACTATGAAACTTATTATTTGAATCGTGTTAACAGGATCTTGTGTAATTTTTTTATTGAGAATTCTCAAAAATTTTAAGTATAATAATGTACGACATAAATGTACGCGACGTCATAATCAGGTCTTTGATCCTGACAAAGGTTGACAAAGGAGCGGTCCTTGAGTTTGGTATCAGGCCTTTCACACAAGACGCCATGAACGGAGTGTGTATGACGTTTAATATAATATATCTGTGTGTGTGCAGTTTCACCGTACTTTATATGACAATAGTTTCTAATTATTAAAATGTATAAAAATTAAAGGTTAAGAAAGGTCTTTTATTTTCGTATGATATTGTGTATAAATACATATGTTGTTATGGTTGCAACTCTAGTGCTATTGAGGCGTCTTTATTTGCAACGTATCGTCTATAAAATAATATTCATTTCCTACATGAAATGATAGATGAATGATATTATATTATTTGTCATAGTACATACAGTAACTTAATTTTTTTTCTCCAAACACACAATTTTAGTTAATTACTAGCTGTGCCCGCGACTTGGTCCGCGTGGAATTTAACAAAAAAGTTATTTAGTACAAATAAAAATAACCCAAGTTACTCCTTATTACAGATCCGTTGCATTTTTTACAAAAATTGTAAAAAAAATATTTTGGTACATGTACCGTATATACATTCATATGCATGTAGTAATTTTAATATTACAAACGGACACTGCAATTTTATTTATAAGTATAGGTATAGATAACTCTAATTGCCTTTTATATGTTGTGCAAATATTGAACCTATATCAATAGCCATATCTGACATCAAGATACCGCAAGATTTAATACCGTACATTTCTATGTAAGTCGATAAAATAGCAGACGAGTTACCTGATGGTAAGTGGTAACCAACGCCCGAAGACTCCAGTAACACCGAAGGAACCATCGACGCGTTGCGATCAAAAACGTAGCGAACGACGCACATTTCTACTGGCAATCCATGCTAGAAACATTGAGATTAAACTTGATATTGGGGAGCCCAGCGACCTCGAAGAGAAGGGACCGTTCGCCCTAATCGCGTCCGTTGTTCAGCGGGGCTAACCACGAGCAGGGGAGGTTGGCTTGGGCTCAAAGGTGGATGAAGCCCTTTACATTCCAAAGGTATTAAAATAGGCAAAATAAACAAGCTTAGCTATTTAAATATATATTTATTTTATTATATTATTTTAATAGCATATACATATCTATATAATTAAGCCGAGATAAAAGATTTATTATCTTAGGAATAATCCAAAACAATTGTGCGTAGTTCCATAGATAATATTTTGTTATTTAATTTAAGGTTTTTGTTTATTTTCTGCATAATAGTGGCGCAAATAACAGCATAATGTCGGCATGATTGTTAATTTAAAACCGCAGTTCGTTAATATAAACTAGAAAAAAAAGAACCTGGCATTGAGCCCTGCGGTACAAAAGAAAAAGTATCAAAAGAGCAACTTTTGTAACATGTCTTATAATCATCATGCTCTATATCTCTACAGCGATTACTCTCGGCATGATCGGCAATCTTCGATCCCCATCGGCGCCGTTCGCGACGCGTTTATTGTTTCGCCTCTCATACGCACCTTCCAATTAAGTAGAGGCTCGCAAAGCTTGCGATAAACGAACGACTGCGCGTGCGCCTCCTCAATAAGTTTTCTACGAACGGCTTGCTCGCAAGGCTAATTTATCTTTAGCTATTCTGTTGTCTTGTATAATCATGCTATAACTTGGTGCTCGTGTGTTTCTCCGTGTTTATGTGTAATTACCAATAAACTCTGTGTACGGTTTTGAAAACATTGGTTTCGAGTTACCTAACACCTGCCCCCACACCTCGTTAAAGACTTTCAGCGTTCGCTTGATTAAATATTTTTTTGGTTACGAAGGCAATATGCATATACATATACACCCGGGGGGGGNNCCGGGGGGGGGGGAGTGATGTGGGCACCTTCGTCCCACATTCATACATATTTATGTAATTTATAATATATATTACACACACACATACATACACTTATTTAATATATTATGTTTATACTTCATACTAATTACACATGTCATATATATCACACACATACATACACTCAACAAGCACACACACGCGGACTCGCTTGCGCGTCTAGGAGTCGACGCGCCACTTCGCTCGCTGATTTCTGCCGACACGAACAGCGGCTGGATAGCCGCGCGGCGGTTTCGCTGCTCTCCGTGCCTCACACCCCGTTAACGGGATCGGCCAGCGCGCGCGCTGCTCAATTCGCGCTCGTTGTACCCTATGTATAAGTTACTCTATAGAGTTGGCTTTCTTTCGCCCCGCGGACCACCCGTATCGCTTGATCGCTCAACTACAGTGCGCTCGCTAGTACTTTCGCTGTGCCTATCTATTATTTGCTTCTATTTTAGTGTTTAGACTGCCCCCTGTGTTTTTTATCTTCTATCACTCTCTCTCCTTCTTTTTTTTATGGTTATTTTCTTGTGCTGTGCTTCGTGTAGTATAAACTGTTATTGTGCTTGTGAAATATACTGTTTATGTTCGGACCGTTTTAGTTTCTTTGTTTCGCGTTACCAACACCTACGACACTCGTGACCTAGACCATCTAGACCACCTACATAACACCCTTCTTACCATATAGGTATTAATCTGTTCCTTTTAGTTTTTACAAACAAGTTGGTTTTTATAGGAAACAATACAATAAATCTATAGAACTGTAGTGGATAACTGGAACCCGCCCCTTTGCGATACTTTTCCTTATATTCAATGAACAGGCCACGGAGTGAAGATTTGCCAGTGCCATAATTCGCAAGAGAGTTAGATATACAGTTGCTATGCATCTATCTGTATTAATAATAAAATTCTAACTGATCGCTTTCTGTACATGAACTATATATGAGTAAAAACATTATTGCAGACCTATATTAACGCAATAGAACCCAAAACGACAGTTGTTAGAATTGTTGTATGTTTGTCTATGCGTTTATTCCCGCCAATCTCAGAGACGGCTTAACCGATTTCGTTTTGATTTTCATTAATGTATTGTAATAAGCGTCACTTAATACATAAAGTTTGTTTCGTTGCAATCCGTCCATAAATAAAAAAGTTACAAATTGATTTAAAATAATGCGGGTACAACTTCTTGGCGTAAGGTGTAGTTTTCCCGAAGCGAAGCGAGGGCAGTTAAGTAGTATTATATATATATATATATATATATATATATTGGAGTTGCCAACAGACTAAATATATAATCTTACATACAACACAAGCTAATGAAGTTAATTTTATACATTATAAACCGGTTAAGCTAAGAAATTTCTAATTAGTATGTTGTACACAAGGACGATTAAATTAATACTAATTTAATAACATTTTTTTCCGCTAAGTAACGCCCGATACTATCAACTATGTATACAAGGACTTTAAGTACGCCTATTCTTTTAATGAAACTCGTCATTTTTTTGTTATTCTGTGCTCTCTTTTGTTTTGGTGGTCACTGTTTAGGTGTATATGACTAAACGACGGTGATCAAGGAATAAAATAGGTTCTACAAGCTGTATAATGATATAGCTATAGTAATTTCTTAGTGTACAGTCATAATAAAAAAAACTTTTAATTTAGTATATATATAAGTATTATTGGAATTACCAAGCATTCTAATCGTCCATTACAAGCGTCCCAATGGACGGTACGTTGCGATTTTCGTGTATATTTTCCTATTTTTGCCGCGACGCATGACGTATGGGAATATTGCTTGAATATTGAGTTGTCGCGAAGAAATGGATTTACTCATTAAGTAGATATTTTCTTTGTGTTAGAACATTTATTTTCAATCTGTTCATAAATCTTTATAGTAGGTATATAGTGTATAGGTAGGTCTACATAGGTAGTCATTAATAGATTAAAAATTATGCAAAACAAGAGATAACACATTATAGTTTTGTAACCAACGCTTACTTAGAGATAAACTAATATAATAAAAACTATATTATTACTATAACTATATTATTAAAAACTATATTATTATAATAAAACTCGCTCACAAATTACACACATCCAATTTCCTTTCAATCATTGAACTGAAAATAATTTGAAATTTAAATTTAGTACACATACAGATTAGGTCACATTAAGAGTTATAAAAAACGAAAAATCCATCAAAAAAAATCGAAAAAAAAAACGAATCCTGAGCTATACATTTTTGGAGAAAAATGAAAATAAGGAAATGAAAAAACAATTGAATTAAGTGATATAAAGTAAACTGATTAAGCTTACCATTCCAACTTTGCTGCCCCTTTAATTTCCATAAACATTGAATTTAAAAAAAAGAAAATTTAGTTTATTATAAATATAATACTATATTATAAAAGTAAAGATTTTAGTTGACCAGCTGGAATCTCCCGGTACAAGTAATTACTCCAGCATCACACTACTACTGTCCAGTTTGCGTACAACCGCTCGTTGCAAACCGCACAACACTTCCAGTTTGTTTCCAACAAAGTTTACACTAATAACTGAACATTCTGCACAGCCAACCGTTACACGAAGTTACCCAAAACGGCGGTGAGTAAAGAACTGGGAATTTGGTCATAAGAGAATAAATAAAACTCTCTACGTAAATACATTTAGACTTTTTAATCTGTATCGTCACGTCGTATACATTTTTTTAATATTAATAGCCGTCATACGAGCAGACGATTCACCTGATAGTAACTGGTGACCGTCGCCCATGAACATCAGAAAGACCAAAGGTATTACTAATGTGTTGTCGGCCAGGAAATGAGCAGCAATTAAGAAAGAAAGTACTTGCTCTAAGCCCCTATTAAATTCATGTAAATCGAAAACAGTTTCGGTTGGATTCAGTGCGTGAAAATAAAACGCCAAAAAAGTAAAACGAACTTAATTTAGGTAATTATATTTTATTCGTACCTACCATAAACATAATATATTACGCTACTATATTAGCTTTATGGTACCTACGTGTTTAGTTTCAATGGTCAAAAGCTTATCCGCCCCATAGAGTTAATATAATAGTAATAGAGGAACACAGTGTGCGAGTGAGATTTCGAGCTTTACGGAAAATCCCACTTGCGAGAAAGAGATACAAGAAAATTTACCGTAGGACTGTTTTCAAACTAGTTACTCTGCATTACTCTTCTGTCAAAAAATTGCAATTTGTTATTTTATTAGTTTCACTTCAATCTTTCTATATTTTATCAGACTAAAAATAGTAAACATAATGGTGTAGTGCTCAATATTAAATTGTTGGGTTACTTATAACAATAACCCAAACAAAGAGGCAATACACAGGTAAGTACTGATAGAGCAATACTACTATCACGATACTTATTTCCACGGAAATTGATCTTAAAATTATATAAATTAACGTTAATAATATGCAGTAAATACTCCATTTTATGATTAAAAAATTAGTTTTCATAATTATGTGTAAGATAAAAAGATATTGTGTCCGTAATATTGATAACGTTTCGTGTAGGACTTGCACAAAATCTATCGATAAGTGGATAATTTTTAAATACGTATAAATAAATATTTTTTGTTTTACCTAGATTTGTTCATATTTTACCTTTTTAGTTTCGGTTACAACTTGTAAACACGTTGGACAGAAAGCAGATAGACTGATATAAAGGTGCATCTTTAGCTTTATAATAATATTAGCTTCTTAAATTGATAAAATTTGACGAAATTTATGTTTGTTATTATTATGATATGACAATAAACGGCAAATGTGATTTCATATAAATCAAATTTTTCTTCTTCAAGGTTTCCTGTAAATGCAGTTCAAAAAAAATGGATTCGAATGTTAAACCAGATAAGCAGAGTTCCTCACAAAGTGTACAGTAGACATTTTAAGGGCAACTATGTATTTTGTTCTACGAAATCACTGACATGTTAATGAAGAATCTATACCTCCAAAATTTGTTAGTTATTTCCTTTCAGAGGGCGACAAGTTATATCGATTTACACCGAAGAATTAATTAAAAGCAATAAGCATTATTATTATTGTTTTCTTTAGTACCCTTTAATCACGTTTTGTTTTATCCTCTCAAATAAGGTTAAGCTTAGAAGAAGCGAAGTAAAGAAAATTTACTAGGATTAGCGTGGTGTTATTAATTTAACATGTAATAATTAATTAATAGAACGAATTGAATATAGCAAAGAAACCTGTGATGGAATAGTCGACATTCATGTCGATAATACATGGACGTGAATTTGACATCACTAAAAGTCACGCACATCAGTGTATTTTTCACACACATGCACATTTATGTTTTAGTGACGCAATTTTGAGATGAGTGTTCCTCTATTACTTAACTCTATGATCCGCCCCTACATCAACATCGCTGTGACAAAGTGCCATGTAATATGGCATGAGTGTGTCAAAATATTTTTATAGAATACAAGTAACCAACCCCGCTTCGCTTCGGGAAAGTTGCTTTTTACGTTCGCAATAGTAATCGAACTTGACTGATTAAAATGATAGTCAGGCATTCCATAAATTTTCCAAAAGGGATATAACTTTTCTGGTGAGTCGTAAAACACATACTGTAGTTTTAAGGTTATCGCATTCAGAGAAAGATAATTTGTTTTATACAGGCTAGAACCATCTGAAATAATATATCTTTCAAACGGTAACATCAAGCAGGGTAACTCTGACAGCCATCGAGCTAATTTTTGCTTATATAATTTTCGTAAAAAGACATAAGACAAATTAATATGATAAATCAATATCACTCCAAAATTACGTATCATAGCCGTTATTTTCATTTTGCAATTACAGATGTAGATCTTAAGTTTAGCACTTACCTTTTTTTTGAGAAGAGTATTTACTGATATAGCAAAGATAAACACATACAGATAAACAAACACACATGTACTTACACATATCTAGATATACATCGAGTATGACAAGTACTTACTTAATTCCAACTCATTTAATGATCTGTGCTTAAAGTCTTGAGCAGATATCTGTGAGCTACATCAGTCATTATCCCGAAATCTTCGGTACTCTGGACATTTTAACAGGATATTTACAACAGAATATTTATTTATATTACATAAATTAACGATAATATTTATTAGATTCAATTTACTCAAATCTATTTATAAATTTAAGTCTTCGTCGGATAATTTAAGCGCTCCCACTTAGAATTCAGTGAATGTCTTGGCGGCGTCGTAACGACCATCTAGGATTTATATCGTCCTGGTACTTGAGAAGTGAATAAATAATAAACTTACAATTTTATCGCATTTCGTTCTCTTGTATTTAATTTTAATTTATCCGATTTGAAAATCTTTTACTACTTTGAATTCGTATCACTAGCACAGCCCATAAAACGAGGTTTTCTTACAAAACGAGAGCGGGTAAAGTCAAAGTACATTATGCTGCATATATGTAGACAGCCTTTAAAAAATTTTCAGGTACCTAGCTAAGTTTAAAACTCATATTATGGGTTATTTATCTGAGAAACCTTTGTATTCCGGTAAAAAAAACAATTCTCGCAAACTAGTAGATGGGAGTTTGTAATTCATTAAACTAGAAAAATGAATAAATCTGTTAAAAATAAAATTCTGTAACGCCTAAAAAAATGAGAAGTAACACAGTCTTGATTGTGGGTATTTCCTACATAAATTCTTATGTATGTATTATACATTTCAAATAAAGAAGGCGATTGACTTGAGTAGATAGATATAATTATAATATAACTATCTGTACTATACTCATCATAGACGTTTTTTACTTCATTACGAGCAATAATAATAAATGTTAACAAATTTTATGTATGCAAACCCCCATAACAAACTCCAATACCAATTAATAATTTGGAATAAATAAGTGAATTTGCCCTGAATAATTAATGACAAGCGTTGCGAGGATTCGTCCTCGGCTCGTTACTTATCTTTTCTAACAATTCGATAATTGGATCAAGATTTATTCGTGGACACTGTGACATACTGCTACACAGATTGTCGGTTACAACCAAGATTCTAAAATTATTGGGTATAAAAACCTTAACATTTTCACTATTCCTCGAATAAAACATCACATTCAACCAAGACCCATAGTTAAACATGTTTTATCATATAAATATTTACATGAATCAACTTACAAATGAGATAAGAATAACCGTCAATCTGCTGCCTATGTTGTGTAATTGTCAAAAAAAATATAGACTACATTTATCCAATTATTAATATAAGTACGTTTCATATTATAAATCATTGGTAAAAAATACTACTGTGATAGTGTGTGTATGTGTGATAAATAAAACTTAATAGTCTTCTACTCGACCAATATATTTAAACAGTAATAAGTATATGTAAATTACGTTCATGTATACATCATCATGAGTACATTTTATATTTAAAAATAATATGACATGTCAAAAATAGTACCTATTTGGGGATAAATAAAAAATACCCGTCAGAATGTTTCAATAAATCACGGTTTTTCTTAATATACATTTTCAATCACTTAAAAAATAATATTTAAAGGTACAGTCGTGTTTACTACAAACTAGAAGGTAGCTGAAAAACGACAGAAAATTGTGTATAATTTTAAAGTATATATCTCTATAATTTGAGAAATATTTTTTGTACGCAGTGTGTAGCAAGCACTTAGAGAAAGTTGTCTTTACAGCGGCCCATTGTGGGAGTGAATTATCTCGATGAGTACTAATTAAATTTCTTTACGCTTTGCTATGCCAAATGCGCCCCTCAATAGAAATGTTGTCATCTCACCATGACCCGAAATTCAATAGATTTTCAATCTTACCTACCTGTTTTTAAGAACTACTGAATGCATCGACATGGTCCGTAATAGTGATACTAAACAATTGTTTTGTTTGAGCAAGCGATCGTGCGAATTTGTGTCTTGTTAGCCATTTTGAAAAGGCCTTTGTTACGCGTTTCGCTTTGTTGAACTGTTTTAGTCTGAATAGGCTTCATTACTAGAGTTCTATTGAGTGTTATGCACTGTGATCTAATGAAGGTCTTGCTTCTAAATGTTTCTACGTCATTAATTTCAACTGCATTTCAATTTGTTCTTCATCAGAAATAACCGTTTATGATCTATTGAATTCTTTGTTATCTCCTTTTTGTTAATCGGTTAGAATTTGCATTTGATAGAATTGGCGTTTGATCTTATTTCCGGACAAACTAGACACTTGATATTAATTGAAATATTTTCTTCCACGTTCACCATTAAAGTGTAACATCGATTGCACGTGCCATGGCAATGGATGGTTATTTGTTAACCAGAATTCATTTGTTTACGCTTATACATTTCCCTTCACACTGTGTTATGTATGTATGTACATATGTGTTGTATTTTCTTTATTCATTCGCATTCGCTTGTCAATTTGACCCAGTTGCAAAAAACTTGTACTTACTTCGATGTTATCGTCAAAAATAGACATTTCACATTCGTAAAGATACCTTCTTTCGTAAAGATAATAAACATTTTATACATCCAATTAAACTTTAGGATTTAACAGCGTTTCACAGTTGTACAACTATACAGTAACATATTAGCCATTATGAAATGTATTTCATTGAACAGCTGAATAATCTCATTTGGATATTAATTGATACGATATTCATTTTAGTTTGGAGACCGCTTCCAAATTCAATCTCAGTTAATAACTGCGGTTTATAATAATCAAAAGGTCTCTTAAAAAGATCATGTGACGCTTACAGTACATAACCTATTACTTCATTACTACAATACAGTAGGTAATACAGTAGGTCTCACTGCTACGCCTTGATTCAAACACTTAGCGAACATTAAATGTGTGCTATGCACCTCAATTTAATTTGTACCGGCTTCTGTTAGATTTTATTAGACTTGGTTCTTCAGGTCGTTCACCATGACTAGGCTGATATCTCGCCGTGATCATGGTCCATGTAACTGAATAGAAATATCAGTACAAAATACCAAAATTGACAGTATCCGTTATAGCTAAATGTCTCTCATGAATTCACTATGTAAAATGCGCACACTTTCAAAAAGATCATATGGGGGCTTTCAGTTATGTAGATATTCCATTGATAATACAGGCATCATTCGCACGAGTTGTTCCCGTAAATCCCAGCGGCCTTCAACTGGGGACTCTCGCCATAACCTAGTCCATTATTCACCTGGGTGCACCAGGAGCAGAGAAGATTGATTTGGGCTCAAAAATGCATGATACCTCATACTTAAACCACAATATTCATAAGTTGTTTTTTTTTAATTTATATACAACTCCAGGCCATCCCAATTATATACGAATGAGATTCAGTAGTGGATATTCACAAACCAGAACCAGATTTCTCATTACCGTAGTCATTATAATCGCTTCATAGAATTGTTTGTCATTTAGAATGAAAATAAATAAAAAAAAATACAACCTAAAACGATATTTTGAAACCACATTGCTGTATAAACCATTTCTTTTAACCAACAGATTTTATTAGAAATAATTCTAATAAGTCTATTTTTATTCATCTTTGTGTAACCTTGTCTTTCCTACATTTACAGTAGTTATTACTTCAGTCATATAAATGTGATAAGTTATGAAAATATTCATAATGTCCAAAATTCATTAAGTTAAAAAACTTAAAACGAATGATTTATAAAGTTTCATAACAATCTTACTCAAATCCGACATCCTATAACCAGGCACCTTGAAATAGAAAAATCCAGCACCGTATAATTCCCGATTCTACTGCATTCTACGCAGCACAGTGTAATAAAACCACGTACGAACTTAACAGGCAAAATCCAGTAGTTCAAGAAATCGTATGAACTTTTCTTTACGTAGTGAACTGTGTTATTAAGATAGATTTTGGCTGAGGGTAACACCGCGGTGGGTGACATCTCCAAATATTACCATTTAAACAAGTTTTATGTAAATCGGTACGAGCCCGCCGGAACTTATTTTCGGACGGAATTTTAAGGCGGTGCGTTTTTCTTCGTGAGTTTAAAGGCGAAAAGTTACATGATTTCTGATACCGACTTAATGGGATTGGCCGCTGTTATGGAGCTAATTCTGAATTGATTAAGCAACTTTTTGTTTCTTCATTATTTTACCGTCGAATTTAATTTTCTTTCCATTTCAATTTAAACGTCCATCAGTAGATATAATCATAGATTAGCAATGAAAATTTAATATAAAAACAATTATGTTTAAAATGTAAAAGTGATATTTTTTGTGTTTTACTGCAATATAATTGTTAATAAATATATTTCTTTTTTAATATCATAAATCATTGCTTGACTACAATACCAGGTGGTAAGTGCGAGTAGGCTTAGATGGTAAGATGGAAACGAAGTCGGGGTGGGCCGCTAGTTTAGGGTGCTTTTCAATCCGAGAAATGGATTTTTCCCTCGGAATTTTCCAAAGCAAAGCTAGGATTAGTGACTGGGCTATTAGTATAGTTATCAACATCAATCAATCAATATTTATCAATCATTAATATTTATTAATTTATTAATATTTGATAAAATTCCAAAAAAATTATAAGTTACTTAAATATGATTTATAGGTAAACCAACGATATACGAAAAGTAATAAATAGAATGCATTTTATAAATCTCTTTTTACAATCTACGTATTTTCCCATACATCCAAATGATGACAAAACAGAAATAAAATGAAGATTGCCAAAATCCAATAAAATAGACGCATTTATATGTTATTAACATATATTTTTTCATGTGTTTGAAGCACATTACAAAAATTATAAAGCGAAGAATTTGTATATACTATTTTTCTCAAAACACTTCTCGTTCACCTCGACGCTCACTCAATAGCCGCCATACACTTCGAGGTTTATAACCGTGGTCTCGACTATACTCGTAAGTTTGGTAACATAAGAGCACTGAGATTCCTACGGGGCACGTTATGCTTCTCCTTTCACAGTAAATTGATCTTTATCGTAAACTAAATTTAAAACATTCTCAAATTGTTTTGTTTCAGCAGTATTCGATATCTTACGGCGTTTTGCTTTGCAGAAAGTCCCCTATGTTCAGTTTCAACAACAACCATATTTTATTCGGAAATCTAAATGATCTCACTGCTAGCTAGTTGGGGTATAGCATTTTAGACGTTCGATCTTTATTTTGTACTGATAATTAACAAGGAACAACGTATATACTGCTTTCAGATAAAAATATCGTGAGTAAACTATTACTTTTTCTATTTATACACATCTTTCATATTCCTCAAAAATTTTAATCATATTTCTTCAAATCTGTTGTATTTTCTGTTTGTCATACGAACTCTTTATTAACATCGTTTCTTCGTTCCTAGTTTCCAAAAGGAGCAATGGTAGCTTATTTATTGTGCGATATAATTTTCACTCTTACTTTTGCTGTCCAACGTTATCATCCTTCTCAATGTTATCGTTTCTGTAATTTTATAGCTGGTCTATTAAACTTTACAGTTTTACTTTATTAATAATTGTAATTATACTCTAATTTTTATATTTAAGTACGGCCCATTTGACTATAAAATCTGTATTTTATAGTCAAATGAACCGTATGCATCCCTGTGGATACAGGAGATATTTGATTATTGATCAACCGCATAGCGTGTAAGCTTTACCTCATCTGTACTGTCTTTCGTGTTTTCTTTGGTTCTTTTCTTACTATCCCGTACTCCAGATTAAGGGAACACCCTACAAGCTCACCAGATGCTGTCCGAAATTCTATAACCCTCTGCTGTAAATAAAAACATTATTAAACAGTTTTCAAAATATATGCAGTAACATATCTTAAAGTAGTTATTCTGTATTCCAAACCAATCACATCGCTGATTATTTATTGGTAATAACACAATAAAAACAAATTTAAAAATATACAAGACAAAGTAAATGCAAATATCATACTGAACAAGTCAAAGTGTTAGTAGTGTGTTTCAAAATCATTTTAACCTAACTTCTGATTAGGGAATGGTCATTAGAGAACTCTTCAACGAATCAATTAGTTATTATTATGGAAATTTTCGTCGTTAGTTTAAAGTATGCAACCAATCAATCAGTCTTCTGCCACTGCAGGCATCTCCCAAGGCGGCATCATTCAGCTTGATCTTTATACTAAGATGCAAAATTTTTCCTATATTTATTGCACAGCAAGTCCTAATATCTTTTATTTAATGTCTGATATAAAATACAAGGAAATAAGAATATTGTTAACAAAGCTCCATTACGAAAAAAATAAAACAGAAAAAAGAATTCAACATTCTTGAGCGGGCTTCGAAATATCGATGCTTTGAATACTATTAAGTAGAACTATACGTGTTTCAATTGTAGTTGCGTTTAACGTGTTCCTTTTTTAGGGTTATGACCAACCATGGAAATACGGGCTTTTGGGGGATTAGATTTTTTCCAAAAGAACTGCTCATTTTTTATTTGGTTTGTAAAATCATTTATGTATACTGCCACTAAACAAATCTTTATTTATTTTATTTATGAATTAATTTACTTTGCTTGTTCCTAGTTATACCTTAAGACCTGAAGGTCGTGGCTGCTCAGGTAGTCCGTTATTTCGTAGTTGTCCTCGAAGAGACCGATTCTCAGCATATCGGATGTCAGATCTTTCGCCTTTCACTTGCCCAAAGCGTCCAAATCTCCGCGCCATAAAGGAATACTAAGAAGACCAGTATTCTGGTAAGACGCACTTTGGTAATTATTTCAGGTTATACAAACATACTATAGACCTAAGTAGTACTCAAATTTGTACGGCACGTTTCATTTAAAAATGTCTGTAATTTACTTCAAAATAACTTTTCCAATTTTATCAACATTAAGAAAAGACAATACTTGAATGGCTGCTAGTAAATGGAAAGCGCCTGAAACGAGTTTCCTATTTACGCTGGGAAACTAATAAGAACAGATAGTTGCCTAAGTATTGTACGCATAGCATAAGAATAAAATTAGAAGTGTTACCAGTAAGAGTATTTTTTTTGTTTTACCGCCGTATCAAATAAAGCACACTTTGGAAGTTGTTTAGCTTCTCATAATAATAACAAACAATTGAAGTTTTATTTATTTTTATAACCTTATCTGTAACAGTGAACTGTAGTTGAAGCGGGCGAAGTGAAAACTTCACGCACACAATGGCTAAACTTGACGCAAAATGTAAAAAGTTTTAACGTTTAAATTCGCATTGACAAAGTTACCCATTACTTTGGTAGCTCACTTTTACTGCCCATTCTGAAGACACGTAAATTACTTGTCATACTTTTTGTTTGACTTCTTATAAACACTTTTTATATCGTAAATGATTGAACAAGTAAAGTGACGTTTAGTGGTATAAAATTTTCGAACGCTTCCGTAATTAGAAGAACGGGCTACATAATTGGCGGCAGTTATTATCGTTATGCTATGTTCTAGGACTTCGAGTGGGCTAAAAAATTACGATACTTCGGTTGATTACGTTTTAAGCTATTTAAGAGAAGAAACTGCATTTGGTCACTACAATGTTGAAACCATATAGATCAATTTTATATAATGTATATATTTTGTATATATATATATAAATCAAACAACGTGAGATTCTTTTTTTAATTGTACAAGATTTCTAATGATAATGAGAAACTAAAGAAATGACAAATATAAAAGTAAGTGTCGAGCGCTTCATTATGATTTAGTTACAAATGAAATATTATGTAAATTTTCATTATGTGTTCCGACATTTTGAACTCGTGCAGAGTCAGCTATTACATTGTTATATCTGCACTCTAGCCAAAATTCGTAACCACAAGCAAACTGCAACCGTTGCAACACTCATGAGAAACAAATTGAAACGGGTCAGTTGGAACTTGCAAAGATAGGAAAACAAAGATCGTTGTTTCCGTTAAATAACCTAACCCCTGGAAATTTCCTCCACATTTCAGAGAAAGAACATGTTTTTCTCTCTGTATTTAATCAAGAAGTTTCTTTATCTTAACACCCTAGAGATTACATAACTCGATTCGGACAACCGCGCACCTAAAAATAAAAATGGCGACGACATTTGTTTATCGAATTTGGAACAAACGAAACGTACCTGGTCGAGCCGTAAGTTTTATTTTAAAAGCCAATAGTTTGAAAGTAAAATATTCAAATAGAAGCAGATAAATCCGAGTTTATAAAAGAAGAAGCAAACCTCGGGCTTAACTTTTAAAATGTCTGACCTCTGGCAAGATCGCCGCTTGATTTATTGACTCGTATCTGTAATCTCAGGGCTGGCACCTGAGCGGTTTGCGTTTTGCATCTTCCCTTTCTGACGCTTCAAGTTGTGCGTGCTTCTAACTATCAAGATGTGATTGAAACTGATAAAATTTTAATATTTTTCTGTAAAACAACGAAATCAAATAATTTTATTCCATTGACTACATGTTTTCAACGTAAAGAAACGAAAAACGTAGTTGAATCAAATGTTATGTATCGAATAGGAATCTTTATTAACGAAAAAATACGACGATAAAATGGAAATAACGAGAAGATAAAATAGTTATAGTTTATAAAGAAATACTATTATGAAAGGTGTTAAACTTTCTTACAAGGGATCTCTGTCCCAAAATTCTTACAGTTGAAACATAAGCTTTACGAAATATATGTGCTTCTTAATAGTTCATTATACAAATGAAGTGATATATTTTACATTTTCCAATATTCTGTTTGACATATTTTGGCAGCCCTAGTTCTCTACGGAACCATTTAAATGAGAACGTTGTTTCCTTTGCAAGCTGGCTTCTAGAAAACGGGACATCTATTTTATCTATTGAATTATTACTTTAGTTTCCCAGAATGTAGGTCGTTTCCTGTTTTTCTGTTAACTGAACAGCCGAAGAAAAATTTGGGTTTTAAGACTTACTTTAGTTTATTTGTGTGTTTTAGTGAAATAATCTTTACTGGTAACGTTTCGTCTGTAAGTAATTTACATATTATGTATAATGTAAAATATAAATTATCACAATTATATGGTAATCATTGCTCTTATTGACTAACATTTATTAATAAATTTCTATGTTAACTATATTATTTTTGTAAATCCATCGTAAAAGTTGATATAAGTCAATTTCATGTATTCAAACATAACACTTATTTCTAGAACTGACGCTTGATTTAGGTGTATTCTCTAAGAAGATTTGAGGTCGGAGATAGATTTAAAGATGCCAACTAAAAAAGCTATTTTATGCTTCGTTCAGAGCAAATAGGATATCTATATTAATAAAGAACCTATATGTATGTATATATTATGAACCGTGTGGCCGAATCAGTCCATCAAAAATTTTTTGTAAATCAATTACAAAATATGGTGTTGTTAGATTTGACTGAATTAAAATTTATATAAAATACTAAGGAAAATTATACTCATAAACATCCAATGCTCTAGCAATAAATTATGTTACGGTAGTTATTAATTTATATAAATAAGAAACTATTTTAATTAAACTGCATGACTTCTACTGCGAATGCCAGGATGTCCTCAGTTGAAAAACGCGAAGGGCAAAATTGGTCCGTTTCATGATATTCTTTTAATCTGATAGTTTTAACTCTAACCTGGACATGAGAACACCGTCATCCATGGACATCACAATCTCCAGGGCCGTCGACAATGCGTTGCCAGCCAAGTAAGAAACTGTTCCCTGGGAATCAAACTTGGTATTAGATGTAAGTTTGGCAGTAAACAACCGCTAAAAGACCTGATCCAGCGTCACAACCTAGTGCATTTTCAACCAGCTTTTCAGTAGAGTACAGAGCGAGCTTGAGGGGTTAGTTTGAATCAACAATAAATGAAAATCCTTATAAAAACCTTCCCTGTTTTAATTTCATTCCTGCTTGTTACTTTTCTGTAACAAAATAAAATATGATATAAACAAATATAAAATATAAAAGTTCTTGATGAAAATGCATTAGGATAATTATATCGTGCGGCTCACCTGTAACATACAAACGAGGAATGCACTAGAAAGAAAAACCACTTCACTGATACAAATGAAAGCATATATATTTTTCATGCTTTACTGCACGAAGCATACTTTTAATTTGCATACAAAATAAAAACTGGGTCGAGTGAATAAAAGTGATATGTGATGAAAAGTGGTCATATTCACTTTAATCTCGCTTTAATTTACATCCTTGTACATTTATGAGCTACCATTATCGTAAAGACCCCATGAGAGCGAGACTTGTTTGGCGGTTTGTTATTTTTCTTGTAAAATCGTACATTTCCTAGTCGAATAATATCATATAGTGCCATCTCTCAAAAGTTTGACGTACCAGTTAATTATCATCCATTGACAATACTGCAAGTACCACAAAAGCTTACGATATTTCCCTCTCTAATAAATAGTCATAATAAGTATGCGAATATATAGTTTGATATATACATATAATACATGTACATACAGCTATCTAGGTTTCCACACGAATTAAGAATTTGGAAAAATTACATGTGCGTGCAGGTTTCGAGCTAGTCTCCCGTGTGAGAGATTTACGTTCAAACCAATAGGCTACCATTGGTGCTATAATTTTATTAGTAACACTCACAGTATAAACATTGCGCTTGTCTGAAAATAATATGATTGCATCCTAGCAAACTGCTTTTGCCCTTACTTTGATTTTTACTTTGATTTAGTGTATAGATCAATTCGTTCAGTTACACAATATGCTCCATTTATAGAAGCAGATTTACCGAGAAGCGAAACGGTTGGCATCGTAAATAAACCAGCCAGGCACTCGGTGCGGTTAGATTTATTTATCACTCTCCATCGCATTCAAATAAGCTTAAGGAAGGTGCGAATCACGGAATCCAAATATTGTCCTAGAAACGAGAATTTCACTTTATCGTTTTTTATAATTATTTGATATATTAAATATAAAAAAATTAAATATTTTTTTTACTTATAGTCACATGGGTAATATATTCTGGTATAAACGACGCATAGATATTATTTATTCAATTTTTAAGAATTTTAGAAGATTTTTATTCTTTAAAGAAAAAAAAAGAAAATGGCCGGAATTAGATAGTCTATTTGTTTATTTTTTTTCCTATTAAATATTTATTGTTTCCTTCCTTTTCCATTAGCCAGGTAAAGTGGCGTGTCAAAATATTTTCGTTAATCATCTAACCTGAACGATGTAAGTTATCGATCAAAGTAATATTTTATAAAGCAGGTTACAACATTTTTAGTTTGCATGTTAAAAATATTGGTTCGACATAGGCTCAGCATGTCGTAAGTCAATATTGGCACAAAAATTGTTATTAAATAATCTGTAATGTACTTATAATATGTTTATTCTACTATAAGATTAAAATAAGCTAAAAATGACTAAGGAAAATGGCTTAAACCAGCTGAAAAATGTTATACAACTTTTAAATAAAGATGATGTCATTTCAGCGTAGTTGGTATTTGTGCACCGTTGTCGCGCACCGGGATATCCAGTCGAGGTAATTAAAAAGGATTTTGTATTCAACACCCAAAGTCAATTTAAAACGTTCATCCCCTGGACACCTCGGTTGCATATTAAATCGGACTATCTTGGTTACATTGGTTCTCAAAGAAATCCTGGAAGGAGCATCCTATAATAAAGTTTATCTAGTAGATATACCAACCTAACCTCACATAACCTAAAACCAGGACAGTTTACCTCAGTACCTCCTAATTTCTAGTGACTTTTTATACAAAGTTTAATTTCTTTAAGAATATTCCTGGAACTAACATTATTTTGGGGACTAGTGTGCCGCAAAGGTAGCATCCATAAACAATTTCGTGACAATTCATAGAATTTATGAGGAAACACTGGATTTTAGTGAGCATTTAGTACTACTGGGTTCAAGACGTACATAAAATTCCTAGAAAAAAAGTGAACGCATGAATTCCTCAGAAATTAAAAAAATGCTAACTATAAATCTACCATTGTCACTTCTTCGAAATCTACATCTTCGTGAAGAGGAACATCTTTGTAGAAAGGGAATTACTCCAGAAATTGGTACCGCAAACAGGATTGATGTACTAATTTTAGGACAAGCTTTGTGAAAGTTTATTACAGCTATGCACACTATCCATAACATATATAAGCACATAATAGCGATCAGGCAAATCAATTAACGTCAAGTACATATAATACTTTAATGGATAATTAAAAAAAAGAAATATATTATCTGATTTCCTTAAACATATACAAAATTATAATACATTATAATCGGTGTATAAACAACTATATAACACCATGGGAAAATTTAATTTTTTATGCATAATATGCGGAAATAATTTGTGATGCAAAAGTTACCGTTTACGAACAGGCGGCCCGGCCCGTCTGCTCGTGCGTCGACAATAGGAATGTTATAGATGTGAAATTTCGGATCTGGATATGGATACGGATATGAATAATGTTTTACCGGTTTCGGTTACGGTTACGGATATGAAATTATTTCGGATTATCCGATTGTTTCGGATAATTTCGGTTACCGATATTAGACGACTTGGAAAAAATATACAATGTATTTACAAGGTAACATGGCTTTATTTCTAATTTTTATGTAGTATGATAATCACAGTCGAAAATCATAGCTAACCTTAAAAATCAAATAAAAAAAATTGTCTAAAATGAGAGCGACGCGGCTGGTGTATCGATTCAGCCGGCGAAAACTTGTCATAAGTTGGTTTGATTTAGGCTCTGCCACTATCCGAAAGTATCTGAAACTTTTTTATCGAATTCGGTTACGGTTTCGGATATATTTTTATTTCGGATATCAGATAGTTAGGTTACGGAGCTCCACAACATCCCTGGTCGACAGTCACGTTAAAGATAAAGTAAAAGTAAATATAATTAAAAAAAAAATAAGTCCAAGACATGTATCATGTCCCATTTAATAAAATCACATGATCCCAAAACACGGGGAGTCTTAGTGTTAAAAACCAACTTATTGTAAATTATTTATCTATACTTCAAAAACTTAAAGAATAAAAAATGTGACGTGGTACGAATGAACAACTAATTGGTAAATGTTGACTTATGCTTTATTAAATAAATAACAAGAAAAAAATTGCTCTAAAATGTATTCCGGACATTTTTCAGGAGTTACTTTATTTGAGCAAATTTTTTATTTACATAAATTTAAACTACAAACCAAAGTATAATAAAAATAATATTACAATATTCAAATATTATTTTATTAAGCTCCAGGGCTACGTTCCAAGTACAGATAATAAATTTAATGAAGGCTGTCTGCACAGTAATCAAGGTGAGTAAATATTAAGCCAAGTTGACATGCGGGCTTCGCTTTTAATTAATTATGGATAAACATCGGATGTTTTAGTATTACTTTTACATATAATATACATCGACGTATATATGTATATTAATTTTTGATATTACTTTACGTATGTGTGCAATTTAGTTTAAAAATAGATTGTGTCGAAGGGCAGAAGTTTTTGCTGCACTTACGGCGCTCATGCAAGTTTAAAATCATTTAATATATTTACATACATTGAAGTCAATTCTCACAAAGTTTGTATGGGTTGTCCAGTTCCTAATTCTACAATCAAGGCGTCTTACTAGATGGTAGCAATACAATTTTTATAATAAAAACTAGTAAAATATTATATATGTCGGCAATGCCAGTTGTTTTGGCAGCATTATCGAACATAGCGTAGGCGTATAATCGTTTAACACTTTTAATTAATTGTTAACAAACACTTCACACCGGGCAAACGAAACAAGTAACTAGATCTCATCGACCGCAGAATGTCCATCCGGCGTCACTCCACTAGCTAGGCTCTGTTGTAGCACGATGTTAGCCGAGTATCGACGTAATCGCGGCGGTGCTGCCATCACTCGGATATCGTGCCGGGTTTCGTTTCACGTCTATACTCATGACCATCTCCGACATGATTTATATGTATATAACATGATTTATAGTTGGGCTGCCTTAAGACTACTCTTATAAATAAAAAAACCTTAATTCAGTGTACTGTTGAGAATATGTATACTATTAATATCCTACGTTGATAACCTGGTTATACGAGAATCACATTATTCTCCATAATTTAAAAACTAATTATGAATCAGACCTCTTTTTTAATCCACATGAAAATAAGATATAAGCAGGGCTTCCCTATTATCAACGCAGCATCTTCCATATTGTCTAAAAAAAGAGAAAGGAATAGAAGGGAACATTAAGACAGTTCCTTTGTTTACTATGTTGTAATTTGATTAGCTGTGCAAACTGTGTGCAGCCGTCCAGAAAACCCTTTTGAACTTTAATCAAAGGGTTAACTTGTTTTCTAATCTAATGAGAGGACAGCAAAGTTACGTGTCGGGTAATAAACAGACTAGAACCTTCGTTTGAGGACAATGCACCCATATTACACCCATGCTTATGTAGTTCATGTCATATTTATCTAAGACGATTATTATCAATTTTTACATCTTTTACATATGTATGCAAATTATAATAGCAACCGAGACAATTATTACTCGGTTTTATCAGACATTAAAAAAAATCGTGTTTACTACAACTAACTATATCTATTTATCACACGTGTGTTTCTATTTTAACACATATCCTTTCTCGTAAATCACTCAATCTATTGGTAACAACCAAATGAATTTAATGAGATTATCGCGTACAGTCAAACAGATATTTTTTGCAATATAATGGTTATATTTTTTTAAAAACTATCATTAAACATTCATTGCACATTTTTTTTAATATAGAATCATTTAATATTTCGAAATGTTTTGGCCGTATTGGGACGGCCTAGAATACTCCCCCCAATCCCATGCTGCAGAACATGGTGCTGTAAGAGGCGACAAAAGCCAGCATGCTTAGTGGTAGAGCTTCGCATAAGGATTATATTATTAGTATTCTTATAAAGTCATTAATATTAATACTGGTATTATATTATACTATATATGGTATTATTAATATTATCTTTACGTGAAGCCTGCCTGGCTAGCTACCACCCTCCTGCTTGAGTCAGCCGCCAAATTTTCTCATTTCCTGGCCGACAACGCATTAGTGATACCTTTGGTGTTACTAATGTCCAGGGGCGACGGTGACCAAGTACCATCAGGTGGCTCGTTTGCTCGTTTGTCAACTATTAACATATAAAACAATATTCAATGAAACAGCAAAATCACTCGCGTGTTTGTCTATACAAATATCTAAGTATAACAGGTACTCACGATATTTCGACCCAATTACATGAATCAAGGTTATGGCAAGACCTTTTAAACTTTTATATGTCTGTCATAGCCGATTTTTTTCGCATCTAAATTCTTAACGCAGATTTAAATACAGTGATTATTTCACAAAATAATCACATACGTAACTAGGTTGGTGGTTCGTAATTGGGTCACGAACCAATTACGGAAGTATATCCTGAATAAACAATTTCGAATATATAATTATAAAAAAACTTTTGCCAATACGCCAATTAAAATTTATCATTACTTCTCCTTGTTTTTGGAAGAGAATCCCTACTGAAGGTAAAAATTTAAAACTTTTCAACGCGAGGCTTTAAGATGTACAGTATGACGAAGTACCTTAGATGGTAAACCGAGCTTTTGTGCGACAAAGCGTGTGAGATTATTTATCGGTGTCGATACGATAAACACCAATTTCTATTAAAACCTCTTAATAGTTCATCATGGAGGAGGCCACCATCTTATCTACCGCCGGTTATAGATGAAGAAAGGAACCTTTGATGTTTGGTGTGAGTATTTATTCGTCGGGTATTGCCATAAAAATTAAAGGTGCAACTTCAACCAGAACTGTAGTTCTATTTCAGGTTGGTATACTTTATCGTTATAAAGATTTACAAAATGGAAATGAATAAACGATTACGTAAGTTTATTTGCATTTTCTCATTAACCGGCGTAAAAGGATTTCATTTTAAAATTTCCCTTAAAATATTAAAATGAAAGGAGCCGCATTTAACTTAGCAATTAAAATTACGCCCAAAGCCGGTTATTCAGTACGTTCCAAAAACCATGCTGATCCCCTTAAAACTACACTTTTAAACAATCAGGAAATCATTACATTCGTATTTAATAGTAATGAACCTAGTAATTAAAACATGTTTTACTGAAGTTATTAGTATTTGGTGTCATGGCACGACTTTATTTGAAGTACATTTAGCGTCTTGCATTTGTGTTGGCATTGTGTAAACGATACTAATCTAACAGGTTCCTACCACTGGGTACGAATACCGTCGGAATTAAGCTAATATACACACACCACAGCTAGTGTACCCAGCCAATTTAATAGCTTTAATAGAAGGAACCTGACACAACTTATTCATCCGCTGTTCAAAAGGGTGCACCACGAGCAGAGGAATTGGCTGGGATGCAGATTGGTACGAACCATTCCAAATACACTCCGATATCTATACCGAATTTTTATTCAAGGCTATCGTCGTTCAGTTGAAATCGAAAGAAAGAAATTTCAAATGCATTTTATAAGGCACATAGACCTACGACTTGGGTCGATCGTAAGAGAGAGAAGTCTGCAATCGTTAAGCCATATCGGAGGCCTTCGGAAGGCATTGGAACTTACGACACTTGATGAGGCCAAGAATTCCACTGAAGCAGCACGGTCTCATAATACTTCTAAATCTCCTATATTACATAATCCGTGATCACTAACATATGGATCACTAACAGGTACATACCAATGCACTTTTTATTTCTTATAAGTGAATTCTTGACTATCTACCCACTGGATAGTAAGTAGCGAAGTAACCTTAGATGGTAAGCGCACTAAGTTAGCAAAAGCCTGCTCACTCTTGTTCGGGTTGGAATACCAAAGTGGGCAAATTATTTCGGTCAAATGACAAATAACGAAACGAACACTCTTAAAAGTCATCTAAATTAAACGGCATGGCAAAACAAGTTAGAAATTAAGATTGCACGTAAGCCAAATAAAATTTAAACATTAAGATGTTAGATATGAAAATAAAATACCACATACTAAACACATAATAAAATACCCCGTCCTACCTGCGAGAGCGTTTTTCTTTCGCTCGTCCCTCCCATGCTCCATGTAGAATCCACCTAAAAACCCTCCTCAAATTTATTTCGCATAAAAGTTGTGTTTACGCTCACTCCTTTACGGTTCATGCTGTACGGCTTTGGAATTCGCTCCCGCCCAATATACGGGAATCTAAAACTATTTCTGTCTTCAAGAGGAGAGTAAGGGAACATTATCTGTCATTATCAGAGCAAGTATAGTTATAAAAATATGTTTCTAATATTTCAAGTATTTCTTTTCTTCATGTAGTGCTGGGGTACTTTAATTATGTCATATGTATTATATATTTTTATGTATACAAGTTATAAATTAATATATGTTTTGTTATATATATTGTAATATATTTATGTATTATTTACTAT
>PDGT01000007.1:5614804-5745925 GCA_003671415.1 Megathymus violae
AAGTGGGCAAATTATTTCGGTCAAATGACAAATAACGAAACGAACACTCTTAAAAGTCATCTAAATTAAACGGCATGGCAAAACAAGTTAGAAATTAAGATTGCACGTAAGCCAAATTAAATTTAAACATTAAGATGTTAGATATGAAAAAAATACCACATACTTACTCCGACTAATCAATCCATCTGTACTGCAGATGGCAGGGATATACAACATTTGTCTGTCACGTTGTCGGAGAGAAAATGGGAATTTTATCTGGAATGTGTAACTGGAAAATGTAACAGAACTACAAACAAGTTTATACCCAGTTATATTTTTCCTATGCACAAATACACTTGCAATGGATGAACGAAATCATTAAACCTGGTCTGACGACGCACCACAAGCCAGTGTCAGTTACGACAGTGAAGTAACTTGTAGCAATTTGTGGCTTCCAACTTGTCGGACACTAGACACGTTATACGATGGTTTGCGGCTATTCAATGCGCCATTTGTAGGGTTTCAGTGAACTCACGATGCTCGCGTCGAATTGTAGACAATGTATTATAAGACGATAAGTTGGTAGTTACCAAGAATTATTAATAATATAATAGAAAGCAAAATAGTAATTACATTATGTTACTTTTACAAACTCACACCCTCACACTAGGATTCCCTGTGTTACGGGTGGCATGGACATACACAAATATGATATTACTAAGACCCATGACCCGAGAACAAACATTTATCTGTCACATAAATGTCTGACCCGGCCGGGATGCAAGCCGGGACCCCTCGCTCGGCATGCAGGGTCACTACCAATTGGGCTATCGGGTCGTCAAGTAATAATTAATAATAGATATAAATTATTAATTGATTGCGAACAATATTGTTAGCAACAATATATTTTCCTTACGATACAATAATCGTTTTTTAGGATCCTGGAACTACTTCACACAATATCTTAATTTATCGGGACAATGGTTTATAATGTTTTATAACTATGCTAAGATTCGGTCCGATAATCTTATTTTTATTAACCGTTTTAAAAAAGGAAAAGGTTCTCAATTCGTTTGCATTGTTTTGTGTATTGTTTATGTTTGTTACCTAAGAACTTCGTCATTTATGAACCAATTTGGAAAATTCCTCTTTTATTTGAAAGGGAATACTTTCCGTTTGGTCCTACATAATTTTAAAGAAAAATACCATCTCTAACGGTGAAAATAGGAAATGAAATCAAAAAATATTGACTGTTGGAGATGTCCCATTTCTGCCACAGCGAATATATGACTCTTTCGCATTATGCTTTAAAAAATTATGTTCATATTTATGCTTTAAAAATATATGTTTTTGCTAAATTATCTAAATCGTTTCGGCCTTTCAAAAGAAGTATGCACCACCTATCAGATAGCCTTTTGTTAATAGAGAATCTTAAAAATTGTAAAATACACAATTTAAAAATAGGCTATTACATATATATTTTTATTTACCAAAAACAAAAGTTTTTTTAACTAATAATTTTATATAATTTATGGTTAAGTTACTTTAGCCATTATCAGCTGTAGTAGCCTAGTGGTTTGATACAGTTGTAGCAGACTCCAGTTAGGATTCTGCATGTCACTCTATATTTTCAACGTGTTCGTATTACAATTTAATTATCTCTTGCTTCCATTATAAGCACGTCATTGTGCGTGACGAAATATGGCATATTATATTATGACCTCCCTGAGATTTTCCTGAGAAATGAAAACCAAACCTGCAACGGATCCGCAAAAGCCGCCCATAAACCTGATTTACCGAAAATCTAATGATCTAAGGATAGCATAGATCTTAGCTGTTTCTGATATATTAGTTGTACGTACGTGTTAAAGCGACACCACAGGGAATCTTAAAGTGAAATGTGGAAAGTTTTAATGTATGCGTTTATTTGTTTTTATCCAATTTTCTTAAATTAGACTGAGGCAAATAGGGAATGTAACACACAAGGGACATCGGTTAACTTTGTGACATGAATAATTTTGCCATTCGCCAACGGAACCGTGTAACAACTGCAATTATATTTATAAGAACATCGCTTGTTGAATAATATTTGTAATAAGGTATTGAAAAGTGTCTATTAGAACTTATTAATATGCAACAATTTTCACCGTTCATCAGTTTCACATAAAAATATCCTTACTCTAGTTACTCTCTGCAACATGCCAATATTGGGCTCATGATTAGGTACTTGCAGCACAATAATCAGTTATGGCGAACGAGATAAGTACGAGTACCTGCAGAAGTAGCTGTTTTAAGTTATGGTTTTAGTCTCTCGCCGCGTGTAAGACCAGGATTTGAATCCAGCACGCACATTCAACTAATTGAAGTTATGTTTTTGAAATTGCTTGTTTTGGGAAATAAAAATTACGTATAGATTTAAGGAGAGACTTGTTAACATACGATTATTTACAGTTTTCTCTGAGCCCGCGCTCAGTAAATAGTATTTGATGACATGTTTTCAATAACGAAGTGAAATTTTTCGTCTTCCGAAGAACAAATAGAATTATTTGAAGTTGATCATAGATCTCACTGGCCTTCTTGGATTATTCATTAAATGCAATTTAATAAGTTAAATTAATTAAGTTATAAAATATTGCAACAATGCAGCATTAATACAAAAAAAATAATGCCCGCCGAAATAGAAATTCCGATAAACAGTGTTGCAATTCCCAATAAATGATATAACCGTTTGCTACATCTATTTCTCCATATTTTATTTTGCGTTTGTATTAATATCAGTTTCCCTATAAAAATTATCCTTGTTTTCTCTTTTACAGTGCGACAAGTGGGTAGGTCGGAAGCACGTTTTATATTGCCTGTATGCAGCCAGAGATGGCGCTCTATTTGTGTTACTTAAGATACTAGGAGTCAAGGAAGTGATGGATTTTAATATTGGATGCGGTGAACATTTCCGCACTGTGAATTGTATGTTGTAGCATATTATTATAAATGAAGATAACTGAGGAAAAATTTTGTTAAAATATACATATATATGTATATAAGGCACTCAACAAAATTTGCTCAATATATTTGTATAAATTTGTGTTTACATTAATCTGTACTAGAGTTGCGTGACGGAATTCTCTGCAGTCTTTCGGTTTTTCTGTATGCTTTGAAATATTTTAAATATTTATGTGTGTGAAATATAATCCCAGATAGAGCTACAATCCCACTTACAATTGGTAACATACAATATACTACTACATATTATAACTGGTTATATACTTTCATACGTATGCCGTAAATGACAGATATAATTGAAGAATTTTTATGTCAGACGCTAGCAGACTAGTTGAGAGGCCCGGGTTGTTAAACGCTCACTGCCACCCTTGCATGGACTATCTATAATGGGCTATCCGCTATAGCTATAGCCTTACTACCGTTAAAAACTCCAAATAGAAATTTTGTAGTTCTACTTAAAGCTATTGTGAGGGTATATTTGACATAGATCAGTCAGAATAAAAATTATTGTTGACTGTTTAAATATACGTGTGAAATATGTATGTTAAAATAACCATAATAGTTTGTAACAATTCATTCTAGTGAAGCTGTTTATATAACATAATAATAGGATATATACTATATAGTATATACTAATTAATCACAGCTTTATTATTTACTTATGTTACTGACATCGCTTCAGAGAGTATTTTTGTTATGGAGAAGAAGTGGTGCAAGATACTTTAATAATCAGCTCAATCTACTGAATAATGTTATATTACTTTGAATATGTTTGAAATAGTCATATTGAGATCTCTTCAGGTGCTCGCTCTTGACAGAGCGGACGTGGTTTCATGATGTAGCATCTACTTTGTCATCCTTTGTCATCTACTTTGTTATCAGGGCTTTAATCTAATCCTTTTAAAAATATAGTAAATCATTTTAGTGCTAAAGTTCATTCACATTTCAAAAACATAAATTTAAACAACCGCGTAAAGATTCTTAATCTGTATATTTGACAAATTTCTATTAACTTTGAGACAACAAGCCACGTGTAAACTTTTTTTTGGTATTTTTTTTCTTGGTTTTGTTGTACTATGTCACATCCAAATAAAATTATTTCTTGAACCCTGCACTGTAGAGCGATGTCAGGGGAGTAATTAGTTATGGTTTGCTTTAACCATCCATCGCGGCGTAACTTTAAATCACTTCTTATGATTTACTTGTTACAAGTTTCAGATTTGTACCAAAACACAGAAAGATTACCCCAAAGCATGCTAACAATAAATGTTATTATCTGACCGTCATTTAATCGATTACACTTTACATTTAGTCGATTACAATGATTGGACTTTGTAGTTTTTGTATATGCGGTGGATAATCTCCAAAACCGCGACACATCTGCCCGACCGGAATGAATACCGGACTCCGCGCTCTTCAAGGAAGGTCACTACTAAGTGGGGTACGGAGTCACCAACTATAACTATCTATGTATATACATACTGAATCAAGAAATCTCTAGAAACAGATTTACTGAAGGGCTAGCAGGCAAAAAATATATGAAGCAATAAGTTCACCCTTATTACTATAGCGATTTTCCTCTATAGAATAAGAAATGGTGCCACCTTATTCCTGAATCACGCTATTGAAGTATTTTACATTGCTTGCATTAGCAAGTTCATTTGAACAAAATGCAAACAAAATCAAATAAAAAACGATTTTTCCCCAGGGTTGGTCACCTTACCTAGCGGAAGATCTTCCTTTCCTAAAAATATCTTAATAGTATTAACGTCTACAGAAAGACAGAAATAGATATTTCTGTATGGAAAGAAGATTAGGTTTTAGCCTGTTCAAAGCGTTCTAGAAAGCTAGACTCAGACTGAAAGGAGCGATTATACATGTCCTCACTTTGAAATACGCTCAGTTTTTCACTTTCCAGTATTCAAGCTTTTCTAGCGGAAACCGTATCTTTCCAGAGCTTATAAGGAATAAAAAGGCAGCAATTTCATTTGCAGCATACAGATTCTACATAATTTGTTCGGTATTCCTTTCCTATCGACCAATACAGGTTTGAGTTGGTTTTATGTTGCCAGCAACGGTAGTATTACCACTGTTTGTTAGCCACCATCAAAGATAGCCTAGCTGGTCCGAATAAAAGTAAGAAATTTAAAGTTCAGTTACTAACACAGTTTTCAAACCACATTTTTAAGGTACTATTTATCAGACCCTTTATAACATCACACTTTATGCAAGATGAAATAAGTTGTTTTGTGCATATCTAGATTTAGGTGACATAACGTATTTGTATCGCATTTAAAAAAAAACATATTATGGGTTCTAATTCGCTTATTTACCATAGCGACAGATCGTTCGACTTTATTTCTTACTTTCTTCTCATTTCCTGGTCGATAACGTATCAGTGATAGCTTTGGTCTTGCTGATGTCCATGAGCGACGGTGACCACTTAGCATCAGGTGGCTCGTCAGCTCGTTTGTCCGCTATTTACATAAAAAAAAATCGAATTCTAAACTCAAATTGAAAATCACCTCATTATTTAGGTATTTTGTAAATATACTTATTTACGTCATTTTCTACTACCGTTTCAAAAAGGCGCTTTAACACGAAGAATAAACGGCAAAAAAACGCCTAAGCACACGTTTTAAAACAACATATGACAATTACACAGTAATTTTAACTTGCGCGGAACTTGTTTCGTCTCTCTTACTTCCAGGCATCCTTATCATTAATATATTCATCTAAATCAAAATATCCTGTACCTAGAATCTGTGCTTTAACGCGTCGCTTAAAAGTTCCAATGGATTTATCACGTATGTACTTTGGAACGTTATTGTAAAAAGGATCCAGTCCTACCCAACGCAAGTGGGATTTCATTATTTTAGATAGTTATATATGTATATGTTATGTCATGTATAGAATACCGTTTTACCACGAAACTATGGACGAACTCGACATAATCTAGCGCCGTCCACTCGGATATCAAAGTGATTTTCGGTGCAACTTCCACCAACACTCCAACTGCCCCAGAGAAATAACTCGACTCGTACTTTCTTAACGAAATGATTGCCTACGTGAACGTTGTTAGCTCCATTTATTTGGGGGCGGAATTTATTTACTTTCTCTCCCCAACGGATAATTCACTTTCTAAGCATCCCGCATCGACCTACGGGGACGTATAAAGTATTTTTCGCTTTTAGAGGGAAATAAGTGAAGGGATGTGTCGGAACCCGAAATTAGGTCAGGGTGAAATTTGTCGGAAGTACTTCTGTGCTATCTGCCCTGAATGGAACCCTGATTTTTGTAACAAGTAACGAGGCACAGATTGGCTACGTGAAACTAAAGTTTTCCTGCTTCTCTCTGCTGTCTTCGGTTTATATCGAACTTCGGATAACGTTTTTAATTGTAACGTTTGTATGACTCGCATCAAGGTCACATATATTTTATAGTCCTACTGTTTACAAACTACTTCCAAATTTTAAAATAGCACTTGCGTGGAATATAATGTTGTCTCTTAGTATGTAAAATGAAAAGACTTCTAATTTTGCAACTTTACTCCCAAAAAACACCGAATATTTATGATATAACATATTATATTGCGTTTATTTACGATATACATTCGTTATTATATTACCTAATTATATATTATAATATATATAACAGTAACACGGCCTCGCTTCGCTTTCTTCTTTTCTAGATCTGGAAATAGTATTTGTAGATCTGTGAATAAGAAACATAATATTAATTTATTTATAACAGCTACAGTCAAGCAGATATTTATTTACTGCCCTCTTAATTTAATATTTTTTGTTTCTTACCCTTTAAAACGGATCTATTCTCCAGGATAAAAAATATCCTAGATTATGACTATGATAATATAATATAAGCACTAATATGTCAAGTACCATCCAAATCAGTTTAATGGATTTAGTGTGATACGTGATCAGAGAGACAAACAAATATACGAATATTCCAAAAAAAATATGTTTAGACTAATCTATAACAAAGAATACCGACATACAATTTTCCAAACACTATTCCATTTACAGATTCAACCACGTTACAACTTCATTATTAGTATAAATTTACTATATTTCAAATTATTCCATTATCCAATTAAAATTGGGGTTCTATAAAAGCACTAATAAACACACCATAAAAAGGCTTGGTTAAAGAGTTAAAAATAAAGCTTCACTTATTATTGTTTATACATATTTATATATTATTATGGCTGAGAAACTAACAAACGCGCCTCGCAACGTTGTCGCCGAAAAGAAAGCGCGAAATCAACTTATCGTAAACTTTTTATTCATTAATCTACTAGGTTATCTGAAATATGATGGAATGCAAAAGATAACAATCAGATTCAGTCTCTGAGCTCCGACTGTCAACAAGATTGTTATATTTCTCTGTTTTAAACTACACAATATCAATAACAACTCTTAACCAGATATCCTGCACGATTCATAAACTAAGACAGTGTTTGTATTACACTATCGTTTCTAATAAAGATAACTTATATAAGCACATGATGAAAAACTTGCAATAAAAACCTGAGCACGTTGCGATACGTGTTATAGTGAAGAATAAACAGAGATTTACGAAGCTACAGCGGAATTGAGAACAGCGCGCGAAGCACAGCCGGAGCGCGGCGAAGCAAAAACAACAAACCAAGCTGTAGTGCGAATCCACTTCAACTAATTCCATGCCCTACAAAGTTTGTAAGAAATTTCATTTGGTATTTAACCCCGCTCTCAGCTATTCTTGCTAAATATAAAATACTCTTCACATTATCCAGTACCTACTTACATAAAAAAAGCTAACGAACCAGCAGTTCAGTTCCTTCGAATTTTTCAAGCGCTCTTACTAAAAACTTCGCACAGGAATTATTTGTTTCACAAGAAAATTTCTTTGTCTTTAATTAACGTGAAAACGTTCGAAAAGTATTTTCGAATGTTTGAAGATTTGCTCCTCGACTGAAGAATGTAGCAATATTGTTTCTTTGATATCATAAATCTTCCGAGGTCTTGTTTAAACGGTGTAGCCTTATTTTCCAGTAAAATACCGTCCTTTTTTCTCTTAAAAAAATATTCCAGCAACTCTCAACCAGTTGCTCCAAAATCGAAAAACATGCTCCAATATTCTTTATGCATCAATTCGTTTTGCGCTAGAATAGCTCCAACTGACCTTTGTATTCAAATTGGAGAATAATATGACTACTCATTCGAAAGTTTCGCTACAATACGTGCACTGTCACAACAACAGAACAGCCATTTAGAGAAACTCTTGGAATTACTTGGGCCGTATAATACGCATTTGGAGTAAGTTTGGATCACGTGTATAAAGTAATGGAGCATCAGCTTGTCATGATAGTAGCACGACACGTGCTATTATACTCCCAAAATTTTCAATACGCACTTTGTTAATACATTATCATTAAAATAGGCTTTAAGAAAGAAGAATGTTGTTGAATAATACAATTTTTTTTTTCATTTACATCACAATTTAGTAAATTCCATATTAGCAGCATTTTTTGTTTTAGTGTTCGGTTTTTGTAGTTATTTGATTTAGAAAAATATTTATTTACTGCAATTACTGCAAAGCATCAGACAAATCTTTTTTACTATCCACTTAACAGAATGTCCATACTGACTTTAATTTCCTATTTATTTATAGGAACGGGATCCAGTGCTCGGAATAAAATGTAATCTAGATGATATACATAAGTTCCAAATGTATCAACCATCATCTAAATCTCAATTCAGTACATGTTTTATCTTTTATATACAAAATCAACCTACTTAAATACATTTAAAATATATTTAACCTAAAAATTTGGATCCGATACTTATTTATGGTTAGCACAGATAATAGGTAGAGACTGGCATGGCACGTCTTCAAACAATCTTAGGGCCAGGCATGAAACAAGTTTAAAGTGGTGTCTATTGAATGTTATTATTTTATTAAACGTTCACTGAAAATTTGACGCATTTTGGTAATTTGTGAACAGAGTTATTAGGGTTTATTATATATCTACGGTTATGACAACTTAAACATTTACAAAAACATGCCAATGACAATAAAGATTAGTAAGAGTCAATAACTTGACATTGATTAATTCAAGCCTTTTATTAAATTGGAATTTGTAATGAGCCATAGAAAATAGAAGATGACATGTTAAATCATTAGAGCACATTAGAAAGGTACTGCACTGTAACCTATACTGCACATTGCATTACACTGATATTTTCCTATGTGAGTATTATATTTTTAATTAATTATCGATTCATACTACAAGAAAGTAAGTAGAATATTGTTAATAATTTTCATAAAATCCTGATATAAGAACATTACATCAAAATGCAGTAGCCGTGGGTAAAAACAATTAAATTAAGTAAGGTGACGCATTAAAGCTGTCATTTTTGTTTTTAAGACTCCGACCAGACAATTCATTAACACAGATTATAAAGATAAGCGGGTCGCATAAAACATTTTACCATGTAATTATTAGCATGTTTTTTTATTAAGTCGCTTTCTAGTATGTCTATCCGGGTGGCATTTTGTAATTGATTTTAAACTAACTTCCCGATGAGCTAGATACTTGAAATTTGAACTATAGCTCAGAAGTGCATGACAATGAACGAAAATGTGAAAAAAGAAGAAAAATCATTTTATACTTTTTAGTCCGTTTTTTATTCGTAAGTTATTTATACATATACATATTCTCATTGTTTGAAATATTGATTGTAATAAAAATATAAATATTTCATGTTTATCAGAAGTCATATTGTTTGTACTTATTTAAATGTGCAATTAATTTATCATTTAATGATTGACGCATATTATTCAATTTCAGTTATAATGAATTTTATATTTTTATGGATTTTACAATTCACAAATTTTATATCGTTCTTATCTATTTTATTTTGAAATATATGAATACAAAATATTTTGGTTTCTAACAGATCTGGGTCACCAATGAGCCTCTTTGCACGTCTCTACATCGACTCCAACGCTGATAGATAACATTTGGCAGCACCAGCCCAAATGTGACAACAGTACTCCACACACGGTCCAACTTGAGCTTTATATTAAGTTAAAAGCAGATTCGGTGTGAAGTACCGCCGCGCCTTCGCAAGAACCCCAAGTTTCCTTGCTGCCGCTTTAACCTTGACTCGAAGAACCGACCAAAGTTAAGGTTCGAAGAAATTTCGTCTCCCAATAATTGAATACGGTCAGTGCATTCCAGGGCCGTATTGGGGCGGCTTAGAATACTACCCCCAATCCCATGCTGGCAGAACAGGGTGTCGTAAGAGGCGACAGAAGCCAGCCTGCTTGGTGGTAGGGCTTCGTGTGAGGATTATATTATCAGTATTACTATTAAGTTATTAATATTATTAGTTGTATTATTGTCTTTCTGTGAAGTCTTTCCGGGAAGTCCGTCTTTACTTGAGTCAGGCGCCAAACGACTCGTCGTGTTCCGGCTGGGAGCTTGAGAGCCAGTACCTTCTTTCTAACGTTCTTCTCATTTCCTGGCCGACAACGCATCATTGATACCTTTGGTCTCGCTGATGTCCATGGGCGACGGTGACCATTTAACATCAGGTGGCTCGTCTGCTCGTTTGTCGGCTATTAACATAAAAAAGAAGAGTGAAAAGTGATTGAAAAGTAGTAGCCAAGCTGAACGGACTACTCTTGGCGCTGAACAGACACGTTTGTGTTTTTGTGGCGTTGAACCTCACAAAATTTACATCGCCCCATTCGGACACTGCCCGTAGTGTGAAATTCATACGTTCCATCATGGCCAATTTTTCGGACTGTGTTTCGTCCGTACTGTCCCGAGCGTTCGGGAGGTATCTATCTACTACTGTGCTGTCATCTGCATATCTATAGCACACCAGGCTTGAGCAGTTCAATGATATGCAGCAGGAATAGAATACCAGATAGAACGGACCCTTAACGTATCCCGGCTTTGGTAGCCATCGATCGAATTGATCGATATCTTAAGATCTATAAAATATTTTATTTAATATTTCCTTCAGAAGAAATAAAGAAAATAAATTGAAACATTAAATTCTCAACATGATACAAAGCTTCTTTTTATAATAATTATTATTTACGTTACCTTAACAGATATGTCTGATCAATATTAAGGAAAACCTGGATTTAGTACAATAGAATACGGAATTTGAAACGAACGATACAGAGAACAAAGGACCCGATGGTTCTGAGTAAATATGACACATGATCAGAGAGGCAACGAGTGTGGACAGAGCACTCAACTTCTTTCGCTCTCGTCCGCAGTGAAAGAGGCATTGGAGGTGAAACTAATATTGACGTTTGATCCTGGAGTTGAACCGAGATTAGACTCTGTATCAATAAAATTCCTTGTGGTTCAGGATTTGTCATATAAAAAACATACGAGTGTAGTGTGACAAAATAAGTAAGCGATTTATTATATACTAGGGATACATAGTATATAGGGATATACTATAAAGGTATGTTTTGTATAAGTTGAACAGATAACATCAAAATGATTGGAAATATAAATTGCTAAATTACGATTAAATACCGCCTTACCGCTGCAAACATTTTCATGTTCCTTGAGGGATCAACCAGATCTTATATACAAAAATATTTAGTTGTCCAGTTTCTTTTAGTTATTGACCGCATTAGGATTTCTTATGTGGGGTATTCACCGTGACTTAGATTATCTTTACTCTTAGTAAACCTAAATTTATATTATACTAGCGGCTCACCCTGACTTCGTTCGGGTTAAACAATTAATCATTATAACATATTAAAAATACAGGGTGACTGGAAATATGTTGGCAATCCGTAAGGGCGGTCATTTGCAATCAAATTATTCTATTCAAATATGAACCATTTTCAATTAATTAAATATTTTAAGTGTTTTTTCAAGAATATGCGATATTCAGTTTGAAAATCGAAAAAAAAACTAATGCAAAAATATGATTTTATTATTATTATCTGGTCGCTGACACTTTAATACACAATGATAATTGTGTATTAAAAACCATTAGATGTTGAGTATTATCAACAATTTTTAATTCACAGCACATTCTATTAAATTTTCATACTTCAATCAGGTGTTTTCACACCCATCCCACAAAATTTTCACCCCTTCTTTACAAAATAACCTAAATTATTCGATTTTTGTCGCGCTAATTTCAGAAATGGCTGAACCAATTTCGTTACAGTTTTCACTAATGTATTGCAATAAGTATCACTTTATATTTACCTTCGTTTCATTGCACTCCGTCCATTAAATAAAAAGTTATACATATATTAATATTTTTCTAATGCACAAAATGACAGGTTTCAGGTGCGATTTCTAAGCGTAAGGTGTAGCATTTCTGAAGTGAAGCGTGGGCGGTTTACCAGTTAATAATACAATAAATATAGATAGTATAAAGAAAACACTTTAAACAGAGCATCAACATCCTTCCATTAAGTAACACTTAAAATAACAATTTCAAAATGAAAATACCAGTTCGTGCTCGTAATATTTTATAACCACCATAACAACTTGAGAATACCGAGGAGTACAAAATTTCCAGCTATTTTGAAATTAGCTATCCGCGTGAAAACAGCTGTTCCCAACTATCACTAAATTCATTAATTTAATATTCACTTGCAACGATATTCAAACTAGTTTACCAGTGTTGTGAAATGAATTAAATTACAAGTTATATAAATGTTCTAAATTATCCTATTTAACTTCCTTTTTTAAAATTCTTAAACTTTAAACGTATTTAAAATTTTTTGAATAAATCTGCGGTTCTTACGATATGTAATCATTGCCTTAGTTTTATCGTAAAACAGCAAATGTCTAGTCCAAAAGACACGTAGAAAATGTCGCCAGCAAAACATCTCGACAGCATAAACCCGCTTTATATCGGTTGCTTACAGGGTCCAAGACTTAAAGCCATAAAGAAATACGGGGAACTAACTAACTAACATTATGACAATATACACCTTCGTCTATTTGCGCACATTTCGATATTTTCATATCTTGTCAAGTTGGCTCATTGCCATGCCAAACCTCTGTCTGATTTCGATTTCACAGCCGCCCTTGATAGATATAGTGGAACCAAGGTAGACAAAACTATCTACGATGTCATAATGGCTCAGAAAGGTGCCTCCTTGCATGGCGTTGGTTCCGTCCACGGTCATGATTTTCGTTTTGGCCTAGTTTAATTTGAGTCCCATTTCCTGACTTACTACCTCCAGTCATTGTAACAGCTCTGCCATTTAACCCACTGTGTCTGTGAGCAGGGTGGTATCATCTGCGTAGCGTAGATTCGAGATTAGTGTACCATCTACTGTTACACCATCGTCCCATTCTTCTAGGGCTTTGCAAAAAATATTTGAACCCTAGTGAGGGATGTGAGTTTGTGAACGTTTCTTTATTAATTATTTATAAAACTCCACCCAATGCTACAAGGGAAATTTTATTCTAATGCAAAAGAAACAGCGGGAAGCACTTCGTGTAATGCTAACGCTGTTGTGTCAACAACAATATCCAACGAGATACTGTAATGTTAGCACCTATCCTAATTCCCGCAGCCTACGTAACCTACATAGGCCTGTATAATCGCCCATTAGTTAGCAAGGTGCCCAATTATGCGTTCATTAACAGAGAAAAATACGGAAGGACAAAGGAACGCGCACAGTTTTATATTAAAAAAAAATTACCTAGTGGTTTGAACGTCGCCGTCTCGCATGGAAGACTTGGGTTTGGTTCCTATACGCCCTTATCAAATGACGTGCATATAACAAATTAATTATGACTGTCATCGGTAAGGAAAATTTCTAATTCGCACTGATAGTCAAATTATTATAAATAGAAATACGAAGTAGTGTTGCAAATCTTTTAGCCAAAAAACAAAGACAAATTATTCTAGGTATTCAATAATAAGAAAGAAAGAAAAAATAAGAAAAGAAAGAAACAATTCTTCGTGAGTATTGAACTATTGAGTTAGTTACAGAAATCGAGTCTTAAATAACTAATTTTAATTAATATAAAAAAAACTTAATAAATCAAAAAAAAGATAAATAAATACAATCAAACTTATACCAAGTCTATCCAAGCTCATCCGCCGACAAAGTTCAACACTCGGCGTTTCCATCAATTCTCAATGTGGCATTGCATGTTTGCAGCTCGGTCATAGGTAATTATATTTATAGGTTTGATTATATTTACCTGATCGAATATTCTTTTACACCGAAATAATCGTTCTAGCTACTTAGTTTTATGAATTGCCAACATAATTGTTAAATACTATTGTGATGCTTTTCATTTGCGTTTATCAGAAATTTCGATCCTTGAAACATTTCTGTGTAAAATTTGCAATCATATTTTTCAACCTAAAAAATCACCTGTCATATCAAATGCTGCGTTATTTAATACCGTGTAACGTTTTTAAATTTAGTCCAAAGTAAATAAATATAAATTGTTTCTGACCGTTCCGTATGTTTTCAATGCTAAACGTGAATCTCTTTAAGAGCAATTTCAACGCTAAATAGGCTTCTGCAACGGTACTACTCTGAAGAAAGTTCAGTAATGTTACATCTACATATTATTTTTAATAAAAAATTAGAGAGCACATTGCGTTAAATCACCGCAAATTATTATTTTTTTATTAAAACAAAATAAATACTGTTATTAATAACTTAATATCAAACTACTGTAGAGATTCATGCAATCTACGAATATGTAATATCAGGAGCCCTGAGCGCTATATTAGAACAGTAAATCAAATACTATATCGTCACACAGATATGATGTTTAGATCTATATCCCTTATCAAAATAACCCATTGACCAATAGACGATACACATACTTTCAATTTAATTATGGCAAAGGTATATTATTATTATTTTCCAGAAACTATAATGGATTCAAATGCCGAGGCTAGTGTAGGGAACTTATAAAAATTTATATATTAGCAACCAATCACTGTCCCATAGCTGGAAGCGGGTTTACTGTCAATTAAATGCCGGTTTCAATAACTTATTTGTCTCTTACTGTTGATTATTAGTATATTTTTTGTTTAAATTCAGTTTATCTTACGTTTTTCTAAGCGATATAGACTTCTTATCTTACCTTAGACTCTTATTTTACATTAGACTGATCAATCAATTCTGCTTTGATTTAATACAAGGAAATGTCCTTTATACTTGTTCATTGTAACTTAAAAATGGAGTTACCACTAAACTGATATAGTATCATCTTAGGTTATTTAATTCGGGCGTAAGAAGTTTGCACAGTCAGGATTAGTAGACTTAACACACCTGCAAGAAAGTTATGAAGATCTTTCATCAAGTAATTAATAATTGAATTACATCTTTAACTTTGAATTGTTCGAAGCCTGTGCAGAATTCAGACCTATACTCGGGAAACCGACGCTAAAATCACTAGGCTAGGTAACAAATGAAAATAACATTGTTTTGAGAGTTCCTCTAGAACCTTGAGTAGAAATTCATTAATTCGAAATTGTAATTAGGGGTAATAAATATTCATTCAAAATATTTATAATTACTCATACACACCGCAGAATCATTATTGGACTTACATTTGAAAATCATGCAGTACGGTTCATAATTTTTCAATAGTTCGTTTTGTACACACTAAATATCGACAACCAAACCAATTTGCAAAAATAAATTCAATTGTTATTTTCTTGTTCCACAGCCCAATTGGTAGTGACCCTGCCTGCCGAGCGGGGGCTCCCCGGGTTCGATTCCCGACCGAGGCGAACATTTGTGACAGATAAATGTTTATTGTCGGGTCATGGGTGGTTGTGATGTTTCTGTATGTCCATGCCACCCGCAACACAGAGAATCCTATTGCAGGGTGTGTGTGTGTAAACGTTTATTTGCTTATTTATTTATTTTTCAATAAGGAGTCTTACAGTCAGTGTATTAACGAATTCTGCATGAGATCGAATCTATTTTTGCTTAATGAACTCTGTTCTGACTCTGGTCAACAGTGAGAAGGTCCTCTTCCATGATAGGATGCAGCTGTAGCGGTGCGTCAGTATCCGCTACGAATCCATAAATCTAAATTCAAGTTTAAAGTATTACTTCTCTTTCCTTCCTCGTATTGTGTTCCCTTTAACTGTCGTTTTTAACTGTTAAACTGTTCCAAGTAACGCAGAATTTCGAGTCTTCATAGTCTTTTAAATTTGTAGCTTCAGAAACTACCATGAAGGTTCTTGTGTCGATATTGGTGGAGTTTAGTCGATGATCATGTGTAAAAGTCTATCCAGTAATCGTAATCATTCTATAGTGATTACGTCATATGTTACTTATTATGTTGCACAAATACTTCAACGACCCATTTGCGTCACAGATGGAACAAGTGTATATTTCGAAACTTGAATCTCATACCCAGTCACAGTACTTCAGCTTTTTGCCAACACAGCTTCGCAATTAATCAACCAAAAGTTTTCTCCCCTGCTCACATACATCGGGTGTTTCATTAGCAAAATACCAAATATGGTTGTCCTGAAGTCGTAACGAATTTCGTTGAGGATTACGCAACTTCTCACTTTGCGTGACGTGTGCGAACATAACTACTTATATTATTGTGGAACTTTGCAGAGTTATAGGCGGTCATTCGCCGGTTTACCACCTAAGTTACGTCCTGTCGTATTTTATTTAGGTCGTCGCAAGGGGCCAGCGACATCGTCTGACTCTCACGTCTCACTCACAATATAGGAATTCTTTACAAAATATATTCGATTTAACATGTTGTTCTGAATCTTGCTTACGTCACCTTCGATGGGATTGAAAATGATTTTTGCGTAAAGCAATTCCGATAATGGTTTTCGCAGCCATTCTATATCGCGGCAAGAAAGGGTTTGAAATATTTTAGTCACGTACTTGACTGATGTGACAGGCTAAGACATGCAATTCGGCTCCAATTTAAAGCTTTGAGGTATAAAAAATATAGTACCACCTATGAAATCCATTTTTTTTTTACTTAATATAAAGGCAATGGTTCAATACACTCTCACCTGATGGTGTTTGATTGATTGGTGTTTGATTGTGTCTTAGATGATAAAGCGGATTAATTCAGAAAAAACCTATTCATTCTTGACTTGAAGTTCAAACTTCAAAAAAAAACACTTAAAAAAATACCAAATCGATATACTTGCTCAGTAGGCAATAGTATAACATATAACAGGACTATCCCATATACTAAATCAGATAGAGACATGTTAATTTTAATTGTTAATCTCATTGTATTGAATCTTTAAACGCTTTAAGCAATTAATATAAATATAATATCTGGAGTGTAATAAAAACCGACATCCCCGTACATAAAATTCAGCTTCCCGCTATTAGCGAGCGGCTAACGACATTCGCTTAGAAGATCCCAGCGAAATTAACCCGCATTACGTACCCCTATCAATGTGCTTTATCCGCGATACGAACTCACATCAAAGTCATTTGTTTCTATTAATATGATGTGTAATCAATCCATTTATCAGAGTTTTTTTGTGACTACGTTCCGGACAATGTTTTTAGATACATCCTTAGCCGTGACTGATTTTGATGTTACAACCAATACGATATTTTGAGTGTTGCTACTGTATGATATCTTCCATGTCAATAATGAAACAGAAAGATTTTATGTTGAGTGTCACTCATAGGATCTTTTTTAACCCTTACATTCTTTTCTACTGCTTTAATTTTCTTATTCTACGTTCCAAATATCATCAGTCTATAATGAGAAGCGGTGAAATCAAAAACATCGAATTTTAAAGATATACACTAGAACATACGTTGGGCCTTAACGTAATAAAATGCCGCGCGATTAAATGCGAAAGTAAATTACTAGTTTTTAATATCAATAAATTATTGAAATGTCATTTATTTACTATATACATAACTATGTGGCAAAAAAACGGAAGTAAGAAAGTACTCACTATGTTCATACATCTATACATATCAAATAAACTATAAGTATTTTTAATACAAAGGTAAATAATTCATTTTAATTTAAAAAATATTGCATTGTAATTTATTAAACATATGCTCCACAAACAGCAAATAGAATATTGTGCAAAATCGTATCCCTACCGACAATTTTTCGACGATGATTTGATGTTTGCTGTTCAATGTTGCATACGACTTCATGGCTGCAACATTTATAACCATAGCCTACCGAGTGGTCTCTCTAGCAGAAATAAGTACCTGTTTTTGTTCTGTGTATTTCAATTATTTGATTAACATAAAAGGTATAATTATTGTACATACTAGGGATGTATGGATGTGAAATTTCGGATCTGAATATGGATACGGATATATGAATAATATTTTACCGGGTTCGGATTATCCGGTTGTTTCGGTTAAGGATATTAGCTGATTTAGGACTTGGAACAAAAAATATAATCTATTTACACGGCAACAGTTTGACTTTCTTTGTAGGTATTATTACCATGGAATAAAAACCTTAAAAATTAAATAATAAAAACGTCTGAATATAAAAGCGACATAGCAAGTGTATCGGCTCGGATAGCGAAAACTTGTCATAACGTATTTCATTTAGACTCCGCCCCTATTCGAAATTAACCGAAACTTTTTTCGGATTCGGTTACGGTTTCAAATATATGTTTATTTCGGATATCCGACAGTTTCCGTTACGGTCACGGAGCTCCGTAATATCCCTGGTGCATACATTCTTTAAGCATTAACATAAAATTGAATTGGACACAAAAATAACGAATTATTTCCAAATTAATTCACAATTTCACGTGTAAAAGTTATCGAATACTGATGTTTGTTTTTTTAATACAAATAATTGAATCGAGCGCAAACAAGCAGTAAGAGTTTCCTTGTAAATGGCGTGGTTTACGTTGAGAAATACGAGCATATTGATTGCTCCTTTGTAGTAAGCAACAATTATTGCCGTGTCGCACTTAAAGCGTCCTTTGTCAAGGCTAAAGCAGCAACTTCCGTTCATTAAACTGTTAATGTTTTTAAAAGTAAATTGCGATAATGAAGTAGGGTTTTATCGAAAAAAAATATTTTGCAACAATAATGCTTAAATGGAATAAATTTCGGAATAACATTGAGTGATAGCGTCGAAACTAGAGCTGCCTAAGAGAACCGAATTCACGTTACCATGAAAGATCATATAAGAGTATCCCGCCTGTCATAGCGACTTCCTGCGTGCTGGAAAATGTTATGTTGTACAAAGCGATAGAGAGTTTAAATCCTGTTTATAGGATATGATGCCAACAGGATCTAATTGACAATTTCTTACTGCAAAAACAGTTATAAAATAACTGGACCGATTGTACTTTTTATACAGCAGTGGCCCGCCCCAACTTCCTTCGGGTTTAGCAATTAATTGTCTATACATAATTGTACGGGATGAAATTTTCAAGTGGGCGTGGATGACCAAATCTGAAGCCATGAGGAATAGCGAAAAGTACTCAAAGGAGTAAAGAGTCCGATTTCGATGAAAATTAAAACGGCATCATTGATTTTCCTAGCCAGGAATCAAACCAGTTTTTTTTGAAAAAAACACTATGTATTACATACACCATTCGATAGTGCCACTAACAAGGATCGAATTCTGGGAAGTAATAACATACGGCAAACTCATGTCCAGAGTATTATTTCAATCTGTTCAGTGACCCCACACAGACACACAACACTCAGAGGGACACACACACACACAAAAGCAGTATAGCTGTTACAATTTAATATTTAATTAGTTACTTTTATACTCACCATTGGTATGTTGACCAAAAAGATCTTTTACTTTTTAGTTTATTTACTAAAGTGTACGCATGCAATCAAGAGAATGGGGCCTGGTGTGTTTTAACACAGGTATTTAAATGCCTAGTCCAAGAGTCTGCTCTCATAAACATTATAAGAATTAACTAGATACCTATCTATTAAAAAAATTGTCTAAATTTTGAAAAAAATAGAAATCTGTTAGGGCAAGGTCCGGTAAGTGAGGTTGGCGACGGAGAATTTCCAGCTGTAACTCTTTACTGTAGCTGTAGCTTTGCGACGGTGTACCGTGAAATGTAAGCTCCCGCGTTGTTATAGAAAAGCAATGGGGAAGCGATTGAGTCTTGGTTGTTGAATTGCGAGCTTCTCAATCATTATTTTTGCGATTCTTGGCAATAGACATCTGACGTCACTTTTGTGCCATTCGGTAAGAAGCTGTGATGTACAAGTCCGGCACTGGTCCACCAAAGAGTCAACGTCATCTTCCTATGAGTAATCTTTTCTAGCGCACTGATTATGTGCTGTACCCGCGTTCACCCACAGACAAACGCTTACGGTACGGCAAGATCCACTTTTCATCACATGTAACAATTTAATTTAGAATCCCCTCGTTTCTATGCCAATTCAATAGTGCTATGCATGCTTCGACGCACAAGTCTCGCTGTTGGTCGCTTAGTTCGTGTAGCACCCACTGATCTAGCTTTTCTATCTTTCCTATTTGACACAAGTGCTTCAATGTTGTTTTGACTCTAACTCCAAAGCCCGCAGTACGCTCAGCCGTAGATTGAATTGGAGCCGCTTCCATTATCGCCTTCAATTCGTCATTATCAACAATAGTTAATGGCCGACCGCGAGGCTCGTTCTTCAATGCAAAATTTCCAGATTTAAAACTATTGAAGTAATAACGAACCGTGTTTGTGCAAGCAATGTTAGGCCCGTACATGTCGTTAAGGTTTCGTGTTGTTTGCGCCGAGATATTTCCACGTAGAAACTCTTATTCGAAAATTGTACGAATTTTCAATTTATCCATGGCGCCAAAAACACTATCTAAAAACAAATTACTGAATTTCAAATTAAAATACCATAACTTTCAAATAAAATTTATTTGAATTTCGAAGTGGGCGTCAATCCACAGATAATTAAATCTGAAAATGCTGGTTATAATTTCTCCAATTTCGAAGGTGAAGACCTATTATTATCATGTCTAGACATAAAGGGATTAATGAACATTAATAAAAAATCCTTTTGCTGTATCGACAATAATCTACCCCCCCAACAGTAAGTAACATTTACAATATTAAATGTATTAACACATGCCGTATTGGGGCAGCCTGGAATACTGTTCCCAATCCCATGCTGGCAAAACAGGGTGTCTTAAGAGACGACAGTAGCCAGCCTGCTTGGTGGTAGGGTTTCGTGTAAGGTTTATTTTTTAAATATTATTATTGAGACATTACTATTATTACTGGTAACAATATTTTCGTGAAGCCTGTATGGCTAGCTACCACCCTTTTGCTTGAGTCAGGTGCCAAATGACTCGTCGGGTTTGAGTGCCAGTACTTTCTGTCTTTCTTCTTCTATCTCGGCCGACAACCCATTAGTGACGCCTTCGTTGTTACTGATGTCCATTGACATTTCTAGCCGTATTGGGGCGGCTTAGAATACTCCCCCAATCCCATGCTGTCAGAACAGGGTGTCGTAAGAGGCGACAGATGCCAGCTTGCTTGGTGGTAGGTCTTCGCGTATGGATTATATTATGAGTATTATTATTAAATAATTAATATTATTACTGGTATTATTATCTTTCCGTGAAGCCTGCCTAGCTAGCTACCACCCTCCTGCTTGAGTCAGCCGCCAAACGACTCGTCGTGTTCCGGCTGGGGACTTGGGAGCCAGTTCTTTCTTTCTTACCTTCTCATTTCCTGGCCGAAAACGCTTCAGTGATACAATTCGTCTTGCTGATTTCCATGGACAACGGTGACCTCTTACCATCAGGTGGCTCGTCTGCTCGTTTGTCGGCTATTAACATAAAAAAAATTACAAAATCACATCTTGAAATAGATATTAACACAAAAAGCAGGTTTAACGAATTACTGCAGGTCAACTCCGGTCATTACAAAGGATAATTAATTCGCATTAAGCCGTATAACGTAACCCTCCGTTTATGACGGCATTACGGAGATTTTTGATTATTACTTCCGTTAATTAAAACAGAGAGTGAATATTTACGAATCTTTCCTATACTACTTACCCTCAGAATTGTGGGCGTGGGTAGTCGAACAAGTTTAAGCAGGTGGTGATTTTCTGACGTCTAGTGATGTTTCATTTCAATAGTAATACGGATTCAATATAATTAATATTATTTTCATTACACATTAAACATGTTAATTATATTTATAAGGTTATATACACTATGATAATTAAAATCTAATTTTATTGAAGAGCAATTTATTTTATTTTAAATTCTCTATTTGTTTATTTATCAAACAATATTAAGGTTAAAATTTGATTAACCTATCATAAATGAAACCATTCGAGTTTCTACTACAATTAAGACAAAAAGTTATTCTTTAGTATTAATATTTCTTATTCTGAACTGATTATATACACTTACTTGAATATAATTGGATTATATTAATTGCTATTACAGTTCTGATAGTATAAAATTCATACTGTACAATACTATAATTACATATACTTATATACGTTACATACATATACATACTTTATAATATAATACTTAAATTGTAAAATGAAAATATATTATAAACGAAATAGCTGATTCATTCTAGCCAAATTATTACTCACCAACGCAGCGGCCCTTCCTGACATCGTTCGGGTACAGCAATTAATTATTACACACATACAATTGATAATACTGTAGCCTATGTCCATCCGGAATAATATATGTTTAAAATGGTAAAATAATTGTTCATACAGGTATCTTGGTTCTGGAGACATAATATACATAAACTGAAAAATTTCGCACTCTCTTTATAATATTAACAAGCGGCTCGTTTCAACAATTAATTATTATACACATACATTTAATGCATAGCCTATGTTCATCCGGAATAAAGTACCTTTCAAATGGTAAAAGAAGTTTTCAAATAGGCCGTGGTCTCAAATATTAATTTATCTTCCTGTGAGGTAATACAAAATAATAAAACTGAAAATACGATTAACAATATTCAGTAGTATTAACGATAAATAAAATAGCTGTTCAACGAAAAAGAGAATTGCAAATCTAATTCAGGGCTGATACCAGAGACGAAAATTCGAATATAATAAGGTTGTCTGAAATCTCAATAATAGGGTCTGTAAGGATTCACAACGGCGCGGCGCTCGATTTATAATGTATCTATATATTACTTGCCTTAATATTTTATTAAATACAATTTCATATCGCATTAGTATAATGTATAATTAGCAGCTGAAGCCTCGCTAAATTATAATATTAATCCCTTATTATGCCCTTGAAATCGTGTAACAAGATATCAATTAATCAGACATTTAAGAGCAAGCAGGTCAAATATCTAAGCCAGGCTTAATGGATTTACTAAGCTCAAATTGACAAGTGTCACGTCGTATTACTGGAACTAGATCGAAGTTTATAATTAAATAATTATACTTGTACAATATATAAAGTACGTACTCTCCCTCTTTTTTCAGTTTCTCTAGTTCTGTAAATTAGAAACATGAATTTATTATCACAGCTGCAGTCAAAATGTTAGTAAGTACCATTCTAATACAATGTTAAGAAATTGTTTTACGTGGACATACATATCCTAAACATGTAGGTAGATAATGTAATAATTTTATACCCTGCAAAATCGTAACTGGCCAGAAACACCAGAAAGGAAAACAAAACAATACTTGCTAACAATCAGCGTGTTGTGTTTACACAGTCTGTGGGAAACTAATGGACAAACAAGGGGTGGCCGTATTGACTCGCGGTCGGCGCGGTCTCTTGTCTTGGAAGATTTATTCTCGCCCGCAGCGATGACCATGGCAAAGAAGTAACTACTTACCGATACACGTTACTTCGTGTTAAAAGTGTACTGGTGGTTGTCATCGTACTTCTTGTTAATTCATGTTTTTTTATACCAGGAATCCGAATACAATGTACAATATGAATCCTTTTCTTAAGTACTCTGTATTTAAGACCTACTTATTACTTATTACAGAACATGATTTTATCGATCGATTATACGATCCTGTAGTTTACTTAGTTGTGATGCAGCTTCCCGAATGAACGATTTAAGTAATTGATGGTGGGATTGCATATTTTTATAAAATCTATGTGTTTCCTTTTTAGTTTTCTTTATATATAAACAGGCGAAAATATAAGAGTTCAGAAACATTTTTAGTGGCTATTGGCAATAACAAAAATGTTATTAAATTAGTATTAGCACTTGCACAAAGTTGCAAAAAGTTGTTAACGGAACGGTATTTTATGATTATTTAGAAATATCGACCACTAGCCGATTACTAGTTTTTATAAAAATTCTAAATCGAATACACCTTTCCAAGTTTACTTTCGTTCAAAGTATTTTTATAACACCGAGTCCAGGTTGTCCTGTCAGACTGAAAGTTTTGCTTGTGATCCTAACGACATCAAACTGTCTATTCCTGTGGGAATACCCCATGAATTATTAAACATTTCGGGATACGAAAAACCGTTGTCATCGCATTTACGTTTTTTTATATTTATATATATAATAAAACAATAACGATGAAAGAATCTATACGTGTGATTTTATTTCAAATTAGTGGTCGCTCCATGTTGGTTACGCGATATAAGCTCGAATACAATATTTTTAAAAATTGATTGTCGGATTGTATGTTACTAAATCACTGTAAAAGTAATAAAACGAATTTAATAAAATTTGGTGATAAGTTATCCTTAGCACTGTAATCAAAAATACTCTTTACGACGGAAGGGCCCCTTATGTTGCTGTCACGCTGCTGCGATAAAATGTTTAAAACATGAACGAATTTTGCGGGTATCAAGATCTTACTAATAAATTGTTCCACACTAACTCATAATATGTTCAGTGGAATAAAATGTATGACCTAAGATATAATTACAAATGTTCTGTCACTACACTGCACCTACCTAAAGAATCGTCATCATCCTTCTGCCCTTATCCCAATTTTATTTGGGGTCGGCGCAGTATGTATTTATGCCGCTAGGGTTTTGGCTTAGATTTTACCGTCGGCCGCCTGCCTGACACCAACCCTCCTTGGGAATGCTGTTGTGGTGGTTTACTCGCTACCGCGCGGGTTGCCCAAAGCGCTGGTGACATACTCTAAGCTAGTTTTAGCCCTTTAGTCGCGTCTTACGACACCCATGGGATAGAGCGGGGAGGTCACATTCTTAATCCGGGACCACACGGAATGCAGCTACCTAAAGAATATAGTATTAAAAATCACTTTCTCACTAAATACACCCGTCCCAGTTACTTAGTCAAATGATTTGCCAAAATATTGCTTTTGCGATTCTCCTGGGGTAAAATCGTAGTTCGCAGATATTGGCATGAAGCCAGTGTGATATGTTACATAGAATTCGCTGTCAGACATTTAGACTAACGTATTCGGCGAATATAGACGTCTGTAACAAATATTATTTATCTACTTTCTAGACCAACGGGTGTTTTAATCTTAAGATACTTTTCTTACGTGAAGATCCTATTTTTCCTTACATCGATTCAATTTTATATAAATTATTTTTATTCGGGCGACGTTAAACTAAATAGAAGAAGTAAAATTGTTTATGAATTTATTTCACAGCAGTAACAGTTATTAACTAAGCTTCTAAAAGCGGATTTATCATTCCATCTCGGCCGGCAATGCATTAGTAACACCCCTGGTGTTGTTACTTGTCAGGTCGTTTGCAAGAAAATCAGAAAAAAAATTAAAATATAAAAAAATAAAAGTTTAAAAATCTTAAAACATACTTTTATCGGTAGCACAACACTAAAAACCAAAAATCATAAATGAGCCACTTCTCTCTATTTAATCGTTGAGGCCTTACTTTTACTTTAAAGTAAGTCATGTTTATAATTTATTTAATATTTATTTTTTATTATTCATCTAATCTACACACATCTCCTAAGTTCCATGATAATACAAGAACTAGAAGTTGCTGAAATTCAACTTCTTAGATTTCATTATATAGTTATTTACAGCTTGACCTTATAGAAGACGTGTTGAAAAGACGAAAAAATTACAGTTTAAAAAAATAAGACTTACAATCTTCTAGTAACCTACTTTTGCCTAGGTTCAGAAAACCCTTGCCTGACATTATTTTTTGTTAGGCTTTTCATTAATACATTTAATTACATTGTTTGTTACTATTCATTTTCAACACGTACTCAATTGAGGAACAAAAATTGTATCCAACATTCGAACTCAAGCAACCCGAGCCCACTAAGCGACAACTGTATTAACTGAAGGATCAAGACAATGCTCAACAGGTATTTGACCTGAGATCCTTTTACAATAAACACGAGGTGACGGCGTGATAAATACGCAAGCACTTCAAACGACACCTAAGCTTTCCGGTATTGGCTAATAGGATAGCAATCATCATTTGCTTACCGATAAAAAACTAGACTACACTTAACGATCTCTACGGATTTAAATAGTAAAACCAGATAATATTTTATTCTCTTTTCTAAATATTATACACCGATATATCACCCATAAAACCCCGTAACTGCACCAAAGGGATTACTGACACATTTCCGACCACAAAGGAACTGACGAACTCTAACAAAACCGAAATACGTCAAAGATATTCCACGGTTCATTTTAAAAGGAGCGTGGAAACTAACCAGGCAGGTCATTAAGGCTTCAATGCAACATACATCTATACCGACGGGATTAACCTGTGGCGCATAATCCAGCAACCACAAATTTGAGAAAATAGTTGCGATTACCTCATCCAATGAACAAACGAAGAAGGTTGGCGGGGACTCAAGGATAGACGGAAACACTAATACTCAAATAATGATAAAACTAAGGATGTCTCTATAACAAAATATGCATGAATGATTTGGCTACATTAGTTATAAAATAACGGCCAAAAACTATTTAAAACCATGTCACTACACTCAAACCACAATGAAATGCAGGTTAAGGTCAAAAGCATGACACCTTACGGGCTATCATCTATGGATTGGACTAACTAAATGAAATCTGCAATGCTTTTTTTATTCAAATTGAATTATGTAGAGGGTTTAGTCATATTTTTGACTATGTCACCACATTAATACTGTTAAATCTAAGATACACTTGAAACATATAATAGGATCAGTGTCTTGACCTTTTTTAAACCAGGAGATCTGCAATGCGTGGTCCGTTACATGAGTGCCTCAAGATAACGGCCAATAGAAAACCCCTCAAGCCGTTTCGTTTGATAAGCACGTACACAAAACACTTCGGGCACGGAAATCCGGTCTGTTCCAGAAATGGTGCCACGTGTACTTTTTGAACGTCTTCCTTATCCTTAATCCTTTAAACGATTTTTTACAACGTTCAAAAATACCGATGTCATTAAATACATATCTTTTCAACGTAGGAATTGTAATGAAATTCCCTTTTAAAAATTTCTCTTGATTTATTCCCAGTTTAACTGATTTAGAAATCTTACAATCTAGACTTGATTCAGTGATGTAAAAAAGGTGAATTCCCATATAAATTAACTTAGTTTTCAACCATTAAAAAAAATTTATTCAAAAAAAATACAAAACGTGTTTACCGAAATTATGAGCTTAAGCCGATCGGTCGGCTTTACATCTTACGCGACATAAATAGCTACCTTCTAAGCCCACGTCGAATTTATTTTAATATTCGACTATTTATTTTATAATAATTAAAGACTAATTGTGGACTTTATTTGATTTTTAAAGACAATATTGAGATTTGAATATTGTTTCGTAACGTTTTTTATGTTGAATTATTATTCGAATTATTACTAAAAGTATGAATGAATGGTTCCTACAGTAAGAAGTAGAATATCTAACAAATTGAATAGAATAGAACGATAAAGATCATACTTCGCATCGCCCACTGTTCGTTACCAAAAAACAAATTAAAATATATCTGTAGAACTTTATTTAGGTTTCAAAACACATTTAATGATCTGACAAAAGTAACGTCCAGAATAATAATTAAATAGTATTAAAATATAAATATTGGAGTCTTCTCGAAAAATATGCTATTAATCATTATTAGGAAAGCAACCCTAAGAATACCTAGACAGCTTAGTGCACTACGCAGTTTAATTAAAATGAAGTCAGATATCACTATTACTCGTAAGTGGTGTAGCACTTTTAAAACAGTAAAGAATAACCCAGACGTATTTATTACGAGTAAATCTATCAAATGTTTGTATGACTAATCAATCACATCTACATAGTTAATCTAGACAGACTAGACAATATAAGGAAGAAAATTATGAAACTAAGTCACAATATTAGCAAGATTTATTTTCTTTCTTTCTTACGTTCTTCTCATATCCTAGTTGACAACGCATTAGTGCCACTTTTGCTCTTGCAGATGTCCATATGCGACGATGACTACCATCAGGTGGCTCGACTGTTCGATTGTCGGCTATTAACATAAAAAGAGTTAAAATACAAATATATACTTATTTCTTTGTCTTGTTTATTTAAACTATGCCGGCGTAAAATAAAGTATGTTTTCGTTACTAGCACTTTTTCTTTTATTTCTGCAGTTATCCGTAGACATCAATAAAAACGTTTTTCCTTACACGAAGTGCTCTGTGAGTTCACAGTCCACTTTCACGTATCTGATTAGTATAATATAACATCGCATGTATATGAAAATATAAAAAAATACATAGAACTTTATGACTTATTGATTTGTAAGCTAATTGATACGTAATATAGCAAATAAAGTTCGTTTATAATATGACTAACACATGATAACAAATATGATGAAGCGTTGCAAAGCGTCAAGTCCTCATGACTTGCTGATTGGAACATAAAAATTTTCATAGTTGCATAGTTTTGCCGATACCATTTCGTAAAATTTCTGTCAGTAACTATTAAGATTTTGATACTTTGGGAGTCATTAAACGTGATTATGAAGTGTGTATTTCTAATAAAATATATTTTAGGGTGTAAGGTGCGGTGTACAACGGACGAGACTATGGCAAACAACCCTTCCTTGAAAAGGTCGCTGAGTCGTATATCACCTAATTTAATCCCGATTATTTACAAAAGAAAACGTTATCCGTGTTGCTTATATTATAATAAATTAATAAGAAATACTTGTAATCATGTGAGGTGTTTGGACAATTAAGACATCACATACAGCCAAGACTTGAGCTTACAGCTTACATTAGGGCCAGTAGTTAAGCGAAAGATAAGGACAAGTTGAAGATTTCAAATTCAAATTCAAAATCATTTAATCATTAGGTATTCAGTAAATACACTTATGAACGTCATTTTTTGCTTCTACCACCGTTTCGAAAAGGTGTTTTAACAATGAGGAGAAGAAACAGCGAAAGAAACTCCTCAGCACATCTCTTAAACAACATATGGTAATTACAAAAGTTTAAACCTGTGCGGAACTGGTTTCGACACTAATTTTGTCCAGGCATCCTTGTCATTCATGTACATGTACATGTATTTCACAGGTAACATGTTATAATGTGTCTGATCCGATTAGGAATCGAATATTAGCCCCTTTACTCTCTATATTCTTTATTTTCCTTCTTCTTTTTTAATCTCAACAACTAACTTATTCAGCAGCAGTTCTACCATTATACCTACATATACGAGTATATACTACATATATTACAGGCACAGTTCTTCGAATTGTTATTCAAAATATTTTGTGCCTTTAAACTACTTTACTCTATGCTTAATGTATACTCTATACCCTATACCCTATATATGTACGAATAATTCAATGAAAAATAACTATAGGCGTTCTACGATTATGTTATCAAAGTTCTGACTTTCATTAATCAAAATGTTCAGTACGTCCGATTGCTGGCATTTCTCCTTCTTCATCTGACATATTTCAATGTTACTATATTTTTTATTATTTTAGTAATACGAGGTGATTTATTTAGTTAAAGACAATTTGTTATATAAAAATGGAACTAAAACCTGACGTAATAGAATTCGCAGACGTCGATATAAGTGACCCTATGATAATGGAGGAAGATCCCTATCGACGAAGAAGGTGTTCAATTATCGTCACATTGGGTGAAAAATTATTAACATTTTATGAGCTAATAAATATTTTAGCGTTGTTAAGGTCTTCATCTAACTTCAAGCTCGAACCAACTTCTCTTGCGCGTGGTTCACCATCCGTAACCTACAATTAAAGCAATGATGTCAAATTTATTCTTATAAAAGTTGCCGAGATATTACTCAGATTAGATTTGCACGATACTCTTGTAACGTAGTAAGGTTCAGTAACTGCTTTGCTACTACCCTCTTTTTAAATTAATCACAAAATATTTATCCATGTTTCGGTTGCAGTTTTGGAGAGAATGTTAAATAGTTTACTGCTTCATTTTCAGCTAGCTTTACGATGCCCTTATGACTATGACGGTGACCATCGACCAACAGGGTTACCTTTTCGTTTGCTGTCTGATGATTACCATGCAAATACATTAATTTGATTACACGAATGGCTTGCAAATATTTAAAACCATAATCATAAAACGCCTAAATTCACAGAGCCTCTCCTCAGAAGAGTATCTACTGACGTGTTTTCGTTCCTATCTTGCCGAAAAGCCTACCAAAAAGTCCCTACATATGCCGTATTAACGCTTTCGTTAATTTATATTTTGCCACCAGCGATGTGATATTTAACTTGTAATCGCTTAGTTCAAGGCTTTTTCGATCAATAACTTAGATCGACACAAACTGTAACGCTTTTTTTATATTTTTTTACCTAATTTTAAAATTAAGTTTCTAATGAACTATTTATATATATTTAAATAAGTTATCCATATTTACGGAAGTGAATACAAAATTTCAAAAGACTCGCTGTACGTGTTACAAAATTGTCGAATTGTTCGTGAAATCATCCAGGTGCATTATTTCAGAACAGCTAAAATGCTATATATATAGCATCTGAAGTATGCAAATAAATGTGACTAAATTGAAATTTTTTAGCTGATAATACTATCTCCATTACCGAAAAGAAATCATAATGTATTTCAGTCTCTTCTTAACCTACCGTCAATTGAATTTTAAAGTTATATACCGTACTTGGATAAAAATACTAAAAAACATGTATGTTGCCGTAGCTGATCCAAAAATAACCCCTGTGGAAGTTCAAAAGATGATAGAAGCAGGTATGAACGTGGCCAAGTTTAAAATGTCCTACAGCACTATGGGTGATAAGCTTCGTCTCCTGGGAAAAGTAGACAAGGCTGCTGCGATGTGTTGCAAAAAGTACTTTGTAAATGACTGGCCAATATCTACTTGTGTCGAACTGAAGACTTGTATTGTTAAAACTGGAGTGCTTGAGGCAGTTAGTCCTTTTAGTTTTTTTTTTAATTTTGATAAGGCTATCATGTCGCCAAGTTCTTAATGGCCCAACTGGAAGAGCGAGGCATCTCAGGGTCAATTACCGAATGGAGCAGACTAATGTTTGTCTTCGAGTCTTGCGTTTCTGTGATGTCTCATTTATGTATGTCCATAGCACGCACATAGTAAATCCTAGTGTGTGTATTACGATTATTAATAAATTAAATAAAACTAGGACACTAACAAAGCGTAGACTACGTCACCACTTAATATAAATACAATCCAAGACAGGTAATAGATATATAGATATATAGGTATACATTAACTTTATAAAGTAAAAAAAATCTGGAATCACGTAATACCTCATATGTTGTAAAAAATCTTATTTTAAGTGTTACTTAGGAAAAATTAAAATTTTCGTGATAATTTGCTAAAGTTTGATTTTCAACATCAAAAATTTAGTTTTTCATTTAATAAGAAGGTCCATGTATCCTTGAATACAAGCCAACAAACCTTCAAGGTGCCGTGGGAGCGACACCGGATGTGGGATTTTTACCGCACTAACCCTAACCCCCCCCCCCCCNNNNCCTTAGTGCTACAGGACAGTACAGGAGTACAGGACTCCGGGATCTCCAACGGAACGTAACCGGAGTCCTGAGCGCGTGCCCTGCCGGGCTCTACTCGTGATGAGCCTCCGCTCGCCCCCACCTTCTGATATTTACGGCGGTACGTGGCCACGTATACCGTCGTCGTTTCCGGGGTTGCTGACTGGACGGTTCAAGCTCCCACCCTAGCCACCCACAACCCCGCAATCTCTCTTTTAGTCGCCTCTTACGACAGGCAGGAGATACCGTAGCCCTATTCTGGTCCTGAGCTACTGTATTGGTATATTCTTTACTGCCTGACTAGTTCCACCCTTCTTCTTGACCTTCCTTTCGATTAATAAATGTATTTTACATGTTTTGATTGCAGTGACAGAGAACGATTAATAAGTGGGTCCTCCACTTCCTTCCTCGCTAGCAATGCGTCGATTAAGACTGATGTTACAGATGTCCACAAGCGGTGATGACCACTTACCATCAGGAGGCCTATCTGCTCTTTTATTTATTTAGGCTTTTACTCAAAATAAACTGCATAGCTATTTCCTTCTTCCGTAATAATAAGTAAATATTTCAGGATAAGGAACACATAATACTAAATGAAGGCAAAGAAATAATATTAACAAGTAATATTATAGATTACAACAAATGTAATGACAATAAAATATTCGTGGATAATTATTATATGACCACTGATGTAAAAGTTGGGACAGAAATATCGATAGATTCCGAAGAAATTATTCTAACTTGTACACAAATAATTGATGCGAAAACTATTAAATGTGTAGTAATAAAAAGCGGCAAATTATCGAATGTATGTGACGTATGTGCTAGAGTAGATAATCATTCTAGACCTTATATCTCAAAAAACGATTTGGAAATTGTTAAATTTGCAGTATCGTACCAGGTAAATTATAAAAAAATATATATCAACGAATTTAAATAGGTTAAATTTACTAACAGCAACATTTTATACCAATAACGATTAATTCCTTTGTATTTCAATTTTATCAGGTGGATATGATAATAATAAACTACCCGCGACACAAGGACACGTTGAAAAAAATTAAAAATTGCATTGGAAAGAAAATAAAGCGACCGTTACTAATATCTGGAATTTGCACTCAACAAGGGTTGAATAACTTTGATGACATTGTTAAGGTTAAAAAAATGCACAGAAATCATAACCATGTTTCAAATGTGTATTAATTACATTTACTCACTTCTTAGGTCATTTATATTAATATTTTTAATATTCATGATATCGATAATATTAAATCGTCTAGTATTCTGGTACACAGGAATCGGATGGCATAGTTCTATCAAGAGAATATTTGCCGTACGAACTAGAACCTTCCAAACGGCAAAGACTGTCAAGTATTCAAAAGTGGATGGCAGCAAAATGTTTGGAGGTAGAAGAGTATTAATTAACAATGTACTATTTTTTCTATTTTTGTAACAATAATTCGTGATGTAAGCCATATTTCTCTAGTATCGCTATCAATCTAGGACAGTATAAGTAAACTAAGTATTATAGTCTTGTTGAGATCTAGTCCCCTAATTTGGGATTAAATCATAGACCTGTTTAATAAAAAAAATTAATTAATTTGGAACTGTTATTATTTTGCAGGCTGGAAAACCTCTTTTTATTTCTGGAATATTCCGCAACGCTATCGCTAGTGGAAATTTCGACGACAGTGAAATATCTGATGTGACAAATGCAATAATAGATGGCGCTAGTGGATTCCTTTTAAAAGATTGCTTTGATTCTGAAAACACGTTAGAAGTTCTAAATGCAATGAATCAGTTATGTTACTGTGTTGAACGTTTGGTTACGACCAAAACTGGATTTTGGCGACTGACTGATTTGGTGAGCAATTATTACAGAATTCGTTTTCACATCATGATTACTCATTATTCTTTCGACACTGTCATAGTTTTGGCTAAATGTTATTTTTACTTTTACCGTTATTTAAGTAAAAATATTGAAGACCTGATTTAATTTAATTATGATCATTTGAGTAAGGATGAATGTGTAAATTTCTTAAGAAACCGTTTAAACTATCAACAAATTTTCAATTAGTTTGAAAGCTATTTCAGTAATATAAAATTTCGGTCACTGAAATCAATAAAAACGTCAAATTAATACAAAACATAAATTTTCTGTCATACTCGTATATATTATAACTATACTTCAGAATGAATTTATAAATAAAAATCGTGAGGATCAATCAATCAAGTGATGTTTACTTTGACCTTTATTAATATATACCAACATCGTGAACAGACGATGGTGTATCCAAACTTTTTTTTGTTCTTGTAATTGAAATATTTTTATAGATAACGCATTTTAATGCTTATAGAATGATATGAACAGAAAGCTAGTAATTAGACAGATAGGTAGAAAAACTTTGCGGAAGTACATTCTGACACGAATAAGTACGATACCTAGTGACGTTTAACGAAAGGTACCTTATGTCACTGTTCCAAGAAAGCTTCACTATAAGAAAAATGCCTTAATAGCTAACTTATTAGCGGCATGGATTACTTCTCGTAAAAAATGAGATGTACAAAATGCTCTAACATACTGCTAACGTGCCGCTTGATAGAAAGGTTAGTGTCTAACCGAAGTATCGGAACTCTCGTCACCCGAAGAACTCCGACATAACTTTACGATTGCATCTAACAACATAACCAATAAATAATCTTATCCTATGAGCTTTGGAAATTTTGCCTCGTGTCATATGATTAATATTTATTGTGACAATGTGCAGTAGAAAAGTTCTCCGGTGGCTGAAGGCGTTGATTCATATTTATTTTTATTTAGCCCAAAATTCCAGTAAACGCAGCCGAAGCAGCTGTCATGGCCTGCGCAGCTACAGCGAACATAACCAACGCGTCATTAGTCGTCATTCCCACAGTAACCGGAAAAACCATCAAAGCGCTCCATCTGCTAAGATTGTCTTGTATCATCATTACGCTCAGCACAAACAACAGAGCTACCAGGCTGCTGTCCAGCTTCAGAGGAGTATATCCAATGTTGTACACAGGTATGTACGTGTATAATAATGTAATCTCGTAGCTTAACAGTTTAGGGTGTTAGTACACATATCAACTCGGAAAGGGATCGCTGATTTAGAATCTTTAAGAACTTCAAACACAAATTTCTGTTGAAACTAAAAAACTGAAAAATGATTAGTGTATGTCCAAGCGGCGATCGCTTCAAGTACCTCTCATATGAAAAAGTAACAAAGTGTACGATCTATGCGATCCGCATTTAACGCAAGGAAGTAGAGAATAGCGGCAGAGAGGGTGTATGATGGCATAAGGAAGCGTCATTCCGTAGGCCGTCACAGTATTCGAGTCAGTCATACTGTTAAAGCACGCCAATAGATTTCTCTTGTACTATATTGTAAAAAGGGGGATACGTACGAATTCCATATGTAAATGGAGCTCCTCGTACGGCTCTTTTTTAAAATAATAACTATATATTTAATAATACATTTTTTCTCAGAGTACTTTTTTTATAAAACATATGTACCGATAAATTGTATCGTGCTATAAAAGTTTTCTAACTTCCAAGTTACTAGTAGATTGATCTTCCTGGAAATTTCTATGTAGAATAGAAGTAATCAAAAGTTTAACTTTACATTCGAGAGAAATCTCTTGAATTGAAAAGCTTCAATGCAGTTCAGCATGTAAGAAAATAGTAACTTTATAACTTTTAACTTCAAAGTGTGCTCGGAGGATTCCCTCCGGAGGATTCCTTCTTTATCAATAAGTTTGTGCTTGCCTGGTCGTGTTTGAACGTCCTGAGCGTACGGATTTTCATGAGTTTATTCTCAATAAATGTATAGCGTACTTTAACAGCAAAATTTATTATTAGTAATAATATTAACTATACACAGAACGGATTATGTTTGGCATTGAAATAGATGTTGCAAATAAAATTTCTATTTTAACAAGGGATGGTAGTCCGCTTGAAAATACTGGTAGGTTAATCGTTTTAAAATCAGTATTCTGTACAGAGTATCGAATCCTGTTGGCGTATCAAATTTTTTATAGTAACTTTGTCCAGCTCGCCTTAGTTTCGCTTCAGAAAATCCACGCCTAATGTTGACCAAGAGCACCTATTTTTATAATACGTTTAATATACATTATATTTGCCTGACTTTATTATTTTGGGAATAGATTTTCCTAGTTATAATAATAATTAGAAACATCTTTTTTGGAAATTTTGGTATTCAAATTCATAATCATTTAATCATATAGGTATTCAGTAAATACACTTATGAACGTAATTTTTTGCTTCTACCACCGTTTCGAAAAGGTGCTTTAACAATGAGGAGAAGAAACGGCGAAAAAAACTCCTCAGAACATCTTTTAAACAACATATGGTAATTACAAAAGTTTTAACCTGTGCGGAACGGGTATCGACACTAATTTTGTCCAGGCATCCTTGTCATTTATGTATTCATCTATAATATAATATCCTTTGCCTATAAGTTGTGTTTTAATGCGACGCTTAAAAGTTCCTATGGGCAACTCGCGTAACGACTTAGGAATCTTATTGTAAAAACGAACTCCAAGCCCCATAAAAGAACGGTGAACCTTTTGAAGACGAAATGCAGATGTAATCAAATTATGCCTATTTCTTGTTTGATGATTGTGTGTATCACTTTTCTGGTTATACATATTTAAATATTTTTTTTAATAAATACTAAATTACTATATATATACTGACTGGCTACGGTGAGTACACCTATTTCTTTAAATTTTTCTCTTAATGACTCACGCGACTTTAATCTGTATATATATAGCTCTAATTGCTCTTTTCTGTAATATGAATATTGAATCAATGTTCGCTGATTTACCCCACATTAGGATACCGTAAGACATAAGACTATGAAAATAGGCAAAATAAACAAGTCTATCTGTCTCTACATCAGTGATTAGTCTTATTTTCCTAATAGCGTAAACAGACCTACTAAGTTTACTTGCGAGAACCAATATATGGACGCCCCACTGAAGCTTACTATCTAAGGTGATACCTAAAAAAATTGGTATTGGTAGACTTTGTTATCGATATGGGGGCTTAAACATTTTTTTTCTTTGTCTGTCTGGGCACGTGTAAATAAACCAACTGAACAAATTTAGATGATTCTTGTCATATTTGCAACTTAATCTACGATACTTTCCATGGATCTGTACTTATGCGTGTGATGTTGGTTTGGACATCATATTACGAGTAGCAAGTTACCAAAATGCACAAATATCTTTGAATTTTTTTTAGTGATTTCCGTGTAATATGTGCTCCTACAAACGGACGGACAGAAATATCAAAAAATATATTTTACCCTCAAAAATTGCATTTATTTGTGAGGGTAGATATGAGTATTTATTAATAAGTTTAGTTACTGCAGTGAATCAAAATATCGTAGAGAATCCTGCATACCAGTGAACTCTAAATTCTAAGACTTGACCACATAAACTATAAGATTTGACAATTCCGTAGCCCAGTTAGCAGTGACCGGACCTGCCAAGCAAGGGGTCCCGGGTTCGATTCCTGGTCGTGGCAGACATTTAAGTGACAAATAAATGTTTAGTATCTGGTCATGGATGTACTCAGAATACAGGAAATCCTAGTGTGGGGGTATGAGTGTATAACCGTTTAAGAGATGTTTGGAATCTGTTATCCTGCTTATGGAAAGTGTATTGGACAAACGCTTTGACCCCTTCTTGATCTAAAAGTAAACTCTTCACGCGAAAAAGAATCTTCGAGCCGAATAATTTCACAATTATTGGTTGTGATGAGGATGAATCCACTTGATGTCATGAAATAAAATTAGTAAGTAAATGCAATAAAAAAAGTAAGAAAAAACATTGTAATGTTTCTTCTCCTTTTTCCCTTTATCAAACGATTTTTTACATATTTTTTTTTGTTCGGTATCTATTGTCAAATTATAACTAGAATTATAACTTATAATTTTGTATTATGAATAAAAAATTATGGAAAAAGATTTTTTTGAAAGTATTATTTATGGGGCAAAGACAATACAGTTCAGTATTCGGCCTTTTTGTCCTTTGTTTGTTAATTTTCTTTTGTGCAATTGCCGAGTTTTTACGTATCTTTAAAAAAATTAATCAGATGGTTGTTTAATGATCTGGGTTAAATTTCGGCTGTTAGACGAAAGCTAAATACTTACTTCAAATCCCATCAAAATTTCAGATTTAATTGGAAACCTATTGGAATTGATTTCACCTTAGACATGTAAGCATAGAAACAAAATCTAAAAATAAAAACTTATAGATTCGAACTTTTCGTAACAATGTATTTAAAACTGTAATAAGGTGCTTATTCCAGGGTTAGACAACACACCGGCAGTGGTTTTACCTTATTATTATTATTGTAACGTATGATTGGATAATACGCGTTCCTGGGGAACAAACAAGAGGTTTTTGGTTGATTTAATTCCGAAGTAAAATCTGTAAGCTTTTATTAATTTAACTATTTAATCCAAGTTTGTATAATTATTTTCACAAAACACGATAGTTATAACGAAATTAAAAAGCAGCATTACTAGTATAAACTCAGTAGCTATATCGTTTTGGTTTGTATAGGAGTTTCGCACAAAAAATGGAACGCGACTCTCGAAGCACGGGTTCATTTTGCGATCGAGTGCGCTGTGAAGAAAGCTTGGGTGACGTACGGCGACACTTACGTCACACTACAGAGGGCGTGCGAGTCGAGCTCTTTCTGCGACACTGTTCGAGTTTGGAAAGTAACTGTCGCGAAGAAAGCCACGGTTGAGTAAGTGACTTTGTGCCTGGTTCTTCACTGATTTATTGGTTGACATAGTTATTCCATGACTGATAAGTAGACAGAGAAAATATACAAAAATATCAGAACCGAGTAAAGATGTCGCTTGGGACTGGTTAGTTTTCTGCCGAACTAGAGTTCTAAGGTTCGATTACCTGTCGAAGAAAATGTAATGTAAAAGATAAATAGCTATTCTCGAGTCGGTGGATTTTAATGTCTCATTTGTTTTTGCTTTCTGCAACAGAGAAAATCGTGTGATTATGGGAATTTCAGTGATTATTTATATTTTATATAATATCGCACCTTTAGAATGAAAGTGACTTAACTTAAAATTCCTGAAATTCCAGATTTTACTATAAATTTACTTAAAAAAGTCTACTCTAAAACCCCATGGTGAAAAAGAGCCCGAATTATGAGTGAGAAAGGGAAAAAGGGAAAACCTCATACATCAGTCTCTTTAAATTTACTCAAGACCATACATTTTTGAAAACTTTCTTCGTCATTTCCCATAAATTGCAATTTTTGAGTTAAGTCCCTTTCATTCTAAGGGTGCGATATTATGCTCATAGAGTAATGACTACTGTTCATGAGAAGCAATCGACATTAGTATGCAACAGATGGTGGACTTATATCATATGAGCAGTGGCGGCTTAGGCGTTTGAATCGGTCCCCTACACGAAAGACAAGTTCGAATCCTGAAAGCAGCTCAAATTTTTCGTATCATGTGTGTATTACAAATTAATTGTCACTTGTTTCGAGAAAGGAAAACATCGTGGGGAAACCTGCTTACATGAGAGGTCTTCGGAGGGTAAATTGGCCGCTGACCTCTCCACTATTTTACAATAGCGCATCAATGTGCTGCAAACCTACGGACTTTTAGATGAAACCTGAGCTATAGCAGCCGATGGAAGTACGTTATAGTATGTCTTATAATATGTCTTTCTTTACAGATGCGAATATGGAAGTGATGATGAAATATAATACATTTTATATACAAACTAAAATTGTTTGCGACATATATATTTTTGTTTAATAAATACTTGTGTTTTTAATGACAATCTTACTTACTCCTTTGATAAAAGAAGTAAAAAAATTTAAATGATTTTTTTTATTACATAAGTTAATACTTGAAAAATATAAATTTGAACGATATAATTTCTATGTAATCTAATACATAAAATCACAAATGTTAAATCACAAATATATAGCTAAATTTCAAAATATATTAAATGGAAACTAAATTAAATTTATAACAAGTAGATCTTTCAACTTTATGTCATAGATGATTGCACGATGATCCCGCAGCCCAGCTTCTAGAGACCCTGCCTGCTGAGAGGTCCTGGCTTTAATTCCCGGTACGAGCAGACACATTCGTATGACATATGTATAAATGTTTGTTCTCGAGTCGTGGTGTTTGTAATATGTCATATTTGTGTATGTCCATCTCACCCGCAATACAAGTTATTCTAGTGCAGGATATGGATGTCTGAACGTTTATTATTATTGTTTTATTTTCTACGGAAAATAAAATATAGTATTTAAAAGTTATTATAATTTTGTACTATATATTCCAACTGAGATTTTAAATGTTTCCATTTAAGTAACTAAATATAGCTTAGACCTCCTGTACACAGATATATGATATGGAATTAGCCCACAAATTTTAGCTGGATACCCTAACTACATAGGTTCCTACTTGGTATCCTACCTTAAGGAGGTATAAAACAGAGACCAAAATTTACGGGATATGTAAAGAGGAAATAAAATTCTACATATAAGGAGGTTACTACTTATATCATTATTAATTAAACTAGAGTCAATACAAAAATGCTAGTTACAAACATTTGGAATTCTACTAAAATAACCTAAAAAGTAAAATACTTTTATTTAAACATTCCAAAAGATTCAAAGAGTGTTGAGTCACTAATATTACTAAAGTTTTGACAATTAAGCAAAGCGAAACGTAATGACTATTTTATTTCTTTGGTTCCAATTAAAATCACCTAATCTTTTTTGCTGATAGTACTCACAAATTTATTCTATTAAAATTTCATCGCTCTCCGCAGCCTATTATGTGGTCTTCCGTTCTTAAAGGTTGAACAAAATGCTCAATTTAATTTTAATCTTCTGGGAATTATTCAGCCAATGGACGATTCGTATTTTTGGCTGAATGACTATCAGTTTCCAATTCGAATTCAGCATTGGTTATGGAAGGACGTGACTACTTTTGAAATTTTAATGCGTTGGAAGTTTGTTGAGCGGATTTAAATAACGCCGTGGTTTAATTAGTAAACTGTGGAACTATTAAACTATAAGTTTTCTGTTTTTTTATGTCAATATTCAACTAACGCGCCAACGGGCAATTTGATGGTAATTAGTCATTAGAGCCCATGGACATCCGTAACAAAAAAGACAACAACAATACGAAAAGCCAAAAAGCAAGGGTCGAACCTACTTTTTATCTATCTATCTAAACCATAAACTACGACCGAAACACTACATTATGCTTCATGCTGGAAGAAGGGATTAAATATTATTTTTTAAATTAATTTTTTTACACTCCAACGTGTAGTAATATCAGCTGAAATTTATCAAAATAAATTTACAACCGACAGCTCTGATCAGCAATAATAAAAATTTTATTCAATATAATGTAAACTTAAATATAGTAACCATGTGAGACCAAACTCGTAAGGTTTTATAATTTACGACTACACTTAAATCATCAATTGCGATAAATGTAGCTGTTTATAACAAATAAGTTGAAATGAACCATGAAATGCTAGACGAGGGCATTTTAATTGATTGCGATGCATCGAAGAACAAACTCAAGGTCAATCTATTTGGTAACAAAACATCGAGTGGCTGTATTCGCACAAAACCGTTCACACGAAACGAGAGGTTGTTCGGTGCTGTCAAGTAGCTACCCTCATGAAAGTCCAAATTTTTCCTATTTTTATTTATCCCGTCCGGATCCGTCGTTTTGATCCCCTAATGGTTTTTCCACAAATAAAACTCGGCTTTGTTTATTTCGTGAGGTTTATTTATTTACGCTGGCATTGTTAGCGACAGCTGCGCGTGTTTATCGTTCCGCTTACCCTGATCAGAATTCTTAGCTGTAAGCGGAGGGAATACAGCGTTTTATGCGCCTTAGGTGCTTTAACGTGTAAACGCTTAAACGTTTGAAGCGCTTGAGCTTTTTGATATAACGCAAACACACTGGATTATGTTTGTTACTGCGAGTCAGATTAGACACAATTATCACGCGACCACCATTAGAATACAAGCCGAGAACACACATGTCACATCTTTTACCACAACACATCCCTTGTGTATTGCTACAAAGTAATTAGGTATAACATAATTGACAACCTCCTAGTAAAACATTCAGTTTTTTTACCAGAAAGATTCTTCCATATATACGACCCAACTTTATATATAACTAACTATATCTATACGTAAAAAACTACCACGCATCGGCTATCAGAACTAAAATAGGTGGCACACAATTAAGCGACCTACAACAGAAGAGACTACATCAGTGCCAGTTATAGACTCGGAGATGCGAGGTTACACCCAATAACCTGTGATATAACAAATATCGTTTGTACTAAACGATACGCTACGCTTGTTTACCTGATCCAGCTCAAAGGTATCTTGCTGCGCCCCCTGCCGCGTAATCCAACAATGACACCCGGGAGGAAAGAAGCCTTTTTGCAAACGGATTCTAATATCAGAAATGTAAATACTAAAATGTAGGATAGCGCAGAGATGTCGTAATTTGAATAAATAACAAGATAATACAATACAGGCCAAATATTGATATAAACGAAATAAATAATTACATTTAAATTATTTTTACTTATTGCAATTGTTATGTCCTCGTGTGACTATAATTATTCACAAGCTTGTAAATTTGCAGTAATACAAATGACTAATGACAATATGAACCTACGCACGAATAAAAATCTCGAGCACCTAAAATTATACAAATGAGGCATCATAACACCTACGACCCGAAAATTAATTTTCATCCGTCACATAAATATCTGTCCCAGGTTGGTCCGAACCGGATCTTCTCTTGGTAGACTTGGCCACTACTAACTGCGCTACAGGGTCTTTGTAGTCATTAGGGTACATAAGACATATATGAGATTCGTCATTGTTAGCAAAAGTGACTATCCCACCTTGATTGACGCCATTAACAGAACAGGAAATGTTTGTAAATTATTCAACCAATCGATAGAATTACTCGTACGAATATGTAGTGAAGGAACGGTACAAACATTCGGTTGACTGGGAAGCTAAGATCTTAGCATATAATCATTGTAAATTAGGATGTGTTAATTATTATTAGATAAAAAAAAATGAGGTAAAATAATAAGAGACAGAATGAATTCATAGCTCTGCGACATAGAAATAATTTTCTTTGACTTACTGATTTTTTTATGTTAATGCCGACAAACGAGCAGACGAGCCACCTGATGGTAAGTGGTCACCGTCGCCCATGAACATCAGCAATACCAAAAGTATCACTGAAGCGTTGTCGGCCAGGAAATGAGAATAAGGTAAGAAAGAAAAAACCGGTACTCAAGCCCTCGGCCGGAACACGACGAATTATTTGGCGGCTGACTCTAGCAGGAGGGTAGTAGCTAGCCTCGCAGGCTTCACGGAAAGATAATAATAGCAGTAATAATATTAATGACTCAATAATAATACTGTTAATATAATCCTTACGTGAAGCCCTACCACCAAGCAGGCTGGCTCTTACGACGCCCTGTTCTATCAGCATGGGATTAGGGGGGCGCCCAATACGATCATTTAAACATTTTATGTATCACGCGAATAAAATTGTTAAAAATAGATTATTATAATGAACCCGCCTTCGCTCATTACTGAAAAACTACTCTTTAAGTTTAGAAAGTTATTAATTTACTTCTAAAAAGGAACAGGTTCTCAATTTGTTTGTAACTCCATAATTTATAAAAAAAGAGCCAATTTGATAAATTCTTTTTTATTTCCCGTGTAGTACCATTTAAATTTTAAGAAAAAATACTACGGCTAAGGGCGAAAAATAGGAGATGAAATCAAGAAATTCACCTTCGTCTTTTTGTTGTCAAATTATATGTTAGTGTTTGTTCTGTGAATTAGATGTATATTAATTTATTATAATAGCTGCAGCCTGACAGTCAAAATTATTTTACTGCCCGTAATAGTAAGTTTATATTAAACTTATATTTCCTATCGCGGAACCAGATCCATCCCCTGGAATAAAAATTATCCTACATTATGATCCATAAAATCCATTTTCTGTTTAGTGGTTTCAATGTGACATAAATTCCAATAAAACATATCCTGAATTCTTTATCGACAATGAAGTTTCCTATAATAAAATTTACAGGACATATTTGGTAAACACATTTCATCCCGTTGCAGCTGTAATATTTTTGTATCAGAATATAAAAGACAGCAATTCTTAATCTAACATTACTAGAACCTCAATCTAAAATATTTTTTCTTGACAGCTATCAAGCAAATCAAGAATTTGATAAATTTGACAATTAAGTCAGACAATAATTTTATAATATCTTCCCTTATATAGGGTATCGATATAAATATTTTTTTTTTTGTATAATTTATACATAATTTTCTATAAATTCATATTCTTTTGCAATTAATAATGGTTTGGCCTACGAGGTTCGATGTAAAGCTTGGTGAAGTGAGTAATTGAAATTAAATTGTTACTTCTCCTCTAGCATTTTAAACAGTGTTATTATTCTATTAGTTCAGATGCTTAAATAAAATCCAAAAAGACTGTTAATTGATTTTCTCATTAATCATTAATCTCGTTATCCTTTACTTCTGGGATAATAAATGGGAAGTATAATTATACTTCCCATTACAATAGTTTTTACAATTTGGTTTTCCACCTTGCCTTTTATAGCTGCTGCTGTGCTTCAGATTGACATAACATGTCCACTTCTATTTGGGATAATTATAAACTTGAATCAGTTCTTTCTATCAATTCTCGAATTGCATCGTGATTTCTTCTATGAGTTATATGAAGACGATTTGAAAACGTATATGCAGTTATTTGAGTTACTTCTGGGGATGAATATTAAATCAAAATCTAAGAAGTGTCTTATACAGGAGAATGTCTTTTTGGCTATCTTTTAATTTTATAAATAATTGAAATCAGAGTTACAGACGATCTTCTGGATAGACTTGTGTGTCCAATGCTCCCAATTTTTATTAATACTATAATTATCACATACAGTGAAACTGCTAAAAGTCTGGACATCGGACCATCATAGATCGTTGATAAACAATGACAATTAAAATAAAATAAAATATATATTTGGAGCTATGTTGTCACTTCATCTGCTTTATTATTTTCTTTTCTATCTATCTCAGCGAAAACAGATCTCATTTAATCTCTTCTCTTTTTCCAACCTTCCGTTGTTGTTGATATTTAAGCTTTGGATTTCACTGAAAAGTAATTAAATAAAGTTGAACATCTTCAAAACTGTTGTGTAAAGTTCATATTTTTTTACATGAAATAAGTTAATGCTTCACTACAACCCGACCTAATGGTAATTGGTCTAAGATGTTGAACGCATTAACTTATAAAATCCTATTCACTTTCTTCTTGAAAATTCCCACATCATATTTATACTATGTAAACAAAAAAACATTTCTGACTCCATCTCTATTTGTGTTCAGTAAGATAGTCACCTACTTACATTCTCTTTAGTATTGACGGCATGCGTGCAGTTCAATATCACCTATTTGGTCTACTTAAAACAACAATTGAAATTAATGTATAAGTTACATAAGCAATGCTTTCGTTTAATAAATGTTTTTTTTCTTTCTTCCATTCTTTCCTTTCTGTCTTTCTTCGTTCTTCTAAAACCTATTACTTAGCATTCCCACAATCTCAACTTTTATCGATAAAAAATCTTTCTCAGCTTACATTTATGTAATTCTCTCGTGTATATATTCTATTTATTTATTCCTCATTGTTAATTTCGTACATAGAACAAAGTTTTTGTAATTGTATTGTTTTGTTAACATTTGTTTTTCTTTATTCCAAGTATGATGCTACAGAGTTACCAGGTCAACAACTGCCTTCATCTCTTGCTGATTCTCAGCTGGACCACTTTCTTAATTTGGATATTGAAGCTGCGCCAGCGTGTCAAAGACTTACTGGAATAATTGCGTCGATGGGTAAATATTGAAATCATTTATTCAGTCGTTATTGAAATCATTTAATAATATAGGTACTCTGTAAATACACGTATGCACGTAATTTTTTGCTTCTACTACCGTTTCGAAAAGGTGCTTTAATATTGAGGAGAATAAATGGCAAAAGAAACTCCTCAGCACATCTTACTACATTATTGGTACTTTTACTATTAGTACTCATATATAAATATTTAGTCCAATATTCAATTCAATTCAATATATAGTTATATATTATCTTAGCTGAATGCTAAGTCTCTCTAACAACGTACAAACTGACACCTTGTAGCAAGTAGACATTTGGATCGTTAGAAACTACCGTTATAATGTATTATCAGTGGTAGAATCTAGTAACCGGCGAGCACTGTCCAAGCGTTCTTAAAAATATTTGTAAATTTCATAAGGTAATTTCTTGACGAATAGAGATAAATCTATGTTGATCTCTTATCTAATATAATTGGATCATGCTACCAATGAATCATGTGGAGGTTTTGAAAATGCCTACTAATCAAAACATGTCCGCTCTAAGGGTAATGATATCATAATATTATACTACGTACAATATGTAGTGCAAATACCCGTATTATACTACTCTATCCTATTAATGAATTTCATACATTACGAACTTTGAATGTTACAGGAAAATCGACAAATGACATAGAGATAATGCAACAGATGATGGAGGCGGGAATGAATGTAGCTTTAATCAACATGTCCTATACCTCCAGAGAAGACTTCATCGAAACAGTAAGAATGTTACGAGAGGCGGCTAAGGATTATAGTATTATTGTCGAAAAAAACTATCCCTTGGCAATAGCAGCTAGCTTGTCGGGACGTAAAATTAGAACTGGCAGGATTGCTGATGTAATCTAAGTTTTTAATTGATCCATTCAACCCCCTTCCCCTCCTCCACCCTCACAAACATGTACTCATGCCCGCACACCAACATATACAGATGCACTCCCAGGACATCTGTACCGATGCACACGAACCCACATACGCAGGTACACCCCCACATTATTGAAAAGGTTTAGGTTAGTTTCAATGTGAAAAATTTAACATTAACTTGTTGTAATATGGGTCAAAACCTAGGATTATTTGGAGTACGGGAATCTTTAACTGTAAGGAATTCGTATCTCAAAACGAAACGAAGTTACAACTAATTATGGACACAATGTATAAACAATAGTAGCTAAGTGCTGATTATTATGATTTCCCTTTGTAATTCTGCATACATGTTTCACCAACTGTCCTGGTAAAGTAATTAAGCAATGTACCACTATCATATAACAGTATGACGTTTTTCATGTTCATAAATTTTACTACAAAAGTAAAATAAATTAGTGACGAATAATGATTATAGTAAATATGAAGTGATGGCTGTAATACCCGCTTTTCTTTTACAATAAAGTTTTCCTTATTTTTTTTAACTTACATTTAAACGTCACATTTATCTTCTATACGTTTTTATATTCGCATTAACATTACCTTAACTTCAGAGTTATGGCGCAACAGTTGATCTGAAAGCAGGCGAAGTTGTCCGTTTGACAACAGATGAAACGTACAAAGAAAGATGTTCGCCATACACAGTATACATAGATTTTATGTATTTTGCGGAACAGTTGAAGAAAGGTGACGTCGTTTTGTTAGATAATGAAAAAATTATGATGAAAATCGAAATGATTTCCCTTACAACATTGACGTGTAAAATTGAAAGAGGTGGCTTTCTCGGCTCCTTTAAAGACGTATTTGTGCCTAATGTCATACTGGATATGCCTAATTATACAGAAAAGGACAAGCTAGATATAGAAATGGTAGTACATGAACAGGTATGGTGTAGTTACCTTATTACATTCCTTAAACGTTTTTTTTGTTTATTACAGTTTATCTTAGATTGGAGATCAATGAAAAAAACAATTATAATTATAATTAAAAATAATTAAGCATTATGCAACTTATTTTATGTAAAATAAAACTAGAATATAATATGTATAATGAACTCAAGGGGCTTGTTCTAAGTTTACTAAATTAGGTCAGTTACAGTCAGGGGGGATTAAAGTCAAACAAGGATTTATAATTAGTAAAAAAAAGTATACAATGACCACGGTCATTATCATCTTCCTGCCCTTATCCCAATTTTATTTGTGGTCGGCGCAACATGTATTTTTCTTCTATACTTCTCTATCAGCCGTCATCTCACTAGTAACTTCCATTCTAGCCATATCATCCTTCACACAATCCATCCATCGCTTCTTTGGCCTTCCTCTACCTCTATAGCCATCTACGTTCATACTTAATACCTTCCGTACAACATGCTCCATTATATTTAAAATTAAAATAATTGTGAGAAAACATTCAATTAAAGCTAAAAGGCGTTAAATCTATAACAACACTATACTATTAGTTTCAACTAACCTCTATTAGACTAATGAAATGTATACCCGTTTCTTTCAGTTAGACATGGTTATAGCGCCTTTCGCTAACTCCGCCGATGCTGTTACGGAACTCAGACAATTAATAGGAGACAAGGGTAAAAAAATTGCTATTGTTGCCAACATCCAAACTATCGAGGGTTTCCGAAACTTCGATGAGATTCTTGGCGTGAGTAATGCCAGTGATGTCTTGATCTTCTTTGTTCGGCCGCTTAATTTTAATGACTACTTAGAAATAAACATAAAAAATTAATAAATGAAAAAATAGAAATATAAACAACAAAAAATAAAAACTACAAACAACAGTGAATAGTGAGTGGTATTAATGTTTTTATATAGTAGAAGTGGAAGTCGTGTTAATGAAGTCTTGATTAATACATTATTATATAATAATAATTTGTAAATTCGTCCCATCCAGCTGAAGTCTGATTAACAGTGTAAGTAAATACGAGAATATAATTAAACTATAAAAATTGTATTCATATTTCATTCAGGTCTCAAATGCGATTATGATGACGAGACAAGAACTAGGATCGGATATTTCTCCTGAGAAATTAGTAATTGCACAAAAAAATATGATTGCTAGAGCTAACAAGGTTTGTTCCTTAAAGTAACATGTTATATTATGTTATTCGTATATAAGTGATTTTCTTTCATTCGTCCATGTACCTGTTCACAGGAAATTAATATTTTTTTACTTGGACTGGCCATTGATTTTTTGAATCACGAAATATCTTCTTCAGATTATTTATTTGTCCTTCACTTTGGTTGGTTGTTTTTTCTAAAAACATTTTTCACTGGTTTATTAATTCTGCTCACTGAAATAAGTTACTAAAATTTTTAAAATAAGTCATTTTAACTATTAAAGAATATTAATACCGTTTAATTAACTTATATAATCTAAAAATTGACTCAAAATATTTTGATTTTTACATTGCGACTTTGGATTTTCATGATCAAATTGTCACCATATTTCATGCAATAAAAATTAAGATACTTTTGACACGATTTCAAGATATCACCATTGATTCTCAATGTTACTATTCATAATGTACCTTTGCACTGCAGGCAAACGTACCAATTAGCATTAATGCTCACCTTCTAAGCAGTATGCGATCAAAGAAGATTCCGCTACGAGCTGAAATCCTGGATATAGCCAATTGTATCATCGACGGTGCCGATGCCATAGTATTGTCTGCTGAAACCGCAGTAGGACTCTATCCTGTTGAAACCGTTGCTTCTCTTGCGAGTGCTTGTAAAGAAGCGGAGTCTTGTATTTGGTCGAAGAGGGTATTCAGAGATTTCATTGATAAGGTAATTAAACCAGAGATAAGGATCATATTTTACACTCCGGTGTGTTAGGTAAATCGCTTATTTTGTTATTTGGCAAGTATCATTGAGGTAAGCAATTATTAGAGGCTTGAAATTGTAATACATCACAAACTTACGAAGTTACGTGTGTACTTGAAGCTTCATATTACTAAATCCGTGAAAAAATAGTTCGCACATATCAATCTCACACTCCCGCACTAGGATTTTCAGTGTTACACATGGCAAACATATACAAATATGAGACCATAATCGCCTATGACCCGAGAACAAATATTTATCTGTCACATAAATGACTCTCCTAACGGGAATCGAACCCGGGTCCCCTCGCTCGGCAGGCAGGCTCACTAACAACTGGGCTATGGGGTCCTCAACTGAATTAATGAATGAAGTAAAACTACGTAATATAAAATATTTAAACTTGTATGATGTACACTGAACCTGAATAGTGAATAATTCAAATTCAAATTCAAAATCATTTAATCAAATAGATATTCAGTAGATACACTTATGAACGTCATTTTTTGCTTCTACCACCGTTTCGAAAAGGTGCTTTAACAATGAGAAGAAGAAACGGCGAAAGAAACTCCTCAGCACATCTTTTAAACAACATATGGTAATTACAAAAGTAATAAATAAACACTCCATTTCTGACAACCCATCTCAGCATGGTAGTTCAGGTTTGTGATAATGATAAAGTTGTTATTTGATTAGATCCTACTAGACAAAGATCTATCAATTACTAGTATTTCCTGAAGGGTGTAGCATACATACCAGATGTAACCCTCCTTTCTGATGTATTGCATCATCATACATCATTACCATCCCCATAGTGGGCAATAAAGAAAGAAAAATTTAGACTGTCAAAGGACTACGTATATACGGATCGGTAAAATTCTTCGTAGAACATTATGAAGAAATTTAAGTACTTATTAAACGGAAAATGCGTATGATTTGAAAATTAATGTACGATGATATCCAACTCAAATTAGATAAGTGGCTTCTGAACTCCAAGCAGGATCTTGAACTTGAAGGAAGCTCGGTGTGTCACAAGTCCCTGAGGAGTGGATCACGGATTTAACAAAAGTGTACTCTACCACAGTACTACATTTCAAATTGTTGCTGTGGCATAGCCGTCTTAAATATGGATGTCTTAGGCCATTCAAAGATATGACAACATCAATAATGGAATCAACCATAATCATATTTTCAAAAGCATATAATTAATCTCCAAATAGACTCATAGTAATATTATAAACATAAAAATATATCTGCACAAAGATTTGAAAGCCGCTAAAGCCAAGGGCAAAATAATTAATGGAAAATAAATATACATAAAATGATTTCGTTTTAGAAATTAAATGAAGGCCGTGATTTGAACATAAAACAGTATTACAGTTGTTCCATATTCAACAGCTTAGTGACTATACTTTGTAATAGCTGACTGCCATGAGAAAGTAAATTCCACTCTTATTTTTATAACATCGTTAAATTTTGGCCATTACTCTAATTAAAATTGCATTTTTAATTTAGCGTGAGAGTAATTTTCTGCTCTTACTTACATTAATTTTATGTAAAAGCATTTTATTTTATAACTTCACAACCGTTCCTTTAAAAATATATATTCTGGGATGTTTTTGCATTGGTTACGTCTCTAGTGAGAACCTTATCTTTGGACGTAGTGACATAATAATTTTCCATAACGTAGCTTAAAGATGCATATTAACTAGCCACTATAGCTTTTGGACACTGTTTCTCCTGCCTGGGACTCAATAAACGACCTGTCTCTACGACAATTGAAAAAATACCAACCGTAGCAGATGACATAGAACTAATAAGTCAATAATAGCAGATACCCAATTAGATCACTATGTATTTGTACATGAATTTGTAATATTATGCATTTTTATCTAATATACATATATCAAACATTACACAAATGTGTAGCTAGATAAAACCACAGTTCCATTGGAAGTTAAGCATATATGAGTTGCTTCTTCTAAGTACTCAGGAAAATACTCGATTTGCAGGTATTCTGAATACTCTAAAACTATCGCCAAGTATTGTTTCCAGACCCCAATACCTTTCGATATGGCCACAGCCACTGCAGCGGCATCTGTCCTAGCTGCTCAAAGAACCCTTGCTGCTGCCATTATCGTGGTTACTACTACCGGAAAATCTGCGCATATCGTCACTAGGTACAAGCCACGATGCCCGGTAATAGCTATTACCAGATACCCACCAGTAGCGCGACAAATGCATCTGTGGCGAGGTATTATGCCTCTTATTTATGAAGGTGTGTTTTCATCGCATAAACCTCTTAACACCTCACAATATTTATGTACATATAACTCTTCACATAAGTCTATCGCGTCGCGTCGCGCTACAGCAGACTATAAGTTAACTAGTAATGCAGTGAGTTCTACATCATTAAATGTATTGGTTATCATAACTTGACATAGCTTTGTTATTAACAAGTTGAACTGTTTTATCGATTATCATAAAAGATTCGTAAATTGTAATTTATCCTTTGTCTGCTAACCATGTTCAACTTAGCCAATAAAACAAAACTTTGTTTATGGTGCGAAGGCTGTAGCTTTTATGCCGCTTGAGGGCGAGCCAAGATTTCTCTTTTTTAAACATAAATTCTTATTAAATCCTGAGCTGTAAAACAATTCTTTTTCACTATACCGACAATTTACTATATTACTTTTCTAAGGAACAGGGAGAATTGAATAGAAGGAACAGTTAGACTCGGGTCTCCTCACACAGTTACAGAAGTTAAGGCATCGGTCCACCACGCTTGTCGAGTTTATCTTGACAGATATCGCGCATCACGTTTGTTTGCAATTTTGTAAAATTTAAACAATATACATATAACACACATAATATAATTTCCGTAACAAAACTGTACAGTACAAACCCGTAATATTTACTTTTTCCACATTTTTTTATTTTAATTCTTTTAGATTCCCCAGATCCCGAGTGGACTGCGGATCTCGATAAACGTGTAAAATTTGGCATAAGTTGGGCGCTTGAAAAGGGATTCGTTAGATATGGAGATCCTGTAATACAAGTGTCGGGATGGCGCCAAGGCTCGGGATTCACTAACACTATGCGGATCGTATATGCTTCTTGAGATTTTTATTAGTTATTCTTATTCGTTTATCTATAAGAATTTTATATTAAACAATTGTTTTTTATTAATAAATCTTTATTTATGAAATTTTCTATTTCTGTCTTTATTTTTTCATTTTTAAAGTAACATTTCACTAAGCAGCAGGCTTTACTCACTCTCTTCGCGAAGTGTTCAGTAAATTTATCAGTAGACAAGTCAACAGATATATATCTTTTTAAATTATTTCATGACCTAGGCACAGTTAAATATAAAAAAAAAAATAAACCAAAATCAACGCCAAGACTTAGATGGAAGTTATTGAAAACGGTATATAGGATCAATGGGATTGTGTGTGTTGGAATGTGCAGTGTGATGAAAGGTTTGGAATTAAAATTGGATAATTTCACATCCACTATACCTACTTAAAAAAATAAACTTGAGGACATATCTTTATATAACATTATTAAAAAGCTTTAGCAAAAGCTCAACTTGTCTGCTTGACACTCATAAAATGAAATTAAGTTCGGCAAAATCTCGGCTTAAAATACGAACCATCATGATCGTTCAATTTGATTATCATAATTAAAGCATGCACAAACTATGAAAGATGGAGTGTATGGAGAACAGCTATGTTTAAACCACGTATAAGTAATTTATTTCGCTTTTATTCGGAGCAAAGTATAAAATGAAGGGAGACTGAAGTATGGCTATATTTTCGATATTTAGGTACCTACTAGCGCATAATTATTACACTCGTAAATGTATTATTATATTAAGAGAAGAAAGTCTGCAATATCTCGAGATTTAACATTTTGAATGGGATCGATTTTCCATAGTCTACCGACGTCAAAGTTATTTGCTATTACATTTTATGACAAAACGCCGACCAGAATCTAAATAGTGTAATTCAAAATGGCGACACGAATGGCCACTGACGGAATAGCGATCGGCATCAAAGGGTCAACTTTACTTGCTGGATGCAGGCAATTTGCACCGTTCTCTGAGGTACCCGAATTCAATTTATGTAACCTCGCTTATACACTTACTACACACAGATTTATGTTTAGACAACATAGATTTATTGCGTAGTTGTACATTTTCAAATAAACCTTCATTTATCTCAAGATTGAATGTTTCCCAAGTACGAGTTTACGAGAGTAAGATTTACGAGTATTTATGTTACTATTTAGGTAATTATATTATTGTTTTAGTTGAATTAAACAAGGTTATGAACCTATCCGGTGCTCTGTTTCAATTTCATTCAATAAATTAAGTTATAAGCAATACTAATTATAAGAGTATTGACCTTAAATGCGAATTGACACATTGACGACAATAGGTGACGCAGCTGACGACAATATTTGTTTTCTTACGTTTCTGCTAAATAAATGCCTGATTAGATATTCACTCCCAAAATTGTCCTTCTTACTAAATTACCTAGTAATTTACTAAGGTAAGTAACTAAGTTCAGACGATAGACTTTATGCAACTTTGAATAATGAAGACCATTCGCACAATAATATAAGATTTATTCGTTGTAATATTTACAAGAATCTGATATTTTTTTAAGAAAATGAAATTATAATTACTTTGTTTTTATTAAAATCATATACTAATTAATTTGTACATTAATATACTGGCAAAAAGTTGACCAAACTTTATATCATTGTATCCTTGTGATGCACGTAAGCAACCACGAACGAATTTCAGGAGGTGTCGCAATTGCAGCGTCGGCGATGGAAGATTTAAAGATTTGCTTTTAAAGTAGTACAAAATCGAACTGCAAGTATGAAATTATTGTGGTGAATAAATACACCGCATCGGTGTTCCCGGCTACTTAAAATGTGGGAGTCTTCAAGAGGAGAGCGAATAGGCTATTCACAAGTTAGTGCGTTCAGCATCTTAAACTTCATCGCCACTTACCATCAGGTGGGATTGTTGTCAAGCATTAACTTATTTTATATAAAAAAAAACATTAACATTTTCAAACTTTTAAAAACAACGCGTGCGTTTCACTTTAAGGACCACGTTATACTCGTAGTTTAGAGTTTCTGAATGTGTTTGGCTTTAATAAAAGATCCTGAACAATTGTAAATCTAGCCTGTAGATTGTAAAAGTACACACTTAACAGTTACAGTCAGGTTAAGGTGAACCCTCAATCGTGACTTATAACTTCCACATCCCGTAATCTAAGTAATATTTACAAAACCTAAACTACTACTCTTAGTAAAGAACTTGTTCGGGTTGTACTATTAACGTTACATGTTTATTAAAATTTTATGTTTTTTCCCTGATTAGACTTCATTATATTTATATAGCCAATCATGTATCCTCACTACTTACTAATTTATTTGAACATTGGTCAAGAACTTCATGAGTTATAACGGGATATACAGGCAGACAGCCACACAAAAATTTTCAAAATGGTCATATTGAATTTACTGTGTCATATAACGAATATTTATCGTGAAATTAGATAAAAAATGGAATGTACAGACATTGAGACATACAGATTTATATAGACAGATAGATTTTAAATAGCCTATCATCTGCACAATCGCGTGTTTTCACTACATACCAATTTTCATTAAGATCGGTCGAGCCGTTTTTGACTTATCTCGACACATACACCGACCACTTAAGATATAATAACAATGATATTATATAGATCGGGTATTATTTATATTCCATACTAACTAGTATGATAAACGGACAGAGCGAATTTTATATGTTTCTCTAAGTAATCTTTGGAACCTCAGCCTCTATTTCAAAAATTCGTATATCAAAAAGTCTGAATCACAGAAACTACGGCTCGGTGTTTCATAAAGTTTTTACTTATACTCGTAAATAGACTGACTCACAAGATAGGTTTAGATATATGACATTAGGAAAAAAGTGTAAAACGCCTAATAAAATTGGAGATTCAATTATTAATTGGGAATATAGAAAATTATAAACCTCTGCTAAAGTTAACAGCACACAAACATATGTATATTTAGTTAAAATATTCTAAGTGACATAAACAGTGGACTTGCCGGTTTCAAAAGAGATGAAATAATGAACAGCTCAATCGATAGATATTGTTCGTGTAGTGATGCATTCAATACCTTAAGTTATGTTTTCTATTGTTTCTGAAAGGTTTTATTGTTTCTGTATCTATTTATAAAATTTCTATAAGCAATAAACTGAAATATCGTGACAATGAATTTAATTATAATAGGGAAAAACAAACGCCGATTCAAAAAGCCAATTTATTAATCCCTAGAAAAACTAACATCGCCAAAACGTAGTGGTTGAAGTTTAACCATAATCATTAAATTATGCTATTATCCAATTTTTTTAATAACACTCAAATTCGTCAATAATTGCTAAACAAATCAAGGAATAGAAAATTGGATAACAAACAGAGGAGAAAGAGGAGTACAAAGTTTTTTAGATAATATATATATTAATGGTTATAAATATCTCGCTAGATAGGTTCGCATTTTACGGTTTATTTATTTATTAAAGTATTATTTATTTATGAGTAATACGTTACGTTTTTATGTACCTAAATTAAAGGTTTGCACAACATTTTTACAAAAACACTATTCAGACTAAATATATGTTAAGTATAAGGTAATACAGCAATCAAAAGCTTAGAAAGAGAATTATATTAGAATTTAACTTTTATGTCTATTATTAATTTTTTATTTTTTTCTTAATTTAATACATTTTTAATTTTTAGTTTTCAATTCTTTTTATCTTAATTGTTTTTTCTTTAATTCCTCATTTTTGAATCTGCAAAAATAAAGATAGTTTATGACCAAATGTATTAAGTTATTTTAGTTTCTGTCATAGGCTTTGATGTTTGATTTTTTTTATATTCATACGTTACCTGGTTGTAACCTACCTAAGTGTCAAACTCAAAGGCTCAGAAAAGCGAGATATAAAATGTATTGACAATGTATGCTATTTGTAAATGTTTGGTAATTGACCTTGTGAAAATTTTCCTCATGGTTATTTTAAAAACCATTTAAGAACCATTTTTCCTGATACAAAATTAATCCGAAATACGAGTTTAAATATTTTATAATTTCAAGTTATTTTGAATCATTTACCAGTTGCTTAGATGAAAGAATTTCTACTGATTCTATGATTAAACTCGAACCAGCATTAGGACAGTTATAGATTGCAATCTAGAGAACTTCTTAATTTACGTTGTTAAACGCACTTCCAACATAGTGATTGTTTACAATTAGCCTATCGGAGGTGAGGTACAAAAAAGCCTTCCCTGCACTCGCTGAACGAATAATAGCGCTAACGTTTGGAGAAATTAACAATTACAACCAAGTTGTCATCCTAGTCGGAAATTCTGTTTAGAATAGACATTCTGTGTTAATCTTATCGAGAGCGATGATTTACTGTTTTTTTTTCTATCTAACTTTTCTGGCCATGGTGATTTCTATGGGGATAGTGATTTAGTTCTTCGAATTCAACTACTACTAGGTGGACTTTATAGGGAGGATAGGGCTTTATTCCTTCTTAAACTAACTTCATATTATATTTGAAAAGTGTTCACCGTTACATTCTTACTGTAAAAGCATATTTCAAGTTAAAATGAATAAGCTTGCTTATTTTATGTACAAAAACAACAAGGAGAATAAAAATTGAGGCAATTTCTCTTACACTCTTGCGAGAAAATCACATCGCATTATTTTATGGGGTCTTTTTTCTAAACTTGGAGAAATTTGCAATTTTACTTGTTGCAATTGGAATATCTTGTCTAGTGTTCATTACACGTTTGTCTTGTTACTAAAATTATAATAAAGTAATAGCCTGTCCTCGTTTCGTTTTGAGACATAGTATTGGCTTTAGTTGTATGCCCAATAGCGTCGAACATTAAGGAGTGTGTCAGCCATTGTAAGATTTATATAACTACGCTAAAAAATAAAAATACCTATATTTATATTTATATTTGAAATTCCCTAGAAACAAATCCATTTCCCTGAATTAAAAGTATCCCAGGTAATTAGAAATTAACTTTACCTGGAGTACTAACTTAGTTAATTTAATATTCGCGCTGCATTGAAACCTACTTAGCTTTATACCTTTAGATCTTATCTGCACTTGATCATATAACACACGATATATAACACACGATATATAACACACGATATATAACACACGATATATGACACACGATATATAACACACGATATATAACACACGATATATAACACACGATATATAACACACGATATATAACACACGATATATAACACACGATATATAACACACGATATATAACACATGATATATAACACATGATATATAAGACTTTCGATTTTGAAATGGTACTGTGGTCGACCAACCAAATACTTTATCATAATCAATGGATTGTCATATGTACATACATTTAAAAGATTTGCTAAGGAGTTGTTTTCATCGTTTCTTCTCCTCAACATCAAAACACGTTTTTGAATCAGTAGAAGCAAAATATAACGCAATCCATGTAGTTACAAAATACCTAAATTATTGAATGATTCTGAACTTGTACTCCGATCAATTCCGTAATCCTGATGCTTAAAGGTGCCGTTTCTCGGAACACAGCAAGGCTTGCTTGTATTAAGTAAACAAATCAATATTACAAAGATAGTGAGCACCATAACTTCAGACTAACAAAAGTACTATGGAGACTAGTACAGATTGGACGAAAGGATGCAATTACTACCTGAGATGAAGGACGCGACAGTTGTCAGGCGAGCAAGTACCGGTCAATTTGCGCTCAATTACTTACTCTTCTCGCTAACTCTGTCGCTTATACACTGCAATATTGAAACTAATAATTGTGTCTCGACCTCTCGAACATGATTTAGAAATCGATTTTTATCCGATCACAATGCATTACTACTACAAAGAAAAAGAAAACAATACAAGTGAAATTTCTTTTGCTCCATGACAATACAACGGTAGTAAAAGAATCATCTGCATTTTATAAGTGTATCATTTTGAACTGCCGAAATCAATAAATCATTTTGATGTAATTAAAATTGTGCGTAATTGTTATTACTAGTTTTTTTTTTTGTAATTTCTAATAGCTTTTTATTAAAAATCATAAGAATAACTTTTTAAGACTTTGTACATTCTAATCCTTTTATATACAACATAGGCTTCCCTGAATCCTCCATAGTATCTAATCGTGACCTTTACTTCTGCAAATTAAACTTGCGTTATATAATTCGTAGGTATTTTTTTCTAACTGCGATTCCGTCTACTGTAGTGTACCGTTCGATGATTTCATTATTCATTTTTCACTAACTTATGATTGACTCATATTTTAATATTATACCGTATAATATTTATTTACTTAACCTTTATTGATCCCAATTAAAATATCACGGCACAAATAATGAGGTTAGTGCTAAATAAATTCTCTATCAGCTAACACTTAGCCAACTCTAAAGCACGAAGAGCGTGGGCTTACTGCAGGAATTTTTTATTAAAAATTGCTAGAATCCTTGTACAAATTTTTCACACATATTTTCTTTTCGGTCATTTTATTGTGCGTAGAAATTAAACAAATAAGATAGGTTTGGAAAAATCAGTTTATAGGCAAACAGTACTACACTACCCCACCCTACGCACAATATTATCTCTAAACAGTTTTTAATTTAGCAAAATAAAAAATAAGGTAAATTCAGACATAAACAGTAAAAATGAAAAAAAGAATCTGAAACCCGAAAACACTACCACGTCTTATTAACATTTTTTTTTTATTTCACTCACTCCAAACAGATATTTTATTTTTTTTAAGTCATAAAAGAAGCAAATCATTATAAGTAAATAAAACATCTGTGGTAATGAGTAAGGAGGCCACCTGAGAAGTATTAGCGAACTGAAATACCTGCCAGCCGAAACGTAATGACTGAACGAGCTTTTAATACCCCGTTCTCTGACAAGCTTCCATTACCAGAAAATATTTTAGTAGTGATAGGCGCATGAAATTCAGCCATAAAATAGCCTAACAGGAAAAATCTCATTTAAGAGAAATTTCCGGTTACCTGGAGCACTCAAGTCCTAAATTTAGTATTTCCTAAAACAATACAGCTAGGGCAAGTGAAGTGATTGTATGTCGTCTAAGTGTTTCGTCCCAATAACCAAGTCGAGCTCGTGTACCCTTATTGTCTTCTGAGAAATAATCAATTTGTTATCACTTGACTAATATGACGTAATCCCACCGTGTGATTACGTTGTTAATAAATTATCTTGCATAAGAATTTTTTTTCGTTAAGAAACCTATCAACATCGTCACAATCTACACACAAAAAAGCAGGTTGGTAGACTTTGGGCAAGCTTGAGATCATTATAGAGAATTCTCAGGCGTGCTGGTTTCGTCTTCACCTTTACCTTTAAGCATGTGATAATTAATTTAAATTATGGATATAATTTGTTAATCACAGTTACATAGATCGAATCTGTAATCTCTAAGTGCCAGATCAACAATAAAATCTCGATACTGCTGCTTTGAAATGTTATTCATCTACAAAAATTATTAGTGGCGTCGATGTAAAATTGAATTTTAAAAGTAACTAGCTGTACCCTGCGCGCGTTGCTACACCACCAACTAAACCTCGAAACGTCATCATTCGTTCGCTGTTTTCGTTTCAATTCAAATCAGCATGAACTGTCACGGCAATATATGAAATTCATTGGAATTACAGTGGCGCCATATGTCCAAAATTGGTCGTACCAACTCAGAAACCTTCGCGGGCTCATGAACAACAACTTTGCTACAGATCATCACATGATCAAATGCATAGTTTACGATCCTATAAAGGACATACAGACAAACATTCATTTTATATATATAGATATATAGCATCCTTCTAGAAGTAATCCATTATGACTCATGCCTATATATGATACTCATGCATGAATAAATAAAAAACTCATTCATGTTAAAATGCAAGCTCGATTAACTTAGTGGTGTTTACTAGAATTAGAGAATCTTCGCTCGGCAAGGAACATCCCTTCTCAGACGTCAACCTTTTCACACGACTAAGGACATCACAGAACCTGTTTTACTTGTTCAAAAAACCAAATATCAACGCTGTCCTTTTTCAGAACATAATCTGATTTTCTCATCTAGAGAGAGACAGAATTAGAAATAATTGCGGACATTTTACCCACATTTTTCCCAAGTATTTTTTACTTTGTCCCTCTTGCCTAATTTCTGACTTGTTTTGGGCGATGTTACAGGACTGTTTTATGAATGTTATAAAACGTAATTATTAATTTCGTAACACTGCAAACATTATCCTAAAAGACAGTATTATTACTTTTTACCGCCCTGTACTGTAATCTTGTCGTACTAGTACTATATTTATTTTTGTCTTTTTTTTTTAATACTGAACAATAATTTTTTAATTTGGCGCCAGAAAAAAAAATTAAGCCTACCTATAAGCGACTCAAGGCACATACTTATCTAAAATTTTCCTTTTTAAATATTTAATTCTTTCATTTCGTTAATAAAACTAAAATATAATCCAAACCAAATAAGTCAAACAAACAAAACAAACAACCAAGACCCAAGAACCGACATTCATCTGTCATATAAATGGTTGCCTGGTCGCAAACTAATCCTTCATTTAAATAGGCAGAGTTATATCAGTTCATTTATAGGGTCGTAAATTTGTAATTAAAGTTACATTAATATTTGTTGCATCACTACCTAATTTTACAGTACAACTAGTACATTAGTATAGTATAGTATAGTAGTATAGGTAATTATTTTATAATTCATTTGTTAATAAACTTGGGTATCAATAACATCAGAATGATTGAGCCGAAGTATATTTTAGCGAATATCTTTCAAATACGTTTTGAACGATAATATACATATGTCAATTCACTTTAAATATCTATTAAAATTATTTATGAAAAGATTCCAATTAATTAGTTACATTGTTTCGTTACTGATGTGTCGTGGTTAAGGGCAATTAAAAGTAACTTTCCGGTGTCTGGTTACAGATTAACGCCGTATATTCACGAAACTACCAAATTTTACATGTTGCGAAAAAAATCAAGAGCTTATTTTGTGGCGTTAGAGATTTGACTGTCCTTGAATCCAAACTCCCTTGCTCGTGTGTGTGTTCACCCTGTTGCAAGCAAAATACCTAACCACATACTAAAATACATACAAGGCGTCAAATCTCTCGTTATGGAGGTCACTGGAATCTGATGTATGGCATCTACGTCTATTTCAGACAGTATATTGTGCAGTGTCTGAGAGACAGCGTTTTTGGTGGCTAAACAAACTTGCCCCAGACTCAACCCGGGAAATTATTATTGTTAGAGACAGATGCCAACGATCCCTTTGTCTTTCTGCCTCCTGTTAGCAAGCACTCCGAACCAGGCTTTATCACAAATATCGCGACCTTCCATAATCCGTTTGCGACATTCAGATTGGTTTTCCGCCAGCTTTTACCTGTCAGAGAGGTCTATTTTAAATGCAGCCATAGCGGGATATGGCTGCGCTGGAGTCTATACCCAACATAATCCCGAAGGTCCTGGTGCAAGCTGGTAGAAGTCTTAACTGCTTGAATAGCTACACTGACTCTTCGAGATTTAGCCGTGAAATGTTAGACGACTTCAGTTGCAGTTTTGAGGAGCCAGATAAGAAATAGGCTATCCGCTTCCCCCTTGATCGGCAACGTGTCGGTGTTGACTGTAGTGTTATAGATGTCCATGGGCGGCGGTGACCACATACCATCACCTAACCTCGTTTGCCCTTCTACACAATAATGGTAAGATGCTTCAAATCAAATATCAGCTGAATGTTATACATTAAATACACTTCTAATTACTAAGCAAAGTTATTATTATCTCCCTTCTTTACTTCGTACTTGTGATCTTCCAGTGTACACAAAAGTCAATTTTGAGCAATGATCAAAATAGCTTAGTTGCAAATTTATTCGGAGAATGTATATTTACGTATTTTTTTTTCATTTTATTGGCAATAATTTTTTGTGATAAAAAATGTGATGATAATGAAAGTATTGTTCGCATTAAAGTGATTTGAATGATCTAAACCAACACTGTTTATTTGGAACAATAGTGAAAGAACACGAGACCAACAAACGAAACACAATCGATATACAGGACTGGAACCGCAGTTATTTAAGCACGAGTTCTGAATTATTAATATGAATCGTGCAGTGTGTTGATTGCATCGCCCGATGCTATCATTAGGGTTTCCTTTGAACAGCGGCACCGTCGCGTACACTTAACGAGGTTATGGCGGCCATATTGCCTAACATGTCTCTAGGAGCAGCAGAATGCATGTTAAAATAATTTGAAGCAGTTACCACGCTGATGAGATTAATGGAGTGAGACCGAGGAAGTTCCAAAGGCTCGATACGTTCTAGTTTACTACTACTGACGTCAAGGAACGCTTGTTATTTTTAGGCTCTTCATAATGGTGTCGCATTAGCTTGGAATTTATTTTAATGTTTTTCAATATGTGCAAATTCAGCCCACAATTCTCAAACCTTTTAATGAAACGTATGAATTTGTAGTTAAACGTTGGAGACTGTTAATCATTTGGTAAATAATCATTGCAAATTACTTACATGATAGAAAAAAAGTGGTAGAACCATTACACTTTGGTGTCAAATTTGAATCACTAGTGCAATAGATTGAAGTACAACTCACTAGACTATTACTACATAAAAGTACCTTGAATAAAAATGCTATAGTTTCTACACAATTTTATACAATAGGCACATATTTTTACACAATTACTGATGTGTCAACCACCTGAATATTGAAGTCCATAGATATTATTGATCTTGCAATTGACCAATTATCGTATCATTGTATTTTTCACCAATAGACACCAGTATAATAATTTGCTGAAGTTTTAGTTGAAACTCTTATACCAATGACGAAAAATTAAATATTAGTGAATTCTTTTAAGAGATTTGTATTTTGGGGATTTTCTAGACACAATATTTTAAATTTCCCACCCTATGAGCATTTTTACTTCGGGGTAAGTCTATGTTGAAGACTGGTGCGCTATACAACATTAGATCTGCCGTACAATGAAATATTGTAATAATAGTGTTACGAAATAGAAATGTTATACATACAATGCTTTTATTTTAGAAAATCTGTTAATTCTCTATTATGAATTTAGAATACGTATAACAATGCCAATAAGCGCAGTACTTTGATTACAAATAATGATAAAACAACAACACAATACTATTTTCTCATCACATAAAATATTATCGTACCTACAAGTTGTCTCAGTTAAACATTTTCTCTGAAAGTAACGTTCCATAACTTCTCTACGCAAACTCCTTGGTATTTACGTCACCATAAAACAAGCCTAGATAAGAACAACGTCGGTAAAGGCTACGGTACAACAATATTATTTATTTTATTCAATATTTCACCCGCGATAAAGTTGTTCGCGGAATATTCAAGAAGCACCCGCTTTAGTTATCGTAGTTCCTTTCTATTTTTATTCACGAGAAATTTTACCATAATAGCGGTTAATATGAGCGAGCTAGATTTTTTTATGTTTTAACGCCAAACGAACCGTCTGATATACATACATCCGCGATACCAACAGCGTCATGAACGGAGAACGGATTTTCTGCTTGGCAAATTTTTGATATTCCGATTTTAAATTGCAATCGACACACGTAAAGATTACTTTTAATTTTTTTTTAAGTTTAAAAGTAGGGAAAGCTAGCTATGACCAGGTAGTTAAATACCTTACCACAAACTAAAAATATAAAACTAACATGTTCAACATCGGTACCAGGGCTTTTTTATTTGCATTATGTTCTCCAGAATACGCTGTTAGCAAAAATAGTCGTTACATATTTATGTATTTTTTTAAATCGTTGACAAATTTTGTACATATATTATATTTTTTTAAACTAAGCCCAGCGCCACGTGCACGAAAATAAATGTCAAGAAATTTGATTTCTCATCAATGCTTTTTTAATGGCCAGCAATAATACAAGACGACACTATCTTGAATTTAAATGGGCTTAATAGTTTTTTTTTATTAGTAACAATTTATGCGGTAATTCTCTAATCTTACAAATGTACTCACATTTGATTCCCGAATTGAAATTACTATATTGGTAAATGTAACAGTGAATTTAGATTTAGTTATGTTACAATGTACCAAAAATAATGTGAGTGATATCTGTTTAAACCATTTATAATGGATAAATAAACCACAATAAATATTATAATAATTTCACTGCGTAATTCTCTGTGAGTTTAATATATGAGATTATAGATTTACCGCGCTATGGGCGAACTAATAAAAGTTGATATCGTCTAGAACCATGAAGATTATCCTTACGCATGACTTCAAGTAATACCTACGCAATACTCCCAATAGATGAAACTCAGAAGGGTTGTAATTATACATATACATCGACCGTTACCTAATAATAGCTCGTCGCAAGATTGAGATTGTTTAGCTGTAGCAGGTGAATGAATCTTTGTTGAATCTGTTTACACAGAAACAAAGGTGTTTTAATATTGTATTTGGGTAGTTTACACCTGTCTTACTGCTGGGTTCAAGACTGCTCTCACAATGAAAAGATTAAGAGTCTACCATGCTCGCCAACCGTGAATCGGGGGATACACATATTCAACGACCTTATGGTGAACTTTCACTAGAGACCAATATCGCTAATATGGATAAAAATACTATAATTTTTGTAATATTTTCTTTTAAATAGTTACAATATCACTTATTTACCGCAAACTATCTTTACGACAAAAAAATCATCATTTATATGTAATCTAGGCATTACAAGTGGCAACTGTTAAGCTCTACATTGTAGCATTTACGAATGTATGCGAAGATGTATTCATTGTAATGTATTCATTCGCAATAATGTATGTAAATTCATCTCTTGTCTTCATTCTCATATATTGTGCTATAGAGTTATAGCTCTTAAAGATTTCGGCTTACGTAAAACATTTGGTAACGTAAGTAGACGTACCTAATCCCTTCTCCAAGAATACTGAGACTATGCTTTTAAGGTCCTACCGTAAAGCTGTAACGAAAGATGTAACTGTAAATATTTACGAGTACGTCGCGTTAAGGTACTGTCGAGTGAAAAAAAAATGTAAAATTTATACATATAAATGAAATAGTAAAAGAAGATAGAAATTCCTAAGATTTGCTGACTTTTTTTAAATTGGCTAACTTACCTTCTCGTTGAAGTATCGTAATTAACTAAATTAACTTAATGGTGAAAGTGTAATATGACTTTGGAATCTTCTTTAAGTTTAAATTCATTTTAAAACATAACTTGTTAAGATTTTTTAAATATGTTATTGTTATGGTTTTTTAAAGATAAGATATTAATTACCTTTTCTTAAAGATATATGAATGTAGAGAAATTATATTTTATTTATTTAAACTAGAAATACAAATTAAAAGTTTCTATTAATATATAAAAATAAATTGTAAACAAACAGAGAAAAAGGAAAAATGTTTCTCTTCAAGTATTATTATATAGATTTTTATAAGTAGTTGTAAACGAGGGAATAAATAAATCAAGAAAGAATTGTTGACAAACATCTACACATCACAGTAAAAGGATTCTACAGATGGTATTGACATATCAAAAAATTCCAACAACATAGACCTGAACCCAGGAATTAATCTTTTACCAAAATTCTTAATGAACCCGAGATTCGTCTATGTGCAAGGGACTTCCAACTGAACATTAGTTCATTTAAATAAATAAATAAAATTAGCCATCATTTTTCGTTTTGATTGTAGGTGGTGTGACAACATGCTAATAGTTCCACAACATGGCGAGGTAACGTTTTATTTTTACATTTCTTTATTTCGAGCCAGCTCTTTCAGAATTTAAAGTACCGAGGTGTTTTGTGTCAGTTTCTCTTTAAAATTTCGTAGGCACCCACACTCTTGTGAATGTGAACCTGCTTGTATGTATTGTGAGAAGTTTATGGCACGTTTCTTTTGTTCCTGTCGATGCAGGAACCTACGCTAAGGCAGAATAAAGAATATAGCTTTCTTGAAATTAAATATTGTATTTTATATTATTTTATTATTGCCTGTAGAACTATTCGTTTCTGATATTGTTTAGGAAGTCAAGTTATTATAACCAAAAATCGTCAACGACAACTAATTTTTTTAAATCAAAAGCATTCTAAATGTTAAAATAGCTCAATATTAATTTACATGACGGAGTGGTTATAGTAATTTGCTCGTTAGGATTCATTCTTCGCTCTCCTTTATGGGCATATCGTGGAAGATGTCGGTTAGAATAATTGAACCGCTTAATCGTCCAAATAATGTTATGTCCAATGAAAATAATTACACTCACTATGAGTATTGTTTTATTACACGCTACTTTGAACGCGATGGTTCCTACCCATGCTGCCGAGCCGACCACCACTCGACAAAATCCGTAAAGCCTGCCCGGTCCGCTGACAGTGTCACGTCGTAGATTTCATCGAGCAACACTAGATGGCGTTGCAGTTCAGATTATGTGATTTTATTAAAATTCAAATTCAAAATCACTTCATCATTGAGGCATTTTGTAAACATTCGTACGCACGTCATTTTTTACTTCTACCGTTTTAAAATGGCGCCATAACTTTGAGTAAGTTTATTTACTATTTATTTATTACTAAAGTGGCAAAATATGAAGGAACTATTTTTAAATGATATCAAAAAGCAATCGACGAATTCAGAAAATTTTCAGAAGTTCCATTGCAACAGAATCGACACCAATGTATTCGTATGTCAGATCAAGTATTAAGATTGAAAAATTATTACACTATAAACTGTTTCCCTTTTCACGGTGAAATAAAATATAAACTTAAACATTATTTGTCTAATCAGTCGTTAAACTGCATTCATAACAATTGTTTACTTTAGGATAAGATTTGTTTTTGTTTCATCTATAAATTATAATTCAAATCTGCTTTCAAATCTTCTGATGCGAATTAAAATGGATTTTGAATATGAAATTGCAAGAGTTATGAGATGTAATTGAATGTATAATGAGGTATATTTAATTTATACATCTCGACGAGGCATGTCTTTGCCGTTAGTATTCATTATTGTCGAAGTAGTACGTAATTAGCGCGACATTAAAATATAGTTAAGTTCTCTTCCCTTAGCGACACTAACTAGTACATTAGAGTAATTAAAGGCACTTAAAAGTTGCGAAAGCATTTGCCTTTCTTAATGTCCTCCATTTAGTACCTATATAATTGTATAACATTATATTGGAATTTTGATATTTATGAAGTGGAATAAAATCTTCAATAAACATTATGAAATCATTTTGGTTTATTTCGTTGCAGCAGCCAATTTGACATTTAAATTTTATATATATGGGAGGCAATGATATCACCAATTTAAAAGTAACCCAGTGTTTACCTTACTTACCTGATGGTAAGTGGAGATGTTTTCATATAAAGGTTGGAAAGACGCCACACGATCCATACCTTTTCCTAGATTCGTTAAAATATATGATTTTATGATAAACATAATTTAATAATGAAGTTTTTGACGATTTTCAGGGACCACAGTTAAGCAGTCGCGGAAGCGCACAACAGAGCGATGTGTGACCGCTAGTCGCTAAATTTCTTAAACGCTTCTGTGCTTTAAAGGGCACGTTATGCCATCGACCCGTCTTTAGCTTTATATAGCAGTTGGAAGTTTTCTTTAGAAAGCATGCAAATTTTAAGTAGCTGGGTCAAAGAGGCCGACCGGGTATTCGTGAGAGTTCTCTATAATGTTGATGAAGGTGAGTGAGATATGCCAATGCCAGCATGGCGAACTATGGCCTTAACTTCTCTCGTTGTGAAAGAAGATCCGAGCTTGGGTAGAGCTCGAGTGGGGTAAATTGTGGGTTGTCATGATGATGATAAATTCTGATATTATACAAACCTAGGTATACTAGGTATAATCTACATCAAGTGTACACAATTTGTCACTATATTTATTTTATTGATTATAATTGTTAAATAGATTTCGTAAGTTACCACCGTCAGTTGACCATTTTATGTCTCTACAACAATGCTATTATTTTCATTCATTCTCTATAATAAAAGATATTGCTGTACGATTTATTGTTAATTACTCATAAATTTAAATGGGCGATTGGGAAGTTCTCTATCTGTGTAAGAGACAAAATAAGGATTCTTGTTCTAATTACTAAAACAGAAGACAGAGATTTCAACATTGCAACTATACAAGTTTCCGCGAAAGTAACGAAATATTATACTGTAGTATATTGTACCTACTGAATTGAATGGTATCGTATTGTAATTATATAACATCTATTGTTAGAATTAAAAGTCTTTATAAGATGAGTGTTTAAAATATACTTAGAAATTATGTTAGGTTCAGCCAGTGTAGGGACTAATAAAGAGTTAGCGCGCCATGGCGAATGGATTACTGTATTTTACTACGACTGCTAAATTTATACAAACATTTTATGAAATACTGACGAGAAGCTTCTCACAAATTGTAAACCGCTGCCGCATACACACATGGATGTCATGCAAAACTAAATATGCGCGTCCACAAACGCAACTTTTATAAATGAAAACTATACAATTTGCGAAAGCTATATATTATCTCACAATTTGGCACAAAACAATACAGTTTTGGATTTGAAATTGAATGTTTGTTCTGGGTCCGGCGCCCGCCGCATGCAATCCTGTGGATTGTGGACAGATTCAATTTTCCCCGCGCCGATAACAGGAGCAATAACCGACTGTGTCTTTTGCGGATGGTGAAACAAGGAACGGGGATGAACCGTTCATTCTACTCGTGGAGTGTACGTTAATGAAATGTACTCCGGCTTTAGAGATCCGTTTCGGAGGGCCGAATGGAAACTCGCACTGAAACAACATTTTCTGTTCGTGCGGTAAGGTTTGCAACTGCATAGTGAGGGGGATTAAATATGCGTGTGTGTGGGAAAATTATATGTATATATGAATAATTGACTACGTCATGGTAAATGGTTAGGGTGATGGTAATAGTTGATTAAACCAGTAGCGACACTGATGCGTCTCAAGCCGAGAGAGAAGTGATAAAATCTTTTGTTTCGGATAGACTTTCCAGGAAGTATACGTGAGGAACTACGTTTTATATTCAAATTTTATGTGAAAATATTATAACGATAGATTTTTAGTTGAAAATAAAAAAAACATGTACAAGTAGCTCAACAAATAACTATATAAATTATACAACAAGAAAATAAAGAAACTTCTGGTAATTGTCATCCATGAAAATATTATTGTTAGAGGCAGACGAAATTTTACCTCACATATTAATTTAGTCAGAACTTGTGTTTCTTATTCATCGATAATATTATTAAGTAACATTATTAATATTTTAGAATATTAGGATAAATAGGTGTTAAACTTTCTTACATAAGTAATACATATTTACTAGATTAGCTATAAAGGTATGCAAAGTATACCTATTCCTCATTTACAATTGGGAACATCGGCTATCCAGGAAATGAGCTCGCTGGGATATTGTACGAAATTCTCCTTCTATAGAATTAAAAGGTAAATGGTTTACTGAGGGCGGGTGGACAGGCCGAGCTCTTAGCAAGTTTTAATTACTTCATGTCTGAGTCTCCAGACGCCTTAAGGTAAGATCGTGTCCGGGAATTTGCTGAGAACTTACGCGAAGACAACACTTAAGCGTACTTACATATTTTCTACATATCTTTTATTATTTTTCATTTCTTTTATTTTTTTAAGATTACGCAAGGCCTTGTTGTCTATATATTATTGTCTGAACAAACGTTTTAAAAGTTGAGTTAGACCGAAGAATCTAGTAAAATGTATAACTCCAACAATAGATTTTAGAAGAACTTTAATTCATCATCATCATCATCCTCCTGCCTTTATCCCAATTTTATTTGTGGTCGGCGCAGCATGTATTTTTCTTCCATACTTCTCTATCAGCCGTCATCTCAACTTTAATTATTCAATGATAATTTTACCCGCCCTCGCTTCTAGAAATCTATTTCAAACGTTCACGAGTATTATACGGTATCTAAAAATTTTGTTACTCTTTTTATCGCTTTAATATTCGATTTTCTTCGTTTCATAAATTTGAAACACTTTCACAACAATACAGAAAACAGTCACAAAATTAATTACAAACTCCTTAACTGGACTTCCACTCCATCAATTCTGAGGACGATATTATTCCAGGTATTAATTATTATTATAAGCTATAAGTAGAATATTAGGCTGTTATTATATTAAGCGATAAGATAAAGAAAGAAAAATTTAAATCTGTTTAATGAATTTTGAGTGATGAGTTACAAGACAGGCATACAAAAATTTCCAAAGCAATTTATGTTGGCATTTGTAACGATAATCGAACGTACTTGTATTAAAGTTTACAAAAATAAAATATTTCATGTTCAGAGTCCGTCTCGTTACAGTTTGGGTATTACATAATATACATTGAAAAACAAAGAAAATGTTATAATGTAAAATTCCCAAAACTAGACAGTAAGAGAAACTAGAAGTACGTTGTATTCGAAGCTAGTATTCATTAACTCAACACCTCTAGGTACATACAAAAAAAGAGAATCATACTATAATTATGTATCTTCTCTCTCCTCTGCTTCTACTCAAACGTTTATAACAGTTATGAAAATGTCGCTCTGTTAAACTTAACAATATATTCATTATGACTTCTCAGAAAAGCTGATAAATTACAATGTTGCTCACAATAATGTTTAGAATCGATTCTTAATTTGGAATTGTGGCTCAAGAGATGCCTTCTGTCAACAGTTTTCTCAAAACCTTTAATTTCACTAAATCCGCAACGACCTAATTTCTCAGAGAGTTGGCGGGTTGCTATATATATTTGCTGCACAATCCGTTTTCAATTATAAGTTTATTAAAACAATTCGACTCTGGAATTGAAGATAGTATCCATTTATTGAAGTCTTTTATAGCTCCTCGGCCTTGACTATTTTCCCTACCTGGACTGAAGCTTGAATACCGCTGTGTCTCTTGATCATACATTATTCATTGGTGGTGCTTGTTTGAGAACGATAACTTAAAGCTAAGTGTAGATGTTGCTAATTTGAATATATTGCTCATAAGTACAGCACATTACATTCCGAGCACATTACATTATCTATTACATCTTATCATCATCTCTTCACCTTCTTTTTTTGGTTTCGAGGCGGGAAACCTTCAAAACGTACCCAGTGCAATGGGAGCGACACGGGGTTATGTGTAATGTTTACTGCCCCGGGGCCTTCCTCAGCGCTATGTACAGGACTCCGGGATCTCCAACGGAGCGCAACCGGAGTCCTGAGCGAGTGCCTCGCCGGGCTCTGCTCGTGATATGTCTCCGCTCATTACCCACCTTCTGGTGTTTAAGACGGTACGCGGCTACGCATACCGTCGTTCTTCCCAGTGTCGCTGACTGGACGAATCGAACTCCTACTCAAGCCGCCCACTACTCTTGAATCCCCTCTTTAATCGCCACCTACGACAGGCACCTACTATTCTGGTCCCTAGCTACAGGGACACTCGTCTCTTCACCTAACCAACTCCGTCTCTTGGACCGTTGAGGTCCAAATAAAGGTAGTTAGAAGTGTTTTTCTTATCATGATCCGTTCTATGTTTATTATCCGCTCTATGTTTATTATAAGATCCACCTTTCCAAAGCAAAGTCAAAAATTCTTCTTCAACGTAATCTTGGGGTATAAGACTCTATCCAATCATCGGTCTAAACATACTTCCGTCCGTACTGCTGATTCCAACTACACTAATCTTGATAAATATACATAAATCGGCTAGAAATTGCTGTATTACAATCTGTATGGAATTGCAATGACCCCGCATCCATTGCTCATGCATAATGAGGATCTAGGTAGTCTGGAAATATCTAAAAATGGTGGGTACTGGTAAATCTACACAAAAGTCCAAGTGTATTTTGCTAGCTATTTTTCTTTTTCAGTTTGTTTACTTTGACCCAGACTGTTGTCTGGATCAAATCCTTAATTATATAGAAACCACAAAATTGCCTTTTCTATAAGTTTTCTTTACCACTCGGTAAAATTTTGTAAACAATAGCGATACAATAAAATGGAGAAAAAAATTGGTAATAGGTTTTACCAAATAGCTGGTTCGTAAGTTGGTTAATAAGTTCTTTCAGCAAATAGCTTGGAGTTTGCAAGTTCGGAAATAAAATTCTTGATAATTGCTAAATAAGGTATAAGATCTGGAATCTTTTATTGTCTGTTCTCATATATAATAGCAACTCGTTTACGATGAACTCGTAAATAAAAGAAATTTTTAGTGTAGCTTAAATTAAAAGGAGTTATTAGCCTTGTAGTCTAGATTGCTAATTATAAGAAAGACTGCCCTTGATAAATAAAGACCGAGAAATCACGTAAAAGAATTTGACACAAATAAACTCTAAAGAAATTCATTTTTGGGAATCTGCTTAAATGACATATTTATGTAATTCTAAATAAATCTTTGGTCTGCGCATGCAAAACTTACATTAAATAATTTCGAAATACTTTAAAAACTACAAAAGAAGTCATTATACATGTAACATCTGTCTGTAGTTATTTCTTATTTGTATCGAAAGCGGGTGAAGTTTCCCACGAAACAATTTAAGGAAGCGCACTTCTATTTGAACTGGTATGTACTTAGAAATTAATTAAGTTCCTTTATTGGTTTTGTGGAAACTGTTCAAGATTTCGATTAGTTGTACCGACGTGATGCTTCAACACAAAACATTGTACGTTAAATTAACTGAAAATATTTGTCAATTAAATGAAGCACTCGTCATGTAATTTTGTACTAACAATAAAAATGTTGGGGTGGAATTGGTGTATTAAATAATATTAAAAATTTGAATGAACGTAGGATTTGATTCTAGATATTAAGGCCAAAATATATTTGTGATTAGTGTCTGCCTTTTGTGTATGTATTTATAACTTACATTATTAATCAATATCTCACGTCTACTTTTCGAGGCAACCGTCACGTTAAATACGGTTAGCCCAAAAATTCGCAAGCACAATAGTGACACGGGCACGTGAGGCAATTAGTCATATGCGTAATGGACAGTTTCTAATGGCCGCGATCAACTCCGTATAGTGTTCAGAAATGAATCCCCGTTTTCAAGGTTTCAAGGTTAGTCATCAATATCCATGATACTTTGTATCACGAGAAATGGATTTATTACAGCAGGATAAGAAATAACAGATAGTCTGACATTTCTGTTAAACGATTAGTAAATAATGCTTCCGTATTTTTTGTAGCAATTGCAATAAATAAATAAATGTATTTCTGATTTAAATAATTCTAAAAACTGATGCCAAGAAGAAATGAATGGGGTAAATAGTTGAATAAAACATATAACTCATATGGGGTGTACGATTTGTAATTATATTATTTACGATTACGTACGATTTGTTATAGAAGTGAGGCAATATTGGATTAGTAGTATAATTTATAATGCTTATTAATTAAATGTTTGTATCATGAATGACTTCAGGTTGGGTTGTAAACTTCTATAACAAGGGTTATAGATGATTGCTCAACAAGAGGCTCAGCCTCAGTCTGCTTCAGAAGACTTATTCCTCGTTAACTTTCACAATTGCTTATTTTACTATACACTAGAAACAATTGTTATACACTTATTTTCATTTAATAAATTTGTCGTAGGACCCATGCTATTGTTTCAAAGGCATTTTTTCTTAGTTCTTGCGATAAGAAATATTTTCATTCATTGCAGTGGTTACAGAAAAGCTGTTAATACTTTACTCACTACCTTATTTATTTATTTATTTATTTAACAGATACACCACTGGCTTATCACTAGACATTGTTAATTAAATACATCACAAATTAGTTTTGATCAAAATGATTTGCTTTTAAAGGTATATTCAACATTCACCAAAAATAGTGCAGCTACAATAAGACGTTTGTTAATTTAACTAGGCCAAATATTATTAATAAGTATACAAGTAATTTGCTTACAATAAAACTAACAATAAAAACTAAACTTGAAGGAACTTATTATAGCAAGAACTTCAAGTTAACTTTCATTTTCTATTCCCCGAAAACAGATACTTATTATGCAGTAACACGTGACCTAAGTATTGAATAATACCTATGTTGAAACTTTCAAATAATATTTGATGTAGGGTAATAGGATAGGATATATATTTGATAGGCTTCGATACAATGAACTAGCAAACCACCCTCGCTTCGCTTTAAGAAACCTACGGTATACGCTTAGAAATAACACCTGCATTGTTTTTAAGACTGGGATTTTCTAGGTCTATGAATAAAAAATAAAATATTAATTTATAACTTTTTTTATTTGTGGAAGGATTGCAATGAAACAAACTTAAAGAATTAAGTGAAGCGTACTGCAATAAATTTGCGAAAACCAGAATGAAATCGGAGAAAGATATAGTAGAGTAGAAACATTAAAACATAACAAATTATGTTACTTTAAAATTACGTACAATAAAACTATCCACTATTAGATAAATTATTATCAGTAAACAATAACAAGTATATAATATAATGTAGTTTACGTTGATTTTAGTAATGATACATTAAGGTTTAAGCTATTCACTGGCAATAAAGTAAAATTATGTAACATTTCTTAAAGTAACACCTCATTTTATTACGTGATTCTCTTTTGAAACGACAAGACGTGGCGCGAATGCAAAAAGACTTGGAAATAAAGGAACTTGATCGAGTTAATTAGTAAGTACGTTCGTTGAACACTAATTGCGTATTTTTTGTGTTAGTGGTCTTTTAAAAAGACAAAAGTCAAAGTAGATTGTCTCGTTAGTGGCGGAACAGTCTTGGGTGAGATGTTTTTCTTTTTCATTGCTATGTTTCTCTGTAGACTTGTATTGGAAGAATCGAGTCGGTTTTTTTATGTACCTTGTTTTTAAAAGTTCATTAAGTACAGTACAGTTTTTTTTATTTTGTTTAACTTTTCGTTCAAGTGTAATGCAATGTGAAATACAGACAAAGTAATAAATATGACGGTGCATCGAGGGAAACGGCGCTAATGTTGGTAAACTTCCAGAATTGTAATAAGTGATGTAACCGTAAAGTTAATATACTGGCGTAAAATAAGTTTATGGATGTAACACAGAATGCTGGGGAGGCAGGCGGCCATTACAGACCTGTCATCGTATCTGCGCGTACGTGCCTCGCGTGTTCTTGTGGTACGTCGTAATACGAGTTCTTATTGTTATTTTGGTCAAGATGTAGCCCTCTGCGCTCACAAACACTATATCCGAAAAAAGTAAATGCCAAAATACAACCTTGACGAATGAAACATAATACGTCGAAGGGAGCAGTAGATGTTATGCCATTGAGTAGAATTGTGGCTGCCATACCCTCATGGTGCGACAGTATAAACTTCAGAAGTTTCGGAGGGTAACCAGTACGAAACAAGAACGTAGAACTGAGTGATCAGAACGTGAATATCATACTGAAAGTTGACTGTTGGGACCTAAACCTGCATTGAGCCTCAGGGTATATGTGATAAATGGTATTTTTTTTTTCTTTTCCTCTTAAAACTTTCAATCAAAAAGGGCCTTGATTCTCATTTAACTCAGTCACTGGAGCGAGAGAAACTTCCCCGTTCTACCTTTCCTTTCACCGTCAGTCATTCCTCCTTTCATTAGTAATTTTCAGTAACTCTTCCTTTTCATTCCTATATACGTTTTAAATTATATTGCTTTATCTAGCATATAATCCTAAATTTATGTGTATAGAAAAAAAAACGTCTGCAAGTTCAGTTCGTTATTATAATATTTAGTTAAATAATAAACTATTCAATATAATAAAAAGTTGTAATTTATGTTATATCGAACACAATATGAAAGAAAAACAATAAATAGGTAAGTGGTTTTATTATACACACTCGAGTGTATATTTCATCAAGACGGGCGCCGGGCTCGGCAGGCGGCGGACGAACACTTGACGGGCGAGTGATACGGCACATTTCTTCCGTCAGATCCCCACTTCAGCACCTCTTCTAACTCTTCGTCCTCTTAACACCTCGCAAGGAAATCGTGGAAAGTACGAGTGGGCTTGTAATGCGTCCTGACTTAGTAAGCTTTTGATATTGGCCAGCTTTATGCATGTGCGAATAACCGTTTTTATTTGTTAACGTCTTATCTTTCCGTTGGGACACGTTATCTATCGCTATCTACTGAAACTTACTTACTTACTATTTGAAAGCTTACGTTCGGTAGGATTTGTGGTTGTTTTTAGATGTTCGCAAATTCCAATAGCCAAGAAGTATTCTTATAGCGGTATAAGAATACTTCTTTTTTTTTCTCTATAAGAAAACGGGAATTCCACTTGTTAACTGACTTAATAGGATTGTACTTGAACATAACTTTATGAAAATCCGTGAAGTCCTTAGTCAAAATATCTGAAGCAAAATATTGCCTATCGAATTGAAAATCCAACACTATTTGAATATCTACTGGTGAATAGAAGTAAGCAGAAATCGCTGGAAATTCACATTTAAAAAGACTATTGAGGTGGCATGACTGCTACTACCGCTCACAGAATCCGTCAGGGTACGAAATTCGAATTTCGGGAGTTCTGCTATTAATTAGGCCTACATATGCCTTCATGACTTTATGAAAGCGGTATAGTTCTTTGCTACTTTTATAAAGTTCCGTTCGACCATTTATAACAGGAAATCTTTATAGAATAATATCGAATCTACTACATGAAAAAAAATTAAAGACGACACAATTACTAACTTATACTGTATTTACTAATTATAGGTTGATTTTGTGAAACAAAATGGAAATTATCAAGCAATTTATATGAATTATATGTTATTATTTATTATATATATTTATTTACAATTTACTTTTGTAATTTGCATCTTGTGTATTTTACACTAAAATATTTTATGTACAAAAATATAATTTAAAATGTATAAGTTTGAAATATATAATAGCTACAGGACAACAAAAATTAAAGTTCTTTCTTTAAACTTCCACAGGCATGATTTTGATGACTTCAATATTGAAAGAATTGTTTCTTAGGTACTGCCTATGTATATGGGAAAATTTAAGCTTATAAAACAGAAACAATGCAAATAAATTATAGGATAATTTGGTTATGCCTTCGTATCGCCGGCGGAAGGCGTACCGATCTTTTATAAAGGTTAGGCATAATATGTTTTTATATCAAATTCCCACAGAAACTTTTTTTATGCGTTCACGTGTTTTACCTAAATGAATTTCCAAGAGACACAAGGCTCTGAATGTATAACTTGTTGACAAATTTATAAACTCTGTATATTTATATAAATATGTACTGAGTTACTCTCGACGTTTCTTGTTTCTCGAAACGATACTAGAAACAGAACATGACGTGCATACGAGTATGGCGATTAAATAATTTTTAAAGAGGGATTTAATTGTACACGCGTAGATGAGACAATTCGAATATGACCGGCTTCTAAAGCGAAAATTAGCTACGACGCAGAGGCGTTATTATTTATCCTTGTGTTTCTCCAGTACGTATCATTACGCCTATTCTACGTGCTGCTGATTAATGAGGCGGCCGCCCATGGAAACGACTGTATCGTAACATTTGTTACGTGGCTCATTAAGCGGTACCGATTCATGCTAAACATTCGCTCAAAAATACGCAATTAAATAGGTTAACAAATTTTTTAACTACATAATGGAAATAGTGCAGTAAAAGTCTAAATCTTCGCATGACTCGAAATTGTAACCGTCGTTACACGTGGTAAACTTATCATAATTCAAGTTGCTTCAAGCTAATTCGTATTTTATTTAACCGGTTCTTACGGATAGTGACATTAACAAAATAAACATTCACAACTCATTCTTCAAGTAAAGCAATATACATTTGTTGATTCTGATTTGGAATGGTACTTACTAAAGGATCGTATGCTGCTTCCATATCAATTAAGACATTATATCCATGAATATAACGCGTTACAACAGAGTTTAAAATCAATGTTGATAGTTTGCAAAGATCACTTACATTTAAATGGCTTGTTACTTCTATCAGTAGTTTACAGCAATCCAATAGTTTACATACATGATATAATATGTGATCCACGAATGTATTTTGGTAAAGTCGACGAGTTTTATCCACAAATATATTATAATGCGGTGTAACGTGCAAACAATACAATACAGCAGTAGGAAATTGATTATCGAGTATTATTTTATGACGTCAATACACCGAATGTTGGCGTATCCATTGCCACTTCAAGTTTTGTTGTTAAAAGAGTACGTCTATCTCTGTCATTCTACACTTGTGAACAAGGTTTATAACCAAAGATTATAAAGGATTTGTTATTTTAATAAAGCTAGTTATGGTATAAAACGTTTTTAGCCATTGTCGTAAGAACTATTTTATGGCTTGTCTGTTGTGCTCATCATAGTAGAAATCGTCATTCCTGACTGATTATTAACCAACTGATTTGCAATTTGCGCCAAATATAAGTTTTTCTCTTCTTCGTAAAGTAATTTAATCTATCTTTTGATATTTTTGGTAAAGATGGAAAATATAACATTTATAAGTTACTTATTCAAGTCTTTCCGTTTTGTAATTTACGTCATAACCAGGTTTTTTAAGTCAGTGGTCTATCCACAGTATGTATCCGTAATTTGTAATTCCACGGATAATAGGAATCCACAAGAATTTATGATTCCGCATGCAAAACCACTGCAGTAAATTTCTGGAACGTAAAACTTATCGGAGAAAGATGTAAAATGTGAGAAATTGTTGGTAATTTTAGGAGCTTCAACTGTTAATCAACTATTTTAGCTACATTACTTCTAAATAAAAAGTAAATCCTGATGGAAGTTTACGTTTTAATGGTTTGTGCATCTGATTTTATACTAATTTCTGATGAGAATGAACTGGACGATTTAGAATCATAAATTTTAGTGTAGCACTTTACCTGCCGGAAGATACAATACGTTTAACCGAAGAGCTATCGATTCATTGTTTTCTATAAAAGAATGCTGATATTCATGCCAAACTTTCGGCAAATCAACTAATTCATCCGTATCTGTGACCTTAGAGAATCCATACTTAGAGGAAATTTGTATACACATTTAAACCCCGTGACGACTTATTTAAAACTATTGAGTGGTATGAGTGTGTGATTTTCATCGTCAGTTCTTTTGCGTAAGCGTGTAATTATGATCTACTTTTGATACAAAACTTTATCAAATTGCATTAAGTCACGAACATGTCTGCTAACTAGTCTGAACTTGTAAGAGAATTACAGAAGACATCTAATAATATATTCCGAAATAGTGTCGAGAAACCCCAACACTATTAAAAGTTAGTCCATCTAAAGGAGAAGAGAGTGCCAACAAAACTAGTTCGTATCGTCCATCCACATTCCAAGTCGATCTGACTACGTAATCCACATACCAAGAGTTGTGAAGTAATTGGCTCCAAAATTAGATTCTAACGCCGCTTATTTAATGAACGCTATGGATATGGGTATATTCGAACATTGTCCTCTGAATACAGAGTAAAGATCAACTATACAACGTGGGTTACAAATTGTGTTCCATAAAGCTGAAATTTCCTAACTCTTTGTCTACTTCAAAATCTACATTTAAGGCAACGTGACAAGAATTACTTCGTCATACCTCAATCTCATCCAAGATTTCAGCTATAGGTCTACACCTATGTCTGCAAGTCGGCCAATACCATGCATCTTACTTTTCCGAAATAATGTTGCATGAATCTCTTATTGCATAGATTCGGGATTCGGCATATACCGACATTGGAAAATACATTTTTATATTCAAATTTTCTAATACCATAGTATCACTACTGTGCAATTTAATATAGCTTATTTTATTAATTGTAATTTACTATAACATACTCCTTAGGTGAAATTACTATATAATTAAGTATATCGTTATTACTGGCTCTCTGATACTGCAACCGAGACACCTAAAAGCGCTGTTGATTCTAGACATGTAATAGCTTGTCAGCCAAGCAAAGAACTCTACCACTACGCACGAGTACCTTTAAGATTAAATCTACTGGTACAAAGTCCAGCCCAGCAGCGTACGGTCGCCTTAGCCTCGTCCGTTGTTCAGCGGGATGCACTACGAACATTGGGGGATGGCTAGAAACTTCATCGTGGACTCGCGAATGGGAGAAGCTTCTTACACCCCAAAACAGTTTAATTATAATAATTCTTAAGTACTTACTATGATGAACTTAACCAAATTAAATGATTAGATTAACCAAAATCCTATTCTGTAATTTCACAGAGGAATGAGCTTTGATTTTTGCAAAGACAGAATTACCGCGTGGGCTGTATTGTCTTGTCATCACGAAAACAGTGCTAAGATAACATTTATATAGTTCGTACTTGAGCAGTGTCTCTCGCTCCTAAGAGACACGAACACTATTAAAAGTTGCGCCAAGCTCCTAACTTTGGGAGCCTCGACGCAACTATATAGTTTACGTTGGAGTCTATTCATATACTGACCATAAAGGTCATCCTGTGACATACTAGACAGCCACTTTGATATTTACCTGCTGATAAATTACAAAAATTAACAATTGTACAAGCTTAACGGAACAATTTTTGTACAACATTTTCAGAAGTAAAACACGTGTATTATATTAATTAAATATTTATTTGTTTTATTTTTAGTATACCTGATATAATATTTAACGATACATATTATTGATAGTATTATACTTATATTAGCACTCGCCCTCATTTCGCTTCGAAAACCTACCCCTTATACATACAAATAGCACCCGACAATCTTCTTCTTCTTCTTCTTCACGTGCTATCTCCATCAAGGAGGTCGGCGACTTGACGATACGTCTCTTTATCAGCAGTCATATGAACTAGCTAACTGTGCTTTTAACCCACAACCAGTCCTTTATATTTCCAATCCATGAAATTCTTCTTCTACCTGGATCACTACTTCCTTTAATTTTGCCTTCAGTTATTAATTTTCATAAATTATATTTGTTGTTCCTGTATATATGTCCAAAATAGGCTGCTTTTCTTTTCTTAACGGTTTTCACAATTTCCAAGCCTTTATTCTTTATTTATAAAACTTTGACATTCGATATTCTACTTTTCCATTTAATTTTAAGCATTCTTCTGTAGTTCCACATTTCAAAAGCCCTTAGTTTATCAATTGACTTCTTTTTCAGTGTCCAACTTTCGGAACCATACATAAGAATTGGAAGTATATAAAATTTAGTATTCTCCACCGCAGTTTTAAGTTACTTTTTCTGTTAGCCAATAGTTTCCTCATGTTCTGAAAGGTGTTTCTGGCAATTTCAATTCTTATTCTAATTTCATGATCCAATTCCCAGTCCTCATTTAACCAACAGTCAAGATATTTGTATTTGTTAACTCTTTCTATAGAATAATTTCCCAATCGCAAAATTGCTGATGAATTTAAAGGTTTACCAACAGTCATGAATTTAGTCTTAGTTTTGTTAATTTTGAGTCCATATTCCAATAGTACTAGATTCTATTTTTGAAGCATAATTTGCAGGTCATTTAGGCTTTCTACCAAAATGACGATATCATCTGCATAACGAATGTTCTGTATCAGTTTACCATTTACCCGAATGCCCATGTCAAGATCTTCGAAAGCTTTTTTGAAATCATTTTTTGAAATTTGATTTTAAAATCGTTATTAATTAATCGTGTTTGACATTTTCAAATGCTTTCTCAAAATCTATAAAATACATATAAACATTCATTCTGACATCTATGCAATACCCGCACAATGGAAACAATAATTATTCCCTTATATTAAAAATGAAATAAATTACCTGTTTGCCGCTTTTTGTTTTAGGAATCGGTTTTCCTAGTTTTATGAATGAATAGTAATTTATCACAATAACTTCAGAAAAACAGTCAAAACTTTGTTTACGACCCTCTTAATGGAATTTTAATACTAAATTTGTTTCCTCTTACGCGGGAAACCATCCAATTCCCAGACTGAAAATATTCTCCGATATCTAGACCATTATTATGGAAATATGCTAAGTGCCATTAAAACAAAACATTGTTTTATAGATTTTTTTTATATTATGTATTTCTGCATGACTATAGATAATGTTCCATAAATATTTTTTCTTCTTCTTTTCAATATTTTGTCTGTTCATTGGCCGTAACAACACGAGATCAATGCAAGGAAAAGCAATTTCGGCGAAGTAGTTTTATAAATTATTTGGACTCTAAAGTCGTTTTGAGGTGATCAGATTTTTTTATTTACATTGAAAACCGTCAACTACTTTGTCGAAGGATCTCTTTAGCATCAAAAAAATACATTGAAGAATATCATGCAAAAATAAATGAATAGACCCAGAACCACATAAATCATAATTAGGGACAACGACCAAAATACGACATAGATGCGAACAAAGATATTAAAAGAAGAAGAGGTACTTGTGTTAAAAGAAGAGAAAATTACAGAACCCACCTTGTCATAGACAAAGCCGTTGAGTTTCTGTGGGTCTTGATATGCTGTGAGATACAGTACAGAACCAAAATTCACAACAGCAAAAATATTAGATGTGAACTTGTTACTAGTGAAAACTTGGATAATATTATAGGTAAAAGTTAAATTTATACTATCGGAAAATTCGGATGAAGAGAAAGATTTGAGTAGATAATATTTATAACAACAAACTTAGAATTAACACAGCAGATAACTAACTCTTAAAATCGACATTGTATAAACTACAGAAGATTCCGATTACTTAAGTAATTAAAATGTATTACCTAAAATCAAAATTTTAAACTTACGAAAAACTACCCACAACTTTTTTTACATAAAATTATCATTAAGCATGATAACAATCCCATCTGATGGTAAATGGTGATGTAGTCTAAAATGTTGAACGCACTAACTTATAAAATCCTATTTACTCTCCTCTTGAAGACTCCTACATTACACCGATGCGGGAAATTAATTACTTACGTATTCGCCAATCATCTATGATGCCCTATAGTAATAAAATTTCAGGTGCATTTCCATTTAACTTTCTTACCATCCAAAAATAAATGAAAATATCCGATAGATAAAGCTTGTGACGAGTTTTTTCGAATGTAACAGTCGACTACACATCTCTCTTGGGGCTTCGTATCCTTAAATTCGAGAGAAAACAAAGAAATCCCTGAATATCGGCTCGCGGCGAATGGAAATTTACATCCTAATTTCCCAAGCGAATACCACGACTCTATTCGTCAGTGATATCAAAAGATCGAAATATCCAACCCCTTTGCTGATGTGTGATCGCTGATCATGTGTGATGAAAAAAAATCAGATTTTTGAATGCAAAATGTAGACAGCTATGCTTTTTATAGTGACTGATTTTTATCAACAAAATAAGCAACATATTGATTTCAAGTCTAATTTTAATATTTCAGGGTTTAGTTTTAATATATATCGATAATCATGAATAATAACAAATATTATTTTTCGTAGCAAGCTCATATAAAACGACGTAAATTATTGCTTAATAAATCTTCAGATTTTGCTTCGTACGTTGAAAAACGATATTTACCAAATAATATTCTGACGATTTTGTAAAGCAGTAAAGTGCTCTCATTTATTTTAGTCATTTTAGTTATAGAATTGAAAGAGATAAAATATTCGTACGTTCAGACCCTCTAATTAAGTACACACTCAGTGTATATTAAAACAAAACCTACTAAATCTACTAAGTGGAACCGACCGCTAAACTAAAGCGCTTTTCTGATTGGTGGTACCGTCGCGCCACTAGTGGTACTTGAGACGCGGAATTCGTCACCTGTTGAAAAATAATTAGGCAAAAAAATCTGCACTAAAACAAAAATTCAGGTGCGCTTAACGGCAGGCTCTGTGTTAACCACTTGACGGGAATTCGAAATTCCCTGACAATTTTTTGGTGCTGAATTTCGCTGAACGGAGATTCCAGGCGAGTGTGTTCGTTCGTCTGACGAAATCACGAATGCAAAACAAACAGACCTCTTTAAATCTGTGATATTTTAGGCTTCCTTATTTTGATGCGCTATCCCGGACTTTAAGTAGATTTAGTAATTAATTACTGAAACTTCGTTTATCCAATTATAACTGCGCATTACTTTCTTAAAGCTTACATAAATATGAGTAAAGTTGTTTTAAGTGTACTTAAAAGTTTAATTATAAGCTGTCTTACATTAACTTCAAGGAAGTACTCCTATACTCCGTAATTAATTGATTACAGCAGAGTAAAACCGTTTAATTCGTTTAAACTACTTCATAATCATGTATGTAACGTTAAATTCTTTAATAAGTATAATAAATGCTGCTTAGCGGGATAAACCGTCGAGGTAGATATCGACGCGAGCGGCGAGCTAGCGGCGATCCCCTTTTTCCCTTGGTCGCGACGCACGCGCTTCGCCCTAGATTTGCACATCACAATCTTGAGAACCTTGTAAATCCCTGAGAAAGTAAAATAAACAAAGTATTTATGTAAAATGTAAATCTTATTTCAAATATTTTTGTGTGGATAATAATGATTCATTGGCGTTGGTTCTGGATATCAGGTGTTGAAAGCACCTCACGCATTTTTTATGTTAAAGCTAACTTTTATGTTAGTTACTTTATCTAATTTTGAATATGTTCAAAAATTATAGTATACAGAATTAAAGAAAATTCCCTCTCTCTTTTTCTTTCTCTTTCTCTTGATCATAAACTGTATATTTTAACATTATTTTCAATTTTTTAGTTCATTCGCTACGAAAGCTTATTTCTTTAGTTTTTTAACTATATTTTATTTTTAAGTCTTAAAATTAAATTGAAGTTAAATAGTTATAAGGACACTTGAAACTTTTACATTTTATAAGTGATAAAGAATTCTGATTCAATTTATGTACATTCTCGTAATTTCATCATTTCATCTAACGCGTCACCATTACATAGGACTCTCCCTGTTAATTTGAAGCAATCGAGCTCTTCTATTTGTACACCATCTAATGATTTTACACGGCTGATAGCTACATATGCCTGTGCAGCAGCAAAGAGACGTGATCCCATGTAAATAACTGCTTGATCTATAATATAATAAAATATGTCAAGCTAACATAAAGCATGTAAGAAAACACAAAAAGTTCACAAAAAAGTTATTAATAAAGAATACCTGACAATGTTACAATGTGTCAATTTTCAGCTGTCATGTAACCTATAACTTATGACGACAATTTAGATGTTTTTTGTGATGGATTAATGAGAAAATCATACTTTAAGTATGAAATTAATGTATTGTCATCGGTTCTCTATATGTATACTATATTTTAAACGATTTGCACATTTTGAAATTGATGAAAATGTAATTCAAAAATTCCGTTACATGCATACATACATAGATACATACATACAAGTCAAGCTAATATAAAGCATATAAAAATAAACTACACCGCAGAGAAAAGGGTCGGTTAAAAAGTCTTCAATATCTTCAAAAATACCTGATCTAGCTTTATGAAATAATGAATAATAAATAAAAAAATATATAAAACCTTTCTATTTATTTTTGATAATTGTATACAAAACTGAAAATGTAAAATAATGGTCGTTTTTGAATTTAGAACCAAAAAATTCAAATCAATTGTTTCGCGTTTGTTTTAGTTTTGCAATAAAAAAAAATTATGTATGTGGGGGCTCTGCTTTATAAATTTTATTAGGTATTCGGAAGTCATTATGTCGTTAACCCCTGAAGAATGTATCAACAATTTTGAGAAATCGCGTTCTTACGGCTGTTGAAGTAAAGAATCATGATTTACGAGCTAGAGGAAAAATCTGAATACGAATACAGAAAAGGGACGTCTGGCTGAAGCAAATTTAAAGCCATTAAGATCTGCAAATGGCCCAAAACTAGAAAGACACCACAGAAACTCAAGGTTGAGTTATGATAGATATCACGAGAATTTGACTCTGAATGACTGGTCAAGAATTATGTTTTCAGACGAGCCTAGATTCTGTTTATACAAGCACGACGGGAGGAAAAGAGTGTACACAAGTGGACGAACTGGGACGACGTGGACGCCAGCGGAATCCGTCGCCAATCACGCTACGTGAAATGAAAGAAGCTCTAATAGAGGAATGGCAGAATATTCCGCAGCGTCACCTCAAAAACCTATAGTATATTTTTTTTCTCCGTGCAGTTTGCGTCATAAAACGTCGTAGCGAAGAAGCGAGTATTTTGCTCTCTCTCCCACTCACGGGCCTTATAGGCGGGTATAGTGATGCGCATTATTGTTGTCGATAAGCGTTATCGATAGTGTATTTAGTTTTGTCATTATGTGGGATTGTGATAAAAATGAAACAAAAATAGATAAAACAAAGTATTTAATAAAATAAGAATAATAATGATTTAAAATAAATTATTAATTGGGTATGTATGTAAAATTCAGGGAACGAATGCGCAAAAACACTTATTTTCTTTTTGATACATGTACTAAATTAGCATTGCATTAATTTGCAGGTATTAGGTGGGGGTAATGATGAAAAACAAATTACATAAAAATTGACAAACAATGATCATAACATAACAATATTGCAGCACCTTATTTTTTAAATTAAAAAAATTATACTATAGTAAAAAGTATGCGAAATTGCATAACAGCAGTATTGCAAGCTCGCGTAGGCATCACAAAGTACTAAATGCGTGAAAATGGCACATCTTTGATCAATCTACATTTACGAAAATACTGGAAAAACTACGCATTTTTATTTATTTTGCCATTCTTTAATTTAGTCTTTATTTTATAAAGCTAGGTCAGGTACTTTTGAAGATATTGAAGATTTTCTAACCGATCCTTTTTCTTTGCGATCCAGTGTAGTTTAAAAGTTTGTACCAAGAATTTTATAAAGTGGAATGTATCATATGATACACCCTGCCACGAAGAAGGTTAACATGGCGTCTCACTTACTTAACTAAGCTTTAGTTAAAAAATACAGTAAAGTCAATAACCGATAAACGAGCAATCAGGCCGCGACTGCACCTGGTAGGTTAAAATTAAAAGCATGTTAAAGCACTTGGGTTATTCTAAAAGTTGGGAGGTTGGTAGCTATCCAGGCAAGTCGAGAACCCAACGAACCCATGAATATCACGTGCAAGGACTTGGCCATAGCTTCATTCATTGTTTAGGAATACCGTGAGCTAAAAACCTTATCTTGGCCAAAAATGGCATCTAAGCTCAAACATACCTTGTAGTGTTATAAGTAAAAGATTTAGAGATTTAGAAGATAGAATGTATTCAAGAATTCCTGGCGGTTACAATAACTAGAATATAGAAGTTACAAGATTAAGAAAGCAACAAAAGGTCACTTGTAAGTAGGAAGCTAAGCCCTTCGCTTCTCTGACGTGTAGCGCGCAGAGGCTTTGCAGACAGGAGCGTGCGTTTAGGGCGCACGAGACGATCGGAGTCCCCGGCGTTCAGCGCACGGAGACCTCGGCGACTGGAGCGTGTGTTAATACGCACGAGACGTATATATTATCCGGTGATCAGCACACGAAGACCGCCTTAACCAGGCGTGCGTTAAGGCGAATGAAGTAAATAGATCCCGGAGTCGGAGAGTAATAAAAGATTTCCGGCTAGAAGCGCGAGACTGTTTCGTATCGTAATTGTGACTACACCCGCGAGACTGTTCCGATAGAGACCTTCAGCATGAGACTCCTTCAATTTTACAGTGTTGTGGTTGTGTCCAACACGCGAGAGACTGTCAGTGTCGAGATCCAAGAGTTTCGACCCACACGCGAGAGTGAGACGGTCCAATCTCGTCATAGCTCGCCTTTTATATCTCAAATTTTCTCAAATGATTCTCTACTTGTGTTCTATTTACGAATTTAAAATTTATATTCAGCTTAATAAATAACATAACCAAAAAGGATAAAAATTATACAAATTAAAAATGAAAGTTATCATGATGACAATAATTTAGGACATTTGTCAAATATTTGACAACAATAACAAAACATTAAACCTAATAAAATATATAAAGAAATTACAGAATAAATGGATAAAAGACTGTATCTTTTATCCATTTATTCTGTAATTATAAAATAAGTTAACCAAAGGAGTATTATAAGAGTTACAAACTATGCGAGTACCAAAATACTAGATATAAAAACATGTAAGTATCTAAATACTACAACCTCTCGCTCACTAACCAGTTCTGATATTAACAGCACCAAACATTTGGTAATATAAGAGTCCCTAAATTCTTATTTTGAATCAAGCGGTAATAAGGATATCTTAAAATAACTAATTATACTAGATGTCTCTTGTATCAAGTTTATATTATTTACAGTACAGTGCGTCTACTTTATTATAGGCTTTCTTCCTTGTATTTCTGTACATCTGAAATACATATATTAAACATATTAAACTAACGAATAACAAATGAATATTGCCCGAAGCCATTAATAAATCATAACCTGTACCTGGAAGATAACTAGAATTAGGTTAGGTTGTCTACAAAATTCAATAGACCTTTATATAAGAAAATTTAACTGCAAAGGTGCAAAATATCATCCAACTTCGTAAAAGAATTTTTTTTTAATTGTTACATTAATTTTTTTAAATAATTCTGTTAACATTAAAATGTTTGTAAAATGTAGCACATTTAATAACATATTACAAGTTGTTCAAATATGAAGTTGATTTAATACATCAAGATTTCAACTAAAACTGGACGAACGGCAAACACAATAATATTTCGTTTATTATTATTGGTGGCATTACACTATGTGCTTATTCCATGTAGATGACGTTCTTAGTCAATGTGTCAAATGCCTCAACGGCGTTTGACAGAGGAGATTAGATGGGACATTAGTTTAATTTGTCATTTCAGATTTCGGTCTTAAATCAATGTCATCTCTTTATCTTAAATATAAGGTTAGTGAGACTAAAATCGCTGTCTGCAATTAAATTGGACGAGGTAAATAAAATCATAAAGTTCATAAATGTGAAATACTCAAGTTGCATGGGCATATAATTCATTATTTCTAAGTGAAATAAAAGCGAAATCGGTAAACAAACGTTTTATGCGACGAACGTCGTTAGGTTAGAACCGAGGCATGTAAACACAGATTTGTTGTCTCTTGCCGTTTTTTGAACACGATTTACGAGCTAGTGCTGTATTACTGATACCAGTGTAAAATGGATCAAGAGATGGCTAAAAAGCTTCTCGTCGAAGGAGCAACGTTCGTATTTCTTGGAGTGCCTCAAGAGACACAATTTGGTATTGATATGCAATGTTGGAATACCGAGGAGGAATTCCGTGGAATAAAAATGATACCTCCGGGTCTACATTATGTACACTATTCTGCAGTCAGTAAAGGAACCGGCGATGTTTCTCTTAGGTATTAATATTATATTCAAATATTCTTCATTACTGTTTTGTTTACACATTCCATACAATATCCATGAAAGCGGCAAGTATTTCTTATATACTTCATATCTGCTGCGTCAGTTGGTCAACAGATTCCACCACCAACTGGATACCACAAGAATGGATTCTCTTACACCCAACATTTCTCATGACTTTCCTCAATTTTTTTTATAAAATCTGTACATTCTGTACACAGATATCTTTGAAAGATAATTGTATCTACTCTCTAGCTTGCCATTTATAGTTGATAACAATCTAAATCCAATATAAGTATATAGGCTGTACTTATATTGGATTTAGATTTATAATACAACTACTACTACCTCCACTGTCTGTTAGATAATGCAATGTATTATAATATATTATTCTTTGTACACATAAAAAATTTATAATTTCAATACAAGCTACAAATAAAGAAAAGATTTGGACAGTAAAAAATACATTAAAATATTTACTGTAATGTTCATTTTATTGCTCGTACTATACTTATACATCAGTTAAAACCAAGTAATCATATATATTCCAGATCTGGATTCATGCACTACTTTCAGAAAAAGGAATTTCTTGTCAAAATGTGGGACAAAGACGAAGAAGATATGAGTAAAGATGAGGTGAGCGAGGAGAGTATTCAACGATTAAAAGATAATTTGTACAATTTGGATAGACATCTCGGGCCATATCCCTTTGATATTTGGTTGAAATGGAAACTACTTACGTCACAAATAACTGGTAATTTTCTAAAATTTCATTTGCTTTTTACTGTACCCATAATGCATTTCTATATTTAAGTATATTTTATTATTAGTGAAGTGCTTGGAGTGCTGATTGATAGCCTTAACATTTACTTATGAAGCATTCCTGTTTACTTCTCGAAGAAGAATTGTAGCAATGTATAATGTCATAGCTCTGATATCCTATATAACAATACAAGTTATGTATAAAATACCATGTAATGTTAATGAATGATTATGAAAAAAGCAAAAGACTGTTAAATTCTAATTGTAAAACAAGTGATACACTTTATCTTAGTCCTTTAAAAGTTACCTATAATGTACCCTATAATAATATAGCCTATAATAATATGTTTATAACTTACTTTATAAAGGAATAATGACCTAAAGTTTAAGCTTAATTTCAAGTATAAGGTTAGTTACAAACTGTGAATATTGTATATTGCTCCATAGCTGATTTAGCAGCAAAGTTATCTCCTGAAAGTGGGATCATAAGAGCATCAGTAGAACTCCTCTCCACATCCGATAAAGACAGACCTCGAGGTATAAAGTCCATGGATGCATCCATGGATCAAGACTCTATTGATATGAATGCCGATGGAAATAATGAAGGTGGTCAAAGTTCTGCAAAGAGGGTGAAACGAGCAACTGCACAGGAGAGAGAAGATGCTATGTTACCAGATTTGAAACCAGCACCAGGTACCTTAATACCTATTAAATATTTATATCTTTCCCGTATAACAATTTGGTTCAGCTCTAACCACAGTTCTAAGTGATGCATGCACTCATTTACACAAGTTATTTTGCTATCAAAACAGAAAATGAGAAAACCAAAGAATATTATTTAGTCAAGAGCTGGTAGTAGTATGTCAGAGTGGTTTGCATTTTCAAGACTACATCACCACATTCAAGTGAGAAATAGAGACAAGTATTAAACTGAAATAAAAAAATGGATGCTTTAAAAAAAAAGACAAAGAGGTGACTGTTCAGATAATAAATAATAGAATTCATTAAGAAAAAAAATTGGTGAATAGTCAACCGCCCTCGCTTTGCATTGGGAAATTCCACAGGAACTGATCCATTCCCCAAAATGAAAATTTTCCTACACTATGACTAATAATATAAGCTTCAAATATGCCACATGTCATCTAAATCTGTTCAGTAGTTTTAGTATTGTGGATGTTCAAACAGACAAAAATTCTGGTAAATTACCTTAGGTCTCTAATACGATACAGTGAATACAATGTCTACATCTACCTACACTGAGATTTCCGATAAATTTAAATGCACAAATTGTCCAGTTGCATTTTTATGATTAGTTTAAAAATAAGTAACTATAATAACATTTACTTATATTTGAATTATCGACATTTTTAGGCACAACATTGCGCTTCACAGAGATACCTTGCGATAAATATCCACCGGGCTCTACACCAGAAGAGATCACAAAGCATTATTTAGATCAGTCTTATGCGCTTGAGCTAATGATTGAACAGCAGGTCGAGTAAGTATAAGTATTTATATAATGTGCTTTATTGCCGACGCCATATTTAAGGTTTGCGAGAGCGTGTTAGAGAAGTAACAGAGGTTGAATGACAAACAAAATGTTCAGAAAAATTACCACCGAAGCAAAAGCGAAGAGGAAAAGAAGCAAGAGTCAGTGATACCATTAGGTATTTTATTAAAAGTCAGTTATTTTTATAGTGACTTTTTTATATGTTTAAAAAAACCTATATGAATAGTAATATTTCTACTTTGGCTTTGGTAAAGGAAATCGAAAAAAAACACTAGAAAAACTTTTTTTAGTATCCTGTCTATTTGAAAAGATTTCTAAATGAAATAACTAGTAGTTCTATATTTCTGTGCAAGCATTTAATAAACCCTTCCATCCATCAGACTTTCGAAGTCCACTGTTGGACATACGGCACCCCTAACTTGCGCCACTCTGGCCGGTCCTAAGCCCACTGAATCCAGCGGATAACCTCTGTCTTCTTCTGGTCGTCACTCCATCTGGTCGGGGAACGTCCTATGCTTCGTTTGCCAAAACGTGTTCGCCATTCGAGGACTTTTCTTCCCCAACGGTTATCGATATTGCAAACTAATTTTCGTCGTATCCATGTTCATTTTAAGACCTACCCGCTGTGAAGCACTGTTTAAGTCCCCGAGCATAGTGCTATGTTTTTCCAGGGAACCCGACAGAATGACTATATCGTAGGTGTGTGGTATTCGCCGTTTATATTGATGCCTCGTCTTTTCCACTCCAACAATGGAAATAAATTATCATAATTAAAAGCATGATGGCACGATTCTACACTCGCCTGATTAGCGAGGTTTCATTCATCCATTCTAGGGTCGACTGTGACATGGTTTTCCGTTTTCGGTTATAGTCTGAGCGCTAATGATATTCGGGACCCCGTTTCTATCTTAGCCGAGAAGAGAAGACTTGATTATACCTTTGGTGTTAATAACGTCAATGGACAGCTGTGACCACTTACTATCGGGTGGCCCGTCTGGTCGCTGGTCGGTTATTCACATAAAAAGACTATCGTATCCATGGACAACTCGTGGCCGTTTTGGAAACGCAATATACCGTGCGCTTCTTCTGTTATACGTAACAGTCTTCTTCAGTGTTCTTATAACGTATTTAGTATTAGAATCATGAAGAATCGGATTATCTTCGTTACGTATGTAATGAGTTTGCTCGTGTATTGTATATTTTACTATTTTGTAAGTATGTTATGCTTTATCTTTAAAATTGTAAGTATTTTTTTTATTACAAATAAAAATGAAATCTATTCTTTGTATGTTAGTCTAAAATTCTTATTTACAGGCCTTTACACATAATCGGCGAGATGCAGTTCGCCTATCTCTGCTTTCTGATTGGACATTCCCTCGATGCTTTCGAGCATTGGAAGAATCTGGTAATCCTGCTCTGCTCCTGCGACGACGCGATTCACAAATACAGAAGCCTGTTCTTTCATTTCATAAGAACAATCGAAATCCAGATTGAGGAGATGCCCGAAGATTTTCTAGCGGATATTGTAATGAATAAAAATCTCGTTTATAAGAAACTCAGGGAATTTTTCCGTACGGCGTACATCAGCAAAGTTGATGGGAGATTACTGACGATGATTGAAAGGTGTAAGGAGAATTTAACGGAGAAACTACAGTGGGACTTCACCGGTTTGGACGCTGATGAGGAAGATGAAAGACCAGTTATTGTGAGGCTTGATGACGTTAGTGAGGATTGTAGTTAATAGCTTTAATTGGTAACAAACACTATTGTGAAATGGAGATATTTAACTCTTGTTATACAACAACATACTAGGGTTTAGGCCTTAGGATTATTCCCTACAAAACTTTAAAAGAAGAACGAATGTCTTAATTACAATGAATTGACTTGAGGATGGCTATAAGCGATCCGATAGATTGGAGGCATGGACAACTTATAACAATAAAGTGTTTCTTGAAAAAAAAACCTGGAGACAGTTTTTCTAAATCTAATCGACGTTCATCTTTTATTGATGTTAAAGCAAATTCAAAGTCAATTCCTCGAACCACACAACTGACAACAGCAGCAGATTTATTATCATATTTTATGGATAGAAAACCGGAATTTTGAAATATCAAACATTCATATCGTGGTCATTAACTGAGTGAATTTTTAAAAATAAATAGTGTAAAAATTCTTTTACACAACATACAATAAATACAAGTATATTGATTTTCAAATTAGTGTGCTGTACTGACTATGGTTATTTAAACTATAGTCAAAGTAAAAGGTTGGCAAACATTTTTCACTCGTTCGCTCGCTTTCATGTTCGCCGGCAACTCGTCGGTAGTACCACGCGTCTACCACTTACCATCAGGTGGTCAGTCTGCCCGTTTGTCGACTGCTTACATACATAAAAAGGTATTTTTTAACCTTATTGTGGAGACATACTGACGTATTTATATTTTAAAATGCTAGCTATCATCAGTCAGCATTCCCTATAATGAGTAATTTAACATTATATGGTGCAGAGATTTTATTGTAACCAAATTAAGCAAAAGTAAATAAACATACTAATTATGACAATCAACAAGCAGAATGAACGCTGAATAAAAATTTAAAAATTGTCCACTGTCAGACTTCTAAGCATTAAAGATGTATGTATTTACAAAATTTTATTTAAGAAGACCAAACTGTAAACAGAGATCTTTACAATATAATTTAGATGTAAGATTGAAAGGTATTATATTTTCGGTATGTTAAGGTGTTGTTATCCCTGGTGGAGGCTATGTATGTATTCACAATTTAAATGGAAATCTGTGGATTTATAAAACATATTACCACAGACCCGTGTTGAATAGGCATCTGATACAGGTGCAATAATTGTATTTAATATTTTGACTATATTAGTTATACTTGTGATTGATACAAAAAAAGGAAGAATTTTATATACCAACACAGTTTACCTTCAGATATTTTTTAATTTTATACTTACGTCTATTTATGTACAACAGGACAATTAATTTTAAGATAATTTCCTTTTTACTAACCATTCAAATGATGAATGAAAATGAATATAACGATTTCTTTAGCTACCACCTATAAAAAAAATGTTTTTGAGTTCTGATGGTATTTTAGTAACATGTTTATTTTATCAAAAAGATTAGAGAAATCAATAAATAAAAAGAAACTAGCAATTGACATGTATGTTGACAAGCCGCGAAATTTGAATTTTAATACAATTACATAAAGTTGACATTTTTAGGACTTTATGCGTAATATAAAAGTAAAAGACGAAATAATTTATATAAGATTTACTTACATATATAAGATTTGTCACAGTAAATGTACTTGTAATAAATTAACTGGAATAGTTATTAGTCGTATTTGTATTAATGGGAAATGAATAAAAAAGTTCCTAAAATAAAACAAAAATTATTTAAATAACAATCACAATCCTCTCACACATTTATTGTTTCTTCTTAATTACTTTATTTATTGTCTTTTTATTGCCCTTTTTCTCAAATTTTGGTTTCTTTGTAGGTTTGTTGTCTTCTGAAACAAAATAATAAACACTGTTGGTATATATTTAAAATGAAATGAAATACTATATTTCTGTTACTTGTAACGAGACATCTTCATGACACACCGAGCGAAAACTATTTGAAGTATACTTTCGTCTTTGAGTAACAAAATTTTTTTACATAACACCATAATTCAACTTCACCATCCAATACAGTCAGAGAAAATTGTAGGGGACAACCAAAAGATGTGACCTATATCCTTTCACCAATTCTCTATTATTACACACCTTTGCGAAACAATAGCAGAAGCAAAATAATGGTCACTGTGAGCATATTTATTTATATTGGATTTTGGAAACTGTTACACATACAAAAAATACATACACATGAACATAGAACCTACTCTTTTTTTAAGTGATTTCAGAAGCTTCGCAGAGTAAATTCTTTTACATAAAATCAAACAAGAAATGTGTAGTTATTAGACAGTGACACTAACCTCTTAGAATAGCACTCATAAAGGGTATTTAATAAAAATATGTTTGCAAGTCAATAAACAAAGATCATGAGAATCAGGAACTTTACTTTACTTACTCTGTAGCTTCCTTTTCATCACCTGGGGTGGTGGTTTATTTTCAATTAGTTTCTTGCTCTGTGGTTTTTTTATTCCTTGGATATTCATTTTTAATGGCTTCTCGACTTTTTTAGGTGGTGAAGACTCATCTGCAACACTAAGCAAATCACATAATTAGAGACAGAATAGTACAATATATCTGAAAATAAATTAATATATGTATTTCTACAATAATTTTATACAGCACTTTCTCAATAATTTGTTTATAAGACCAACACAACAAGCACGTAACACGATTTTCTCATTACACTGTGTATAGAATTATACATAAAAATTAATACAATTTTGCAATATTGTATGTTTACATTAAAAATCATACCTGGTACCTTCGTTACTAGTGATATCTTCATCTAAATCTTCATCACTTTCATCACTCCCAACATCAGATTCTACATCAGAATCGTTTTCTATTTCTTTATCATATTCATCTGAATCGAAATACGCTGAAATATCACTTTCATCCACTGAATCTGTTCGTAGCTGAATAAAGTTTTTTGGTGGTTTAACTCTTTCACCTTTTAACTTTTCCTCTTTCTGTTTTTGCATCTTACTCATTTTACTTTTAATTTCACCTTTCCCATTTTCTTTTTTGTCCGTTGACACATCACGTATCTTTTCTGCATCGAATACCTTCGTATTTTTTACATTCTCCTTGACAGATAACTTCCGTAAGTTAGTTTTATCATCCAAGTGTTGAATTTCTTTTGATTTCCTTAATTTTTTACGAGCTGAACTATCAGTTTGGATTGGTATTGTTGAAACCTGAGGTTTAACTTCATTTTCACTAACTTTCTTTCCCTTCTTTTTTTTATTATCATTCTGTGCATTTTCCTCTTGTTTAACTTTATTTTTTAATTTCTTCTCGTTTTTAATAGCATCGGTAGTTTTGATTTCCTCTTCTGATTTAACTTTAACTAAATTCAGTAAAGGTTCTGGAATGTCGACTGGTGTGAAAAAGTCATAATCTATGCCTAATTCACGCAACCTTTTCTTTGTTTTATTCAAGCTGAAAAAATATTGGTCTCATATGAAACGAATCAATTAACAGTTTAAAAAAATTAGAATCTTAATAAGGATTGTAGTTACTTGGAGAGTAATTTTCTTGCAATTTGTAATTCTTCCTTTTCAGCCTTTATTGAATTATGTGCCTGCAAAATTAAACATAAATATAATCTAAGAAGCGACAATTTTACAAATCAAATTAAACAACTTCATTAAAATACATGTAATTATTTATTAATGTAAATACTAGAAGTAAAATATAGTAGTAAATCATAATTCTGAAAAACAGTAAAGATATCATTTTCACCTTTTTCATTTCCTGCCTTAAATTATTCCCTGGGTTATGTTGAGCATTCCAATGTTTTCTTTTAGCAAATTTTCGCTGCTTCTCTGGAGGTACAATAGCAGCTGAAACAAATAATAATGGTTGGAATAATGAACAATTGATTAAAATACAAAGTTAAAATATTATTCATTCTGCTAAGACAATACTCAACAATTTAAGAAAATAATTCATGTAATATTATGAGAAGATTTACAAAATATGTTGACAATTTTAAGACATTTTTCCTGTAGTTACATATAGAAACCTACAAATAGAAAGTTGTAGAGATTTCATGATTTGGTAACGCAATGACATTTATCATACTATCATGACTTCTAGTTATGTTAACCAATTAGAAATTTGCGCTCTGGTGTTTGTAAGGGATTTCTGTAAAATAACCAGTTTTTCTCTTGTTAAAACCGATAGACATTTTAGCCACTTAAAAAAACAACTAATAATACAATATTATTTTATTTTTATTTGATTATTTTGCCCACATAACATACATATTGAATTACATACATTGCGAATTTATGAACATTTAAGTATCAAAATAATGTTAAAAAACATTCTTCAAATCACTATAACAAAATAAAAGTAACAAATTTTTATTGAGGAAAACAAATCATATTAATAACTTCAGGCTGAAGTTTGTTGCGCCTCTCATTTACTCCATAACCCACTATAGAAAACATCCTCTCAGACGGCACCAATATTGCTGGAACGGAGAGATACTTGTTTTTGTTGTTTGATAATTTTGCCATATGATGTTGAATTTAATATATATCTATATCTAAAATTCTAACTAATCGATTTCTGTACAAGAACTATATATGAAAAAAATTATTATGAAGAGCCTTTATTAACGCAATAGAACCCAAAACAATAGTTGAGTTTTTTGTCTGTTTGTCTGTGCGTTTGTTACCGCTAATCTCAGAAATGGCTTAACCAATTACATTCTGGTTGGTTGAAGATGCTATCTTTAAGCGAAAGGTAGTTTTTCTGAAGCAAAGCGGGGGCATTTGCTAGTCCTAAATGTATTTAATGTCGAAGCAATAGTATTTATGTCACTTTCATCTCCTCTTTGCTTTAAAAAATCCAGTTAATCTAACTTTTACAGATTCAATTCTGTGCTTTTTGCTTTGTAGAACACATATTTGAAGAAGGATGGCTATCCAAAAATTATTTTATTAAGTCTTGTATTACTATTTCTTTTGTTGACATGTTTTCCGCTTCACAAAATTTTTTTTCTTGAAAATTTGTGTAATTGAGTTTAAATTTATTTACAGTGCATGCTTCGTAGTGCAGGTGTTTATCAATACCCAGCCAAAGAAATTTTAATGTTTGTCACAGCGATCACTAAACAACTCATGGGATATTGCTCGCATCATACTAGTTTTGTGACATTATCAACATATCCAATATCTTCACTAAGTGTTTGAATACCCACTCCTCCTCACTGGACATGAAATTTAATGTCTGTGTTAGTTTTCTGAAAACAATAGCAAGACAATCTGAAAGCAGCAATATTCTACATAGCATATGAAACACTGTTCCAGTTCTATTTAAAGTTCATACATCATTTACTTAAATTTCCCACACAACTAACATTCAACTATTATTCCAGGTTCATCCACTTTAAAGTGATCTGTTGTTTTGGACATTGTGAAAGTAAACAAACGAATTGAAATTAGAATAGAAATAGTTAAGTTTTATCATCATATATACCTTATGGTAATAAAATAATAAAAATAAAATTGGTTATACAACACTTACTTTTATGTATTCAATCGGAATTTCTATATTTATCCAGCTGTTTTTTACAAAAAGTTCAACTTTCTTCAAAGGGTCCCACACATTACACCACATAAAATGTTATATAATAAACTATCAATTGTTGTTATTCAATCAATCTGTCATAGAGTATTGTTTTGAATGTTTTTAAAAGTGCCTTATTAACCTGGTGAGAGTACCAGATTTAATTTATTTAGGTTATAGTAGGAAACAACCTAACCATACAAAAAAAATCGGAAGAACACACAATACAGTATTTAGAAAGCGACATGTTTTGATGTGTTTAAATACACCTGTAAAATAATAAATTTTAAAATATTGGTTTTCATATGAATTCACAAGTGATTATTTGGTTCACAGATCACCAGTTTTTCTCTAATTAAAGTCACATGGGTTAACATCACTAATGAAAACAATTGGAGAAAATCATAGCTAGGCTAAGGACTAAAAATTACTTATTTCAATGCTTGGATTAAAAATTGTTACCTGCATCGTATTACCTTTAATTAATCTCTTTCCCATCAGATAATTATTCATTGTTTCAGCTACAATTTGAGCCACATTGGGATCCTTAAATTCTACAAAGGCATGGCCTTTAGACATGCCAGTACGCTTTGATCTTATAACTCTTGCATTAGTGACAACACCAAACTGCTTGAAGTATTCTGTCATTTGATGCTGCAATTAAAAAATTATGAAAAGAAGAAAGATTTCGAGGTAAAGTTCACCTTACGCACTAAGTAACAACCTGTTGAAACAAGTTTTTATTTCGAGAACTAAATTACTTTTTAGAACAGAAATGTAGGCTTTAAAACAACGCACCTCATAGAATCCATGGGGTATGTGAGATAAATATACCAAACCTCTTTTCTTGCGGCCAGTCTTATTTATTTTTCCAATCTTAACTTTGTTTCGGTTTTTCTTTTTTAAATCAGTTTTATCTTGTACCTGCAATTAATATGATAATACATGTCACATAACCTAAAAATAACCTATATACATAGGGCAATGAAAACCAATTGTACCTTCAAAATCTTTTTGATCCCTTTTATAGATTCAACAAATTGTTTTTGTTTGCTTGTGTCTAATGCTACATTTTCCTCCATGATAGTAAAGTTAATTTTATGATTTGCTCAAACACAACCACTCAAATCGCCAAACCGCTAGACGTCAGTTAAATCCACAGACAGTGCTGCCAATAAAAAATTGTCGATTCCCCGTGTCACGTCTGTGAATTTCTCGAAATTCCCCGCTTCTTTTTGATTCATTCCCCACAATTTCCCCGAAATTATATATTTTTTTCGGAATAAAAACACTGTTTTATACAAAATTAGTTTAATATACTTCTAAAACCATTATCAAATAATATACATTATAAAAAATTAACTCTCACATCTTCACACTACATCTGTACTATTCAAAACAAGTAAGTTGTTGAATTTGGCGGAAGTAGCTATAGAATCCCTGTAACAAGATTTAAGTTAGGTAAGTAGATTGAATTAAGATTAGGTAAAAATTAGGTAAGTAGATATTGAATTGGATTAAAAATAAGTTTAATCGTCATATTCTAATGCTGAACATACATGTCACCTGTTTTTTAACAGTAACTGCATTTTTTAACCACTTTTCCATAATTTTATTGAAAATTTTCACAGTACGCGCCAATTTAAGAAATCAACAACCATAATCGATGAATTAATGATGATATAGAAATGGATTGGTTCTATTGAATGACAATTCCACAACACTTACCCACACATATAAACCATAACATGAGGTGCAGCTCGCAATTTTCTGTTGAGCTATGGTACTAGCTAAGCTAACTACAGCTTAGTTCTAAGCTAGTCATAATTATTACGGACGAGATCTCTCTTAAAACATCCTTTCGTTAAAATACTATAGCATAGATTACAATCTATGACTGATAATCAGACGTGTCAACTTTCAGAAACAACTGTCAATGTCAATTTTATAATTATGTTGTCAACTGTCAGATAACACATTCAAACAGCGAAGTGTAAACAAGTTTTCCCTCATCTCATCCTTTTCCGTTCGCCCTCTCATCTTGCACCCTAAAAGCATAATATCTATATCACAGGTGCGATGCAATATTGATTGTAGTCATTTGAGTAACAGAGTACGTTGTAAATTATGGCAGTAGTTACACTAAATCAATACATTCAGAGCGTAGAACGCATGTTCAGATCCGCTCAGGGTGAGGGTCTGGCTAGACTCCTGTCTCTGAGGGACGAGCATACGGGTAATAGGAATTTATTATCCAGCGATATCGCTACGTTGGTTGAGGGGAACTGCGTGTCCCCTCTAGATGAGATCATCATCCACCATCTTTCCTGCATTAAGGTTTGTATATCACCCTTATTTTAATTATGTGTATAAAAAAATTACAGTTTTATCAGAAAATACTACTGTAGTCCATCAAGGCCATAAATTTGTTTGAGTGTATATTTACTTATGGAAATTTATTCAGTATTATTTATGATAACATAATAGAATTTAGATGTTCATAATTTTTACAATGTTGGCTATCAAAATACTGATAGTAATAAAAAATGATAATATTGTATATTTTATAAAGGGTTTAAATTATCTGAATAAAATAAATATGAAGATTATATAATTTAGAAAAATACCAAAACTAAATGAGTTTTTGTATCCTTAGTATGTAATGAATTTAAAATTTGGGAACATATCTTTTAGGAGTCAAAGCCAATGTCCATTGCTCATAGTCCATCCTATTGAGCAACAGATGAGACTAAACCAAATGGTACCTCCTGTTGTTGGGGCTCTACTCTCTTAGAAAAAAGTTTTTTTACTGCTTAGCTAATTACCACCCTCCTTCTAGAAGCAACCATGGCTTAATGTGTGTGATGAATTTATGTTCAAAACATACTTGGACATTGCTAACCATGTACACAGTGTATTGAAACTTATTGATAATATTGTTAATACTTAATGTGATTTTTGATTGCGCAAGATATGAAATCGATTTACTTTTGGTACCGGTTTTCAATGGATTTCTAAGTATTATATAAATTTAGAGGTGCTGGATTATTATGTTACTCAACCTTAATTTAATATGTAGTCATTTCTTTTGCTTTGTTGGGTAAACATTGGTCATGTATTGTCCATTTAAATGAGATCTTTTTAAACCTCAAACCGTTTTTGATTTGGTACAACATAAATTGTAACTTTGAAAGTATTTAAATCCTGAAATTTGTAGAAAAGATAATGGACTACAATTTTATTGAAAGCTTTGTGGCATTTTTACACCACAAAATGGTGATTAATTTTTTTTTTCTGTGCGTTTGCATATACTAGTCTCTGCAATAGCTGAAATAATTTGATTGTGCTTTTTCAGTGATATATTGAGAAGTGTTAGCTCTAACCTTTAATCGTCATATTGATTTTTTATTTATAATTCGTCTATTATGTTAATGTTTCTCGGCAATTTTACAAAGATTGGACCAACGCGAAGATAGCTTTCGTAATATTAAGAACAGAAAGATTGCATAGAGCAATGAAAAAAATAAAGGCATTATAAAAAGTGTCACAACTAAAAATATAACGTCAACTTCAAAGGGCGTTTTACATGCGATTGACTTTGCGACCTTACTTTTGATAATTAATTGGTTATGGAATAATCCTTACAGATTTTTTAGAACAGTTTTATCACATATATAACATTTCAGGAATACCTTGTTGTTAGTAATAATTTTATAACTATGGATTTCGCTAAAACGATTTGTGCTAATGCTTATTTTTCACATTTAAAAACAACGAGTGAGTTAAAAATGATTTAAATTTTAGCGAAATCTGTGTGTTAGCATGTTCAAAAAATGCGCCGCACGATGCGAGTATTGATTTTGCTAGAGCACTCGTAGCACCAAATAAAGCTGCGCCGTGCACTGCTATACAATTTTCAAGTAGATGTATCGCAACTTTGTGAAGAGTGATTGCAAGAGTCTTAATGGGAAAGATATTATAAAATAAATTGAAACGAATAACAAAGATAAAAATTCTCTACTCATAAATAACATAGTGTGTAAATTGCAAGAAAAAGGCTCATAATAGGAATAATACTCGGCACGCACCTGCCTCATTATAATTATGCAATATAATGAATTTACCTAATTCAATTTCTGCTTAATAACGAATGAATGATAATATAAAGATTTTTTTTATGCAGAGAATATTGTTATCATTCAATAAAATAAATCTGCGTTATTATAATGAAGAGCGTGTGACGTTTAGTTATAAGATATTTTTATTTTATTTCAGGCACTGCTTTTGAATAATTATACAGACGCATTCGCATATCAAACTTCGTGTGTGGCAACAGTGGTGCGACTTTTGCAGGCTCAAAAAGAGGAAAACTGGAGTCTTCCACTTCTGTACACTGTTTGCCTAGACTTGAGACTAGTTGCACAAAAAGTGGAAGTGGAGATTCGTAAGTTGATAGGCTCCAGCCTTTGTATGGTTCACCTGGGCATTTCCGAATCTACATCAGCTAATTTTGAGTCTCGAGTGTTTGTGATGTGTGCGTGTGTGCCACCCGAAACGCAGAGACTCCCAGCGCGTAGGGTGTGAGCGTCTTTTTATTTATATCTCTATTATATTTAAATGAGCCTGACTACTTTTAAACCTATTCGATTTTCTTATTCATAAACAACAGATGATTTATCTAGCGCTCGTCTGTAACTTGAATACAGCTGTTTCAGTATATAAAAATGTGTTTAAACGCTCACGTTGCAGTGAGTGCTAAAAGAGTAAGTCAATTTTATAATGATACATGTTCAGAATGTAAAGGCAAAATGTATTTTACAATAAAATATAGATATTGTTAACACAACAACTTATAAATACGATTAACAATGAATATGTAGATAAACCATAGACGATCGATTTCATATGAACCTGTTTTCTTTCCTCTTCGAACGTTTGTGACGAACAAAACCACATATACCGCTATAAGCGCTTATTTTTCTGATACAGCTTAATTTTTCTTATTCTCTGGTAAAATTCTATAAATCTAAATATTTCTTACAGCGCAAAGCAACGGTAAAGTCCTAGAAAAAGCAGCCGAAAGTCTTCTAATTTGCTTCAGAGTGTGCGCAGCTGACAATCGTACAGCCGAAGATGACACGAAACGGCATGCCATGCTCCCGCTCGTAAACCAACTCCTTAAAGTATATTTCCGGATAAACAAACTACACTTGTGTAAACCGCTCATCAGGGCAATCGAATCATCGCCATTGAAGAACATGTATTCCTTAGCACAGCAGATCACGTACAAGTATTTCAATGGTAAAAAGGCCATGTTCGATTCAGATTACACGTCGGCCAATCATTACTTGTCCTTCGCCTTCGAAAAATGTCACCAGGACAGTATAAAAAACAAAAGACTGATTCTAATTTACCTAACACCCGTAAAAATGTTATTAGGATATATGCCCAAAAAAAGCCTGCTGGAGAAATATGATCTCATGCTATTCTGGGACTTGGTTACGGCTGTGAAAAGCGGCAGCGTTAAAGGCATAGATAAAGTCATGGAAGACCACGAAAGGTTTCTTATTAAGTCTGGCATTTACTTGGTAGTAGAGAAATTGAAGACGATCGCTCACAGGAATCTGTTTAGGAGAGTGTACTTGTTGGAGAACACACATCAGATTGACATAGCCAGTTTCGAAGCTGCGTTGCAGATAATGGGGGAAGAAGATGTGGATGAAGCTGAGACCCAGTGCTACGTCGCAAGCTTGATCTACGAAGGAAAGATTAAAGGGTACATTTCGTATGTGCACAAGAAACTTGTTGTGAGCAAACAAAACGCGTTTCCACCGCTCAATACCTTGTAAATTTTGTTAATATTGAATTAAAATAAGATTATAATTTATACTTAAATTGTTATTAATTAGCATCCTGATTAATAGTCGCGCGATCGAGACGAGGTTAATCGTTCCATGTGTCGAGAAAGTAATGACAATCTTCCAGTATTCGATAAAACATTTTTAATTTAAGGTATGCGTGAGTTTCTATCACCATGTCGCATTAAAATTGGCAATGTTGAAAATTGTGAAAAGTCCCAGAAATGCCGGTCTCGCATTATATTAAATAGTTTTTTGTGTTCACAAGTTTTGTTAAAATTGTCCCTAACCATATCTAAATCTAAAGGTGTTAAATCAACCGTTCTTGTATCCATTAACGTATATTTATCACAACCTATTTATTAAACCGATTAACCGGAATAATTACTAAAATCAAATTAAAAGTAGGAACTGGGTATGTAGTATAGTTTGATGAGCAAAATCATGTTAAATTTCAATCGTGCCAAAAAAAAAAACAAAATTATTAATGATTATTGACGAAACCTACTTCGAATTAATATTGAACGTGTAGCCAGCAATTCTCGTTAACTGTTTAATTTAGGACGAAAAAATAAAATAAATAAAAAACTATTTAGAGAAATCTAAAGTAAGTTTTTTGTTATGTTAGTAATTGATAAACGAGCAAACGAGTCACCTGATGGTAAGTGGTCACCGTCGCCCACGGACATCAGCAAGACCTAAGGTATCACCGATGCGTTGTCGGCCAGGAAATGAGAAGAAGGTATGAAAGTACTTGCTCTCAAGCCCCCAACCGGAACACGACGAGTCGTTTGGCGGCTGACTCAAGCAGGAGGGTGGTAGCTAGCCAGGCAGGCTTCACGACAAGATAACAATACCAGTAATAATATTAATGACTTTATAATAATACTGATAATATAATCCTTACGCGAAGCCCTACCACCAAGCAGACTGGCTTATGTCGCCTCTTCTGTCTCAGTTCTGCCAGCATGGGGTTGGGGCGAGTATTCTCAGCCGCCCCAATACAGCCAATAAATACCTTCTAAATATGCCAAGAACCATGCTACCCAATTAGAAAGGAGAGCAGGAGAAAACACGTCGACCATAGGGAAAGGTCAAAACAAAATTGAAACTCTGTGATCACCTACACTAAATAAGGGGCTGAGGGGACTGGCGGAGGTTGTACAACACAAACGTATATCGCATGATATTTTAATATATTTTTAAAATGTAGTAGTAAAAGTAGTAGTGTGTTTTTCTGGTCGACGAATTCATCTTTTTTACTCGGCTTTATTTGGTCAATAGATTGCGATACCAATGAAGGTTTGTTCGACTTACTATATATACGCAGAAATTAGAAATGTTATGGATATGAAATTTCAGATACGGATATATGAATAATATTTTACGGTTACGGTTTCGGTTACGTTTACGACTATGAAATTATTTCGGGTTATCCGATAGTTTCAGTTACGGATATTAGATGATTTAGGAATCGGAAAAAATCATATATAATATATTTAAAAGGTAACACTCACTTTATTTCTAGGTATTATCTGGTTTTACAATCATAGAAAAGAATAATGGTCTTAAAAAATTAATAATAAAAACTGTCTAAAAATGAGAGCTACGTGACTAGCGTATCGGCTCGGCCGGCGAAAATCTGACATAACGTGTTTCATTTAGACTCCGAAATTATTCAAAACTTTTTTATCGGATTCGATTACGGTTACGGATATATTTTTATTTGAGATATCCGATAGTTACGGTTATGCAGCTCCGTTAGATCCCTAGCTGAAATCACCCAATTTTACTGAATAAATATACATACATGCTCTTTATTACATTCAGAAACACACTGGTGCATGTAACAATATCAATAGACCCTAGTTTAAACGCGGTTGTCTGGTAGGAAACAACTCGTGTTATATGGTAAACCGCATGTCATAGAATTCAACTCAAGATATCTTGAGATGTATGCAGAAACATATTTATTACCTTATATAATTAAATTTTAAATTAATAAACGTAGTGATCAAAGTAATACCAATACACAATTTCCTTTTACTCATCATGCCATTAACACTACAAAATGTAAGATTCAATATAATTATAATAACTCAATATGTTGTAAATATAACATCCATGAATAATTTAATAATATTTTACACACTAATGCATTTAACACAGAACAGCTACATGCTCATTTTTTCGGCATCACTAATACTGCTTAAAATATAATTTAGTTTTAATCTAATTAGTACTACAAAATGGTATCTTAAATAGTAAAACGGATCTGCTTTAACCCGCTTGCGGCTTTTTGTTAGTTACATTTCTTTATACAGAGGATCTCAGACGTATTCTACTGGAACTATTCAAATCAGTGAATTAATATTAAGGTAATAGATACTGATATATTATGTCTATTATTTGTATAATGTGGAATTGTAAACCATATGTAAGGGTAAAAATCTTGTGTTAGAGTAAATCACCGAATTAAACGGCAAATAAAACACGAATGATATTTACCTTTTTTATTAAATCCACAATATATTTCAAAGAATAATATAAATATAATAAATGTTACTGATCACTAATGCAGCATTTTACCAACATGCCGAATTACAATATTCAAGTCTTAAAGATAAAATGTATTTGTAGTTCTAATAGATTGATGTCTATGCTATCTATACATTTTTTACGTTCCTTTAGAAAATATGTAACTATTCTTTTAAAGAGATAAAAGGATAAACAGTGACGTGCAATTTTTATTAATTTAATACATAGAAATGACTAAAAGAAAATAGTGAAGATGTCAAAAGATCGAGATATTTTGCCTAAATATTGTCCGATTCGGAGATTTATTTTCTTTATTCTATGTCTATTTTGTACATGTGTGATATGTTAGACATAGTACAGTATCATATATAATTGATATGCAATGCAATTTTGTATTAATCAATTATGTCAAAATATTATTTATTTAGTATTGTAACAATTATTATAAAATTGCACATCACTTCACAAGATCTCGTCGAAAAATACGAAGAAGAATTTGACTAGCTAATACATATTATTAGAAATTTTATTTTTTCTCTTAATTTAACACTTAGCTGTAGTATGGTTATCATATAAAATCAAAGGAATGAAACTAAGTTATGTAGATTTTATAGCACATTGTAAAATAAGTTGCTCGATCTACTAATAACATATAAGAAACATACATTACATATAAGAAAGATTTTTAATAAAAGTGCATTTATCTGTCACCAGAAATCGGTGTTATCTATATTTACGATGACCATTTTGATAATCAATTAATGATTTTTATAATCAACTTATGATTATATAAATATTTGGTATTTTTTATTAGCAATCTGTGTCTAGAAACACTTATGATAAGTTAGTACAGACTATAAAAATATTATGAGGGACATGCATAGAATACGTACTTGAAAAATAAATTAATGAAAAATTGTTTGACGATACCATAGGCCCGTTGGTAGTGACCCTGCCTACCGAGCGAACCGGGGCAGACATTATATGACAGAGAAATGTTTGTTCTCGGGTCTTGGGCGCCAGTGATGTGATAATTGTGTATGTCCACGCCACCCGCAACACAGGGAATCCTAGTGCGGGGGTGTGAGTGTGGGTGAACGTTTATTTTAACGTTTATTAACTATTCTGATTTCTTTAAATATATTAATTTTAGATAGACAAATGTATTTACATATATTAAGTGGAAGGCAATTTCTTTAGGCAATTTAAGCTACCCACGAACTACATAAGCGAACCATCAGCTTTACTATGTGCCTTTTTATAGTCTGTTTCAGATTAATGATTGGTACTCGTTTAGGTCGAAAAACATAAATTTTTAAATAGGTTTTTAATCAAAGTCACCTCAATTGTTCAATAATCAAAACACCACAACACGCAAATTCTTTAAAAAAATAATTACCTTGGTAGAATGGTTCTTAGATTGTAATAATATTTGTAATTTATAATAATATCGCCTTAATTCATTTTAGGCATCGATCACTATAATGAAAATTAAAGTAAAATGTTTAGTAAAATATAATTATTTAAAGGCGTGTCGTAATGTTTTATACGTTTTTTAGACTTGAAATTTTTTGCATGTTCCTCATTATAAATTGGAAATATACTAGATGTTTTCCGATGTACTGTAACAAAAGTAAAGACATTTATCGTAAACCTACTCGTATATCGGAAAATATAGACATGTCTCTACGATCAACTATCGCAAATTTCAAGCGTCAAAATATTTCTTACAGAAATATTAACGCCGATGAGGGAAGGATCCATTAGTTTTATACTGTTCAGTTTCAGGTACCTAATATTTTTACTCTACATATTTTAAATAATATTCTAACATTAGTCAAGCATCAACGTTTCTTTTTCTATTTTGCCAAAGCGAAAATTTTAAAGTTTGTCGATACTTATGCGATTGCGCGCAATTAATGGTTGAGTACACAATGTTTTTAAACAAAATCACTAAAATATTGACATAGTTATCGAGTACAATTTCATCGATCTATAACTAAATAGGCCCTGCCCACCTTAATACTTCCAATCTAAGCCCTTATCTGTATCTGCTTATCAATATCAGGATGAAACATCCCTTCCAATTGAACGCAGTTACATACAGAGTAATATTTGTTATTTTAAAATATGTTAAACCGCGGCAAACTAATTATCGCAATGCTTAATAAAAGGAATTACAGTTTGTCTATAAAATGCAATAAAGAAAATCATAGGTAACTTCAGATACGTATGTTTTGATATAAATGATATCTGCACTATTAAATATATTTTTATGTACTGTAAATAATCTTAAAAAATTAGTGTTTTGATATTATAAAATACAATATTTTAAGGGCATCTAGCAATGTCGTGGCGTTTTATGACAGCTTCACCCCAGAGCCAATAAAGAGCAGAATTTCATCTTACTACTATATTGCAAAAAACAATCAAATCTTGAGTTAAATTTTCTATCTAATAAGTTATTATATATGGTCATTGATTGCCACTTACTGTCAGGTGGTTATTGTCAAGCATTCGTTTGTTTTATGTAAATAAAAAAAAATGTTTTTTTTAAGTTGATTTCTATTAAGGATGTTATGGATATGAAATTTCGGATTCGGATATGGATACGGATATATGAATAATATTTTACCGGTTTCGGTTACGGTTACGAATATGAAATTATTTCGGATTATCCGATTGTTTCAGATAGTTTCGGTTATGGAAATTAGATGATTTACGACTTGGAAAATATATATATATATAGTATTTACAAAGTTTGATTTTGTTTCTAAGTTTTATGTGGTATTATAATCACAAAAAAAAACAAATTAAATAATAAAAACTGTCTAAAATGAGAACGACACAGCTAATGTATCGGCTAGATCGGCGTAAACCAGTCATAACGTGCTTTATTTAGATTGAGCCTCTATCCAAAGTTATCCGAAACTTTTTTATCGGATTCGGTTACGGCTTCGGATATATTTTTATTACAGATACCTGATAGTTTCGGTTACGGTTACGGAGCTCCATAACATCCCTGATTTCTATGATGCAACTTGTGAATTTAAAATTTTCTGCAATCTTTTCCAAATTGTAGTTCTTTTTACACAAATTCAAAATGTACTTAAATTCAAATCACAAAAGCAATGATAATGACATACTTTGTGATAATCGTAAAACTGATTACTCTTTCAATTCGTATGGTTTTGATGCAAAAAAAAATATATCTTCAGCATATTCCCGCGCTTGGAATCACATTAATGCCCACTACACAGATAACTGGTTACCGAAAGTTCTTATTTATCTATGGAACACTATCTACGCAGATTTATAGAACATTTCAGTATTTTTAAAATAAGTATTGCATAAACCTGCTCATATCAATTCGCAAAGATAAATAGTCACTATCGCATAACAGATTTAATATTAAAGAAGAACGTAATATACACTACTTTATACTATCGAAGCTTCTGAACTAAGAATAAATAGGTATGTAAAAGCATATTATGTTCTAAGTCGATTACGGTATAAGTAAATTCCATGACCGGCGGAATACGTTGATATTTAGATGTACACTTTTTTTTCTTTTATAAGTTTTTTATGCCTTTATACAGGAAAAAAAAAATATTTTGACCTATTCGTACTGTTTTTCGATATTAACTTTGGTAATACCTAGACATCTCACTATTGAGGATTCGGTACTTAACAAAATTACATTGCGGCCCTGTAAAATCGAAATGTTGAATATTTCGACATATTCAAGCCAGCCACGGATTTATTGATGGCACAAAGGGATGCGGGTAATACTGCTCAGTTCCTCTCGGGGAAGGTCAGTTTGTGGAGAGGCGGGCCTTTGAGAAGTTCGTCCTTGTAAGCGGCGAGGATAGCCCGGGACATGCTCGGCTCCGCTGAATTGGCTTCCAGAAACTGGCGCATGATTCTGGGATGAATAAAAAAATTGTAAGAACACCAAAAACTGTAAGAACACCGTTATAAATCTTGAGCCTTACTGAACAATGAACTAAGAGCGCTAAATCCGACCTGTTGGAAGCCGTTGGGCTGTGCTCAGGCGATCTAACAGAGAGAAGGTTGTTGTAGGGGCCATGAACTCCGTCCTCCGTCACATTGACAAATCTTAATCAATTACACAATTTACTAAAATTGTATAAATTATTCACTTCCTGTGTAATAAATTGCTTTGTCATAATTTACTGTGCAATAAAGTCTAATTTTTATTCGGCTTATTTTATTATTAATATATGATAATAATAAAGATTAATTAATCAACCATGTTATCCCCTCCCTAAAATCTTCGGCTCCGACCGCTCGCGGCCCTGTTCCATTCGGTTTAATCCCGATGAGACCCGTGCGCGGTGGTGGACAGCGCATTGTGGTGTGATGTGACATGACATTACATCCACTGCTGACGGTGGCTAATAACCATCATCTGACTGCTTGTATGTCGGCTATTCATATTTATACTTTAGCAACAGTGGAGAGATGTCCACACTCAATTCTACAATATAAATACTACAAAGGATGAGCTGTATTCTACCGATTAAGGACTTTGTATTACAAAATTAAACTCTTTGATCCATTAGCAGTCCAAATAGGACATGCGGCTTTAGTGTGGATCCTTAAATTTGTTACCGGTTGGCGGGGGTGAGGCCGACTCCCTCCCGGCTCTGCAGCAGCTCGGGGTGGTCGCCGATGGTGTCCGTCAGCGCAGCGATCATCACATCTACGATAAACAGTTTGTTCATCACTTTTTCATCATCACTGATCAGCAGTCTTCATATATTATGCGTCTTTCACCTAAATTTCATCGTCATTTAAATTATATTAGCGGCCTGTCTCGACATCGTTCAAGTTGAACAATTATATATACACATTATATATGGCCTACCTCCATATACCTTTCAAATAGGAAAATAATTTATGTGGGTTTTGTAGTTACTCCGGAGATTACCTCCCACAGTCAGAAAAACTCAAAAAATTCACACTCTATAATAATTATTAGAATAGATTATATTTATCTGTTATCAGTCATGTGTCTGCACAGGAAATTATTGCGCGTGATTCCAGACTATATAGCTAATGCAGAGTAAAAATGTATCTACCTAGAACCTTCTTCTCAATAGTGCGCGACAACTGGCCGCGTTCGGCCTCCAGCTCGAGGAACGTCATGAACCGCTGCGTAGCCGCGCGCGCCGCCGCCGGGTCGCGAGACAGCGACTGCGAGAACATCATCTGACAAACAAACGACGGAATTGTGCCACTGTACTGATTTACAGACAGACGATTTTAATATATATGGCAAGGTAAATTGTGATTATCCGTACGAAAAAGAGTATTCTAACTTCGTTTTTCAAATGAGATTTTTTTAAGACTTTGTAATTGTAAGATTTCTTACGCTCACACATCCACATTCAATATTAAATACCTTGTAAGTTATTCTGTGAATTCAAAATAAAAATTACTAAGATAATAACTACGGGCACTAACCTTAGCGAGTTGGTATATAATCTCCTCCAGGGTGTACTCGGTGTACAGCGTGTCGGCGGCGCGGAGTTTGTCCATCATCTCCTCATACTCCTCCTCCGTGATCACTGGCCCGTCGCGGTCGTAATCGGAGGTGCCTGTCCAGTTCACATATATATTTACAACTCGACTGTTGTCATTTACAACTAGATTTTTGTCACTTTCTTGTATTCAATGTTTAGGGTCTCCCATTAAACCATGTCTGACGTACGTATGAGGTCATTGCAGAGCTACCTAAGCTGTAAAGTAACTTAGGCATTATCTTACTTTGTTGGTTCAATGTGTCCAGACGTCCGACTATCGGACGAATAATTAATGTTTTCGTCCGACTATCGGATAATTAACTATTTTGTTTGAAGTAACATACTCCAATTTTGACTTTAATGCGTCTATTCGTCCGTTGAATAAAAAAAAGTGACCAGTCAGTTTTCAGTTTCAGACACCTTTTTGTTTTATAAGCTACTGTCAGATTTGACTAACAAAAACATCAGATGTCAGAGCCTTTTTTGAATGTGTTTGTTATGCACTTTCGAAGAGTGAAAAACTGCAGAAAAGTCGATGCAGTTATTTCTAATATCCATAACCTAGATGAATGTCACAGTATTCGTATATCTCAAAGTTCAAATAAAGTCTGTGAACAATTCCGTCTTACTTATGATGTTGGTCTGCAGCATTGGGTCGTACGTCCGTTTGACGGGCTCGGGGCGGAGGTCGGTCGCGATCGGCAGAGAAGGCAGCGGCGAAAGGTTGTTGTTCATCTCCCACGACTTGCCCGCGATGGAGCGAATGATGTCGGGGCTGTTCCCGAACGGGAAGGATTGGAGCGACGCCGGCGAACGGTACTGGTAGTCCTGGAAGGAGAAAAATTTTAATAACTATAAGTAACTTCGATTTATATATATATGGAACTTGGTCCATGTTTGAATCAAAACTAATTCTCCTGCTGATTAACGACAACGGCAAAATAAAACGGTTCATTTACATTACATTGTGACAACGATGGCTGCGTAGCCTAGTTGAAAACGACTCGTCTCGGGTTCGATCCAAGTCGGGGGAAGAGATTTTAGAGGCAAATAAATGTTTGTTCTCGAATCATGGGTGCTTGTGATTTTTTTTTATGGTAATAGCCGACAAACGAGCAGACGAGCCACCTGATGGTAAGTGGTCACCGTCGCCCATGGACATCAGCAAGACTAAAGGTAAAAATTGTGATGTCGCTTGTGTTCTTCCATGGCACTCACAACAAATGTGGGCTGCGGGGTTTTGAGTGTATGATCGTTTATATTTAATATATACGTAACCGTCCAAACAATGCCGCTATGTCTCGATGGTATTCTACTTGTGTACCTACATACATGTTTGAGCGTAAGTTTTGACTAAGTACCATCCTACAACTAAAGTCAATCGCAATATGGTTAACGTGTTGTTAATGCAGAGAACGAGTTAAGAGTCGAGTTCTCGTGCGTCATTTTGGCTATCGATAAGAATCGATATCGATAAGAACGCCTACCTACATTTAAATTTTCAAAAAATATTATCAGTATTCATTTCTTTCTATTGCAGCTTTATTATTAAAATTACTATACATTAGTATATATTATACGAGTAGAATAAAATGAAACAAACAAATCCAAAGACTACGCTCTGTAATCGTACATATATCCGATATGTAACCGAACACGAAGTAAACCAATTCGCAAACTCCGAAGCCTCATGTGTCGTCTACAATCATTCGATGAAATAAATTCCTTCTGTACAAAGTAGGTCAACGAATACTGTAAGTATTTAAACCGTGACGTAAACCTGATACATGTTGACTTAGTTACAACGTCACCGCACTCTCAACGTTGTGCGTACAGACATAGTAATATTGGGTTTTCATAGTTAAATTTTCCATTTCATTATAAAGGTTTGTGTCATGCAGAAGTTTTGTTTTGTGAAATTTTAGTTTTATAATAAACTCATTGAAATGAATCTTTGGGCCCTACATGGCTTACGCTGGCTAAACCATAAGCTATACATATATATAATGTACTATAAAAATGTATTTAAAAAAAATTATATGAAAATCCTGATTAATACACCCTGAATCCACAGGAAGCCATGGATTACTTTGTATCATGCGATAACCCTCCGTAGACTGCTTTCTAAAATGTAGACTGTGTCATCCATTTGTTTGATATTAAATGTAAGACCAGTGTAAGTTTTTACAGCACAACAATATTATTAATCATTAAACAATTACGTCTTCGAGCCACAGCATATTATAAAGAAATGTAATACGTACTATTCTTGTCCCAAATCCGAATTATTCACGCACAAAGATGTAACAATTCGCGCGTATTAATTCTAAGAAGCTTTATACCTGTCTATATTGGTCTTGAAAGGAATTTTGTGTGCGAATTTAGAAGGTCTGACGTAATTTTGGTGGATTTTCCATTACCGTGGTGAGGTATACTTTTTTCTGATTAGCATTTATATTACCTACTAGTTTATCCGCCCTCGCTTAGCTTTGGAAATTTCCGCGGAACACATCCATTTCCCGGGGTGAAAAGTATCGTAGATAATCTCATGATATATTTTTTTATGTTAATAGCCGATAAACGAGCATACGAACCACCTGATGGTAAGTGGTCACCGTCGCCCATGGTCGCCAACACGACCAAAGTTATCACTGATGCGTCGTCGACCAGAAAATGAGAAGAAGGTAAGAGAGAAAGTACTAGCCCTCAAGCCCCCTGCCGGAACGCGACGAGTCGTTTAGCGGCTGCCTCAAGCAGGATGGTGATAGCTAACCAGATAGGCTTCACGAAAAGATATATAATAATATTAATAACTTAATACTAATACTGATAATGTAATCCTAACGCGAAGCTGTTACAATTTTATCATTAATATAGATTTGTATCGTATTCTTGTTTACTTTGACTTGAATCCGACAGCGTCTCCTTTGGCATGTTTTTCATAATTTAAGAAGCTTATTGCGTTTATACTCTGTTCCTTCAGTATGTATTGTTGGAAGGGTCATTAGCGCACTCCAATGTCGAAAGTTCTTATGTGAGCTTCCGGCATGATTTAACAACTGTTACCTACAGACAACAAACGAAAGCGACTACTTAACGTACCATCCAAACAATTATTTCCATTTGCCTAACACATCTGACCATTTGTGATCAAAGCTTGGCTATAGACGAATCATCATTGGTTCTGCCTCCATTGGTTTTTACATAATTATAAAAATCTACACCATGCAGTAAGTTTCTATAAAAGGCTGCTACTGTGAAAACTCATTTACTTGAAAGCCAGTTTTCTTCGGAGCGCCTGTTCTAATTAGTTAGCCAAGTAAAAAATAATCTATTTTCCCGACATAATGCTGAAAACTTAAAAGCTAAGGCTAAAGCTAGTGATAACTTAAAAGCTAAAATTTTAAATAACGTTTAATATACGAATTATTGTATAGAATATTAAGTTAAACGTATCCTCGGTAAATCTATAGTTGGTAGACCATTTTTATATAATCCAATACTAATTAATACACAAAGTCACAGCAAAGTGTGGCCGGATTTAGCTTGTAATCCATAATTGTCCTACCCACTATTGGACTAAGGTCTAATCTCACAAAGGGATTAAGTCGTAGTCCGCCAGTCTAATGCGGATAACATTATGGACAGCTCACAGGTGTACTGTTACGTCTACTCAATTCCAAGCTCATTAGCACCTAGCTCATTAGCATTGTGCACCTACAGGGAAATACGAAAATTATTGTAAAGACTTTATATACTTTTATATATATGTAAACGATAGATCGTCGGGACTATAGTCCCGATTTATACATCGATCTTACGGGTACAAATGATATATATACATAGGTATATATATGTTTATTGACACGCAAAAATGCAGTTACAGCCACTGTAGTATTACCACTTATTTATACCAACGGTAAGTTATATATATGTAGGTTAAAAGAACCGACTATAATACGATAAGAACATTTTAAATAGTGTAGAATAATGTGTGTCCTAGTGGACCATGGACCACGACGGCGGGGGGGTTCTTTAAAAAAAGAAAAATAAAATTTCACGTCTGAAGTCAGAGATAGGTAGAGAAAACTACTTAATTCAAATACATGCTAACAAGACGAAAAACGATCGACAGGGTTCACTATGCTGTGTCTTCTAAGCAGAAAATAGGAACTGTTTTGTTATTACATGTCAATTATGGGTTAGGTATTTATATTTTGATAAAATTTCATAGATATCAGTTCTGAAAAATTAAACCTGACGTATTCGAAATTATGGGGCTAATTCAAGTGTAGCCTAATATTACGTCAGTACGTCACGGAGTTTCCGGTGAATGCTCTGGCGAAGGCCTCGTTGCTCTAGTTTCATAAAACTGAACAATACAAACGAAATTTCGACCTAGATTTTTATCAACTTCATTTACATCCATAATACCTCTGCTCATATCAACATACACGCTAATAAATATGTGACAAAATTTTTATGTGTAGTTAATTACATAATTACAAGGGTTAAGTTAGTTTCACGACTAATGCAACACCAAAGTACTCTTATAATTCTCTTAACAAGAGTGATGTTCACAATATTAAAACTAGGAATAGGGCTAAACTGATTGTACCAAATTTCAAACTTAGCAAACCTTGTAGCTCTGTCAAGGGAAAATGTGTAGATATTAAAAAAAATCCTTTTACAATTAATGGAATTACTATACTGTAAATTAATAACTCATATCAAAAGGTATTTTTATGAATTTTTTTTATTACAAAATAGATGGTTACTTTAAAGATACAACTTGCTTCGTGGAAGCGATAGCGTAGTTTGACTTTCGAAAGTTTTTGAAAAATCCAACTTCGAATAAATTTCATTTCATTCGTCACGCTTAATCGAGGTAAAGTTCTTCACTTGTATCTACCACCTGAAATGACGACCGCTGCAGAGAACAGCTAACACCAATCCATCGGCAACGCGCTGCACGTTATTGGAAGACGGGAGATACATGACCAACTCAAGCGCAACAAGTTCTTAACCACTCAAAGGCCTTCGAGAAGATTTAAAGATTGTTGTGTAACTAGCATGGAATACAAAAGTGCTCATAAATTTTTCTGAAATGCGGTCACGTATCCTGTTAATTCTAACCAGAGAATTTATATATTATGTTAATGTTTTCAAAAATATATTTGTAGATTCTTTTTTAAAAGGAAATAATTGGTATTTTATTAACAATTACAATTGTTTCAAACAACTCGTATATACGGTAAAAATTGTATTAGGCGACGATACGTATACGAACCTTGGCGCCCTGTTCCAGAAGTATATTTCTCATCTTCTCTTGTTGGGCACTTTCTTCAGCCATTTTCCTGTTTCGGGAGTACTGCGCGTGTAAGTAATCTATGTAGAACTTGATCTCTTGCAAGAAGTTAATGGCTTCTTCTTTGGTCATCTGAAATTAACAACACAACAAATATAACACACACACACACACATATATATATATATATATTGTTATATAACGATCGATTTTTCATCACAACTGTACAAAAAAGACAAAAAATATATGAAAAAATATAGAACAGTTACCATTGAGCTACAGTACCTAATAATATAATAAAATAAATCAATATTATTATTCATAATATGTATGTATGTGTATGACGTCATATTATGTACCCAGTAAGGTCAGTACACGTAATATCAGTTAGTAAGTAACAGCTGTAATTTCCTAGTAATAACACGTGTTACTGGGCAATAAATTACGTTTAGATGTACCTATTGATGTACGTTTAACCAATTGGCATACACAAGCAAATACGATAAAGGATTTGAAATTCAAATTTACTAACAATCCTAAAAAGGGAAATAAAATTTACATCGCCCGTTGATGTGAAGAATTACTTACAAGGGATTCTTATAAATTTTTGTAATGGTTTATAAAAACAATTAAGGCTTTATATTAACGCAAATAAATAACTTTACAATATTCTTCATTAGAACTGTTATTTAATTTAATAATTATATTAGAATTATAAATACAAATAATTCATAGTGAAATAACGTAAGATAAAATCGTTATTCTCTTGATATTCTTTAATGAATAAAATATTAAACTTGAAATATTTTGTGCATCTATACGCAATGTTTAATATTAATCCCTTAACTTGACTGCCGTTGTATTAACCATTTCGTATGTTTCAAAGATATAACTCGCTATATATAAGAGAAATTCATAATTAACACAAATGTCATCCCGGACTATTCAATCTTATCACATTAATTCAAAAAGTATTATTAAAGTATTATTTTTCGTAAAATTGTTTTAAATTTGAACTTTTTCATTTTAATGTTATAAGTTTCAATACTAAAAACAAAGTGAGTAGATTCACATAATATTATTATTATAAAGAGAATCAGACACATCAAAAAATCTTCAGATGCCTATATTTTTCGTTTCGATATATTGAGTTTGCTTTTCAAATCACGTTATACAAAAAAATTAAGAGTAAAGATCAATGCAACCACAACGCTATCATAGGAGAGAGTATTCAAGGATACTATCATCAAGGACATTATGATATGTTGATAACTATCGAGTCCAAAATATTTAAAAAAAATACGTTTTCCAACTCACAAGCCCACACTAAGATCCCCTGTGTTGTCATATCAATGTCGTCATGGACGTATGCTATTACGCCATCACAAACAGCCACGACCCGAGAACAAACATTTATCTGTTACATAAATGGCTTCTCCGACCGGAAATCGAACCCAGTATCCCTTGGTCTGCAGGCAGAGTCACTACCAACTGGGCTATGGGCTCTATAATCATGAACATATGAACATCATACCATGCCATCTTGAAGGAAGTCCTCAATAGCCGCCGTGACACCTCGTTCGTCGCCCGTCCAAAATACGTACTCCGCCATATCCAGAGGGGAGTATTGCACGCCAGCGTACGAAGAGTAATGGTCCATCTGTTAATGATATTACTCATCTATACATTTATTGGTAATTACAACCGTACAAGTTCACTTCCGCCTATACAGGAGATATTATTACAAGTTACATTATAATTTACAAAAATATTAAATTGATAGTAATAATAATAAAAAAAAAGATTTCTTAATTGTGTCGGCAATTTAAAAAATAGGAATGTCTTCGTCATCTTAATATAATGTCTGCTGTCAATCTCCATCATACACATATTATATTTAGTAATGTTGATAACAGAGCTCTAATTAGACTTTACCGCTATATAGCGACTTTCGTCAGGTAAATTTTTAGAGAACCCGTGTTCTACAGTGGGGCACTAATGGATCAACGAAATATTTTTGAAGTATATGAAGTAAATTTTATTATAGAGAATTTATATAATTTGTGTGATGTATTTTTGCACTAAGGTTTTTGGTTAATTTAAATAAAGTCGCATTTCAAAAAATATAAATATATATTGATAACACTAAAGCTTGTTAATAGCATCCGACTGTTCAATCTTTACTACTTATATACAGATCAATTTAAATTTCCTTCGTTAGGATTATATTTAGTTTGACTGAGCGTCGATAAATTGGATACTAAACCCGCCATGATACGTCCCTACTTTCTTACGTGTCAAACGATGTTTGAGCAGAATTCGAAAGGAGTTCGGATAGTAATAATGTCAGAAGATAAATACGACGTCGTAACGTAATTCTATTTCAAACAACATCTCCTGTTACTGCGCTTTAGAAAACAAACGCGCCAGCGCGGCAGCGACATGATATCAATCACATATATTAATTTAGGCGTTCGTATAATTACAGGGACTTTATAAAATTCACATTATAGTTAATTACACGTGAAACAAATAAAATGTTAGGTGTTTTATTTAAAGGTTCAGTCAAATTTGTGTAAACACGCAAACGCTACGATAATGAGGATAATATTCGGTTCTTAGTACGTCTGTTCCCTAGTACGTAGTAGTTCTTGATGGCATACACGCAATCCCCTTTTTAATAGGATCTCTATGTTACCGGAATTAACATTCGAGACGAAAGATAAAAATAATTAGAAATTTTGTTTTGAAATAACAAATTTACTGATAAAATGAAAACCAGCAAAACAAAAATATATTTTAAAGGAATAGCTTTTTGATGCATGCTTTATTGGTTAAATATATCAAATAAATAAATATAAATTTTATTAATAATTGATACCAAAGACAAACTTTACTTTTCACCAATTCTGGGTTAAAGCCATAGGTAAGAATTACTCGCAAACGGTAATGTGCCCTTGGAGTATTGATGAACTGAAAAAATCTACGGCAATATAGGTACTCTCGTTTCACAAGATTTAGTATTGGCCGTGAGCAGCGTTCCTAAATCTACTGATTTATCACGAGATCTATTGAATTTAGAGATGTCTACCGAAATAACATATTTAATAGTAAATCATCTGATTTCTCCAGCTTATATTTATTTTCCAATACCTGCCATAAAAAAATACTAATCCAATCCTACCCTCGTGCACCATACATTTTTTTGCTTTGTATTTGATACATTTACAGTATATATGTAATGGGTATTGTTTCGTGTAACGTTAAAGATGATTCATCTTATCTGTTGCTTCAGTATAAATAAATCATATTACAGATATGTCACAGTGTAGTTTTTAGATACATGTTTTATATGTAATATTTTAGTACTCGCATAGTTTGTATCTTTTATAATACTGCTTCGGTAAACTTCTTTTATAATTTCCTGTATCTTTTATCCACTTATTCTGTAATTTTTTTAATTATTTTATTACGAGTAATGTTTTTGTTATTGTTGTCAAATTTTTGACAAATGTCCTAAATTATTGTCATCATGGTAAATTTATTTTTAATATGTACAATTTTGCTCTCTTTTGTAAAAGAATGATTTCAGAAAGTTCGTCACTTAAAAGGCGAGCTGGGACGAGACTGAACAGTCTCTAGCGTATAGTCACAACACTTCTGTCAAGACTCGGGAAGTCTCTCGCGCGTGGAGTCGGAACTACGTCAACTGTACGGTACTGTCAAGACACGGAATAGTTACGCGCTCATAGCCGGAAATCTTCTGTTACTCTCGACTTTGGAATCTACACGTCTCGTGCGTCATAACGCACTCTCTGGTCAAGTAGGTCTTCGTGTGTTGAACACCAGAGACACTGACGTGTTGTGCACTCCGACACACGCTACAATCAACGAGGTCTACGTGTTCTGAAAACTGGGGACTCCGATCGTCTCCTGCGCCCTAACGCACGCTCCTGTCTGCAACGCCTTCGCCGGAGAAGCGAAGGTCGCGACGGGCCTAGCTATAGGCCTCCCTACTTACAAGTGACTTTTATTTTCTTAAGCTTTTATCTCCTGTAACATATTTATTGTAACCGCCAGGAATAATTTAATATATTCTATCTTCTAAATTTCTAGATCATTTACTAAAACACTACAACAGTTATGTTGTATTTCAACCTACCTGCAAGGTACCTCGTACATTCTATAGAGCTTAAGACATTATTCAGCTAACAAGTTAACTGTGTCAATGTGAGGATAATGTGGAATAATTCAACAATTTCCACCAGTTGATTGAAAATTTTATATATGTAGTGCTTCAGAAAATACACGTTTTAAGTTAAATGATCGCAAAGTTATAAAAAGTAGTAAACACGTCTCATACTAAATAAACTATATGGAAATGTTACTACTACTCAAGATTGAGATTTTGATTTATAATTAGAATAAATTAATCAATTTACTAGTTAATATCATTTTTTACTTTATTATTGATAGTCGAGTGTTTGAAACATCGATGTCCCGATAGGGTACCCCTTACCAGGATCGAAATCAGCACGTACCTACCTACCTCTAGTTTTTACATTTGAAATAATTTTTCAAGTTTGCGTTAGTGAAGGAAAACATTGAAAGGAAACCTGCGTATATTAGAGTTTTCTATAACTTTGTCAAAGGAGTGTGAAGTCTTCGAATCTTTGGCGCACATTGTGAAAGGAAGCCCCAGATTGACTATATCATTTCAGAAATCTTCAGTGATGGTTTGATGAAAATTACTTATTATAAGTCAATGCTTGACTACAATCCCACCTAATAGTAAGTGAAGATGTATCCTTAGATAGTAAAACACATTAAGCTACAAAAAGCCAGTTCACTCTTACCTTGGTGACATTCACACTGTAATGGGATAGAAACACCGAGTCGGGCAGGTCTTTTCAATCCTTCGTAACACGTACTTATAAATGACGAAGCAAAATTTGTTTTTAATTTTCCTTATAATATTTCCAAATGTACCGCCATATCTCTCCAATCACACAAAATCTACAAAGGCGGTTTAGGTGATATTTCCCAGAGCGTCTCTTAAGTTTACCTACGTCAACACGCAACACGTAGTATATGCTTTGTTGTGTGACGCCAAACTTATGACGAATACTTTCTATAGATGACGATAGTCTATGCAAAAGTATTTTTACTGCGAGTATATTTATTAGTACTATGCCAACAAATGAGCAGATAGGTCATCTAATAGTAAGTGATTACCGCCCTCCATGTATATTCATAGTAACTTAGACGGTAGCCCATGGACACGCTTCCTTAACGATCGTATGAAATACTCACAGCATGAAGGAGTACACGGGGTACACCACAAAATTTTTTCAATAAATTACCAACCCTCTGTATAAACAAAAACATTAACAATGCACGCGTCTCTCGAAGGTTTATCGCCGCAGCGACGGAGCTCGTAAAATAAGGATGTTATAGGATAGCTCCGTAATCAATCAATCAGATATCCAAAATAAAATATATAACACATAATTGACACTTCAAAATGTATTATATTTACTACTGGCGAACTGGCCTCGCTAGGTTTCAGAAAAAATACGCCTTACGCATAGAAATGGCACCTGCATTGTTGTAGGGTTGTCTCGTTTTATAAAATTCCCACAAATATATTAATAACGTTTTTATTTATTGACGGATTGCAATGTAACGAAATTTAAGTATTAAATGATGCTTACTGCAATACATTGGTGAAAACCAGAACTAAATCGGTTAGCCGCTCCTGAGATTAACGCGAACAAACGCACCGACAAAGCAGACAAAAATTGTAACAACTATTGTTTTGGATTCTATTACACTGACAAAGGCCCTTAATGATAGTTTTTAAATTTTACTGTTAAATTAATTTTTTTGTTAAATTGCCCATATACTGATGAACAGCTAATTTAAATAATTAATCTTCCAATAACAGACAGATACATTAATATTTTTCTATGATTCTAACACTGAAAATGATTGAACACATTAATTTATTTCTGGCGATCGACGATTCTTGTGTTTAATTATAATGTTAAGTATATTGAATATAACTAAGAAATATTTGTAATGGAAATCAAGTTTTATATAGGTACGAAGCTGTCATTGCCGCGCTACAAAACAAGTAATTCAGTATAAAATTTCATTTACATTCGAGAACCCATTCCATTGCAGAAACCTGCAAAAGTTCTCTGAGGTATCCGTACCGATAAGAAGCCATCCGTAATTCTGTCATAAAGGGTTATCGCCGACGCTCACTCTGCTGTTGGATAGTAACTTTATTTTTAGAGGAAATTAGATGAAATAGTAGGAAAATTTCTTTACGTTAGTTCAGAGAAAATAAATAACTATACAATGCTGTTCATTACCAACTTCATTGGTTACCATTGCAACAATTATAAGAAAAATATAGTTTATTTCTATCAACCACTATGAAGTTCTATTTAAGAAATTAGTGCAAGTTTTGAGATCCTCAATAAATACATAAATTGATACGTAAAAGTAAAAATGAGGGAAATATGAAACGCCTGCCACAAAGTAATAGCAACATTTTGGTACGTAACGATTATTTTACAACCTCGGCTGCATTAACATTCTTTTTTTTATTATTTGTACAAGTTTGAAGTCACGACTTTTTTTCATCAGCCAGATGGCAAAGTAAGGGCCGTAATTTAGATTGAAAGCTAACATGATTTAAAATGCATAATCCTTCAACAGCAAAAAAGTCCACTTTGATAACAATCTTTAATTTTGTTGCCTAACTGTTTAACGTACCCACCAAAGTACAAAAAAGCATATGCTTACAATTTTGCTAGTGACCTATGTATATTTTTTTTGAACCCATCCTGAGTCGATATTTTTACTGAACCCATCCTGGGTAGCCAAGTGGAAATTTATGTTTGAGAGATTCAATTTTATGCATCATAAAAATATCAGGGGTAATAAATCACCGAGCTTTACGAAGCATGAAATTAAAAATATATTCCGACTTGCTGTTTAACCGCTACTAACAGAATTTTCTTATCACTACTGAGAGTATTTTCTTATCACTACTAAGAGTCATAAAGATAGGTACCACAAAAATGATTGCACATGGTTAAACATTTTTTGTAATATTTGTACATTGGTTGAAATATTGAATGAGATTGTTGATTCATGAGATTCCAATACGATTCATATAATAGTGAAAAGAAAAATGAACAAAATATTTTTATAATGACTCTAATAATGTTCATATGTCCGTCCACGTAACGTTAAAATTTGAAATATAAACACATCTCACAGAAATCCAAAATTCATATAATTTATGATTTACCTTTGGAACGACTTAATCAATTAAAGTTATATTGCCATAATGCACTTGTTTTACGAGTCGATGGGGCATAGCTATAGTAGGATCTGACAGGTGGGGTACTTGAAGTCAATCAAGTATACCGAGTTAATTAATAATTATTACAATAATAATGAATCGGCAGAGGCACTATCGACCTGAACTACGGAGTATATAATACGTACATTGTGTTTTGTCTCCTTAGTGATGTCTGCGTTGAAGGCGCGTCGTTCAGCTGTGTGGCCGTTACCATGGGTATTAGTCGTAGCCGACCCTGGCTGAACGAGTCGTGCCGCTCCGTGGAATACCTATCAACAAAATTATCAAATTATCTTATTAGTTGATAATTATTCTTAATATTTTACATTATTCTTAATATTAAATGTATTTTAATCCGCGTTTACTTTGAAAAAAGCAGTTTATTACAGTACCTACCAGCTAGGCAAACACACTAAGGCCTGTAACTTCATAATCCTTAAAGATATTAAGCTTATATTCCAAATCATGAAATCCAATATAATCTTTTATAAATAATACAATAACTAGTGATCTCGGAGCCAAATGAGTTGAATTTTGGAAGTAGGATAGTAAGAAGTTAGCCAAGTAAATTTACCATAGGAGAACTTCTTACAGATAAAATTATCCTGTCCTCTCATTGTTCAAGTTAAATTTAGAATTAAAAATAAAAATGAAACTAACCTGTAATGTAAAATTATCCTGTTCTCTCATTGTTCAAATTTAGAATTTGGACATAGTTTATTCTATAGCGTGATTCAGATTTTGACAGATCGGCGATTGACTTGGCGTCAATATTTCATCAAACAGTGGAGTACCGTCACTGAGTGGAGCTCGATGATCTCCAGCAGAAAGGATTACCGCCATCACCTAGTCTGTTGCGCAGTAGGTGCTCCACGAGTAAGCTTGGACTCAACATTGTATCAAACCCATAAATTATCGCCCCTTACATTCTCTATATTACCTCCCTTGCACGCTACCTAGAAGTTTGATTGACAATGAAACCTGATAGCATTGAGTTCGCCTTTGTTCTTTTACATTCTATGGTTCAGAAACAATAAATGAATAATGTAATGGAAGAAAATCAAAAGCGACCTTCATCGGCAACTCGCTAAAATTTTAATGTACATATTTTATCCTCAAACAAAATCCGTCGTGTATACAGCAAACCCCATTAACATTCAAATCTTACTAATCTATCAATCATCTCCACTGATTATGTTTCTATACAGTTTACGTTATCATAATGTAGCTCAAATGTAAATGAACTCATCCACCGACCCGTGAGATCCGGGTTCGTTATCGGTTGGAGCCGACCTTCGTGTTATGTAATTGTTTATTTTATTATTATTTTCAGAACATAACGACACTAATTGAATTGAAATAATATTTTATCAGACGTACGTTCTTATAAACAAGTACTTTGCGAAATTCAAACTACGCCATCGCTTCAGCAAGTCCATTTTTTTACCGACGCGGGCAAGTTATTCCAGTCGTTTGCAGTGCGCATAATGAATGAAGACGCAAACCGCTTCGTCCGTACAGGTGGTACGTATACTACGTAAGGATGGATACCTGTATACCATAATAGCAGTAACGAAGAAGTGACAAGAAACTAGCAAATAATATATTTTCTTCTCGGTTACAATTAACGCTTATTCACTTATGTATATTAATGCTCAGTGACACACAAACCCCGGACTAAAGTTTCCAATGCCCCCCGATAAATCAATCAATAATCGAGAATGTAATACGAATATAAAAAGTAATCTGTTACATATGTAAATGACGACAGCTCAGTTGGTAATGACCCTGCCTACCAAGCGAGGGGTCTCGAGTTCGATTCCCCGCCACCATTTGTATGACATATATGTAAATGTTTGTTCTCGGATCATGGGTGTTTGTATGTCATATTTTTGTCAGTCCATACCATTCGCACACAGATAATTTTAGTACAGGGGTGTGAGTGTGTAAACGTTTAATATTGTTAATTACATGAAGTACTTATTGTATCAAAGCCACATTGTACTGACGTTAAATATTCTGGAAAATTGATAAATATTAAAGACTAATAGTGTTTATTAACTCATCCGAGTTTACGTCCCAGAATTTTATACCAAATTTCACATGGCATTTTACTTGGATGAGGGATTGTCGTTACTTGTTTTGAATCTTAATCATTATATTTAGAAACAAGTTACTGTGAGTTCTCATGTTATCATTATTAGGTGTCATATATTCTTGCATATGTCGACGACTGATCACAGATGTTACATTGGTTGACTTTAGGTTTAGTATACTTTGACATTGAAAAGTTATACATTAACCATATGTACACATCGTAATGTCGGAGAGACAATTACAGAATTGATTGTCAAAGTAATCTACCTTCATGTAAATCTCTGACTTATTTATATATCTGTGGACACTTTACTGGTTTGGTTAATGTGACTCGTACCGGACCGGAGGTGGTGGATGAACCCTTATAATTACATTATGTTTTCCATTTCAGCGAAAATCCGACCGATTTAACATCCGCTTGATCCCTTATTAGGCTTGTCTGGCGTGCGTTTGTTTAATAGATTCGCCACCATACCATTTTTTATGTACATTTTCAAGAGAAGAGTGAGTAAACTTTACAACTTGTGCATTTAACATCTCAAATTTGATCACCGCTTACCGTCAAGTGGGAACGAACATATAAGGAAATATTCAAATATAAAATATTTTATTAAGAAAAACGAAGTCTCGTAAAAGTAAAAGATTTATATGACAACTCTTTAAGCTTGGAAATTGGATTCGGGATACTTTACTTATTGTATATTATTATAACCTTTACTTGATTACTTACTAGACTCGATATGTAGATACGATGAAGACCTACTCAAAGACACGAAATTCAACGGGTAACATTCACAATGTCACACACAACACGTTCATCAAAGGTATTGAGCGCCGGATGTTAATTGGCAGTCGTCTGATAAGTATTCAGTCGAGTCATCTCTACTATATGAGTGCCTTCGAGTGCTATAGTCAGATAATAATCGGAGCACAGATTGAACCGCTGCAGTCTGATTCAAGGGCATATATTCAAAGCACCGCGTTAGAATTACCTGAGTCGCGATTTGCATGGACGCATCATAACAACAAACAGCCAACATCGGATTAAAAACGTCTTATTTATTTTTTACATTACATCTCGGGACTTAATATTTCATTTTTCACTCGCACCCATACATACCATACCTCATTTATACACTTCGTTCATGATGTAAAACATGCAAATAAACCTTTTAACACGACACCCACATTTGCACTCAACTATCATACCTTAGTAGTCTGCTCCTCAGCCGCAGGTGGAGTGACGGCGGTGGCATCTATCACGCTGACGTGCGAGCCGTCCTGCACGAGCACGCTGTGAACGCCCTCAGAGGGCACGTCGAGCTGAGCCTGTGCATGCACACGAGGTTTCTCGCCCGGCACCGCATCCGCTGACGCATGCTGCTCCAGCCGTGACACTAGCTCGCCGTTTTCTTTAATAGCATCTGGGATGAACACGATCAATAGGTACCGGAATTGTAAATAGGTGGGTCAATGCAGGGTTACTGAGCAGGGTTGGAGCGGAAGTCACTGCGGTGCTCCAGTATACATAAGGCACTCCCTCTAGGTAGGGCTGTTTACCGAGCGCCTAACACTGGTGACGTTTGAAAGCCATTTAGGCAGTCCCGAAGGGCTCTCGATGTGATGGTCCTTTATTAATACTGGTATCCCACGGAAACCTTGGTCGACCTCTAACGGTCATCCTAATAAACGAAAGTTCTTATAGGCCCATAATCATTGGATAATACTTAAGACGATTAGTTTCTAACTATATATAATACTTGGGACCGATACCTTAATTTGATTTTTGAATCATACCACAATTAGCTAGTGCTGGATGTTTAAAGATTAAGGAACGTTGTAAATATCACAATAATTAAGTTTCACAGCATCAACACATTATAAAGCTTTTGCTTGTCTGTCAGTTCGCTGTTATTAGCTATGATTTGATTCAATAATCAATGTGCTTATTTTCAATTGTTTCTGGATTTAATTTAATAAATCCGTAGAAAGATAGTTAATGCACAATTTTGTGGGCTAGAATGTAATTTTGAATTCTGGCTCCTAATATAATAGTGCTAAAAGTTTTGTTAAAGAAAATTAACTTCATAGCCTAGGTTGGATAAGTGAAAGCTTAACTTAGCTAAGTTATCACCCTCGCTTCACTTCAGTAATTAAAATCGTTACATTTACAAATACTACCCATATCTAAAAATTGTTGATATTTTTCTGTCAGGCGCCTCCTGTTTACTTCATTTTATTTAATTGTCAGATTTTAGAGTTGTTTACATTAGAGTCATATTTATTTATAGGAATAATTATAGAAGAACCTAAAATAAAATTCAATAATCTTAACCGAAATCACATGCAATGTTTTATGTCCCGGGAATATTTTGCACTTTCCGAGAAACAATATCTTAGATATAGATATCAATAAAGAATTAAAATTATAATTTTCAAAGAGATTTTATGTATATGCTCATAATTTAAATTGACCCCGGTACAATTATATTATTATTAGTTAGGAATAACGACATATAAAATATTCTAGCTATTCCACATAATCGAAACA